>OX638067.1:20910569-21465569 GCA_951804385.1 Trifolium dubium
TAACACTCAAAGAGGCGAGTAAAAATACTAAGTCAAAAGAAAGAAGGACAGCTGAAATTAAACCAAAACCCTCGCCTCAAGCTAGAAAACATTTTTCTCCCCTTGAGCCATTACTCTTTCATCTTATAGTTTGGAGTGTCATTATCCGTGAATTTCTTCAAATTTGAGTCACTAGGTAGACCAAACAAGTTTAACCAAATCTTCTTAGTAACTTTGTATACTTTCTTACCCATACAAAACTCAAATTCAGCTCCATTTGGTGTTTGTATGCCCGAGTAAAAAATCTTTACTAAGTCATCAATATAGCCTTTTCTCAAGTTGCAAAAGGTTTCAAGTTTTTATCTTTTGAGAATCTCAGAGACTTCTCCTAAGTGAATCTTATCTAGATCATCAACTGATACAACATTAGGTTGTACTAATTTCTTAGGAGCACAATTTCTAACATAGAAATTGAAACAATCAGGAGGAATAAAATCCTTGTCCTCAAAGTTTTTGTCAACCTGTTTGTCAACTATTATTCCACTTACACATTTCCTAGTTGATCCAGAAGCCATATAGTTTAAGAGAAGTTACCTTGTGATTATTGAGAGTAGGAGAATAAACCACTTGAAGCCACACCCACAAAACAAGAATTCTTCAGTGCAAAAACCTTGTAGTGACCAATGCTCAACCCAAAGACTTCTATTTTCCACAAAATTGCCAAGAGCCAAAATACCCAAATTTAACCGTAGGCTTGAATGTGAGAGATGAAGGAGGTTAATAGTGATATTGATGGATAAGGAGTAATGGGTAATGGATTTGAAAGTTTTGGGTTCAAGGATTTTTGATTTTGGTTGAGTATTTGGAGAGATTGAAGAATTTTGGTAATGGTGGGTTTGGTTCGGTCGTGTTCGCTGGAGAAAAGGAGAGAAATATGAGGTTTTATGAATGAATGAATGAAAATAGCAGTTTAAAGTAGTTTCTGCGCGTTTGTATTGATACAAACCAACCTGTTTATCGATACAAGTGCGTTTTATGCAGCATGTATCGAAACAAATGTGTATGTTTCGATACATAAGTCAGTCTCTGGTCTAACTGGTGCAAATATGTATCGATACAACACCACTATGTATCGATACATATCAGTTGGACTGTCAAATTATGCAGAAAAGTCACTTGTATTGATACAAAATTATTTTGTATCGATACAAAATGCATTATTGTCAAATTTTCTTCAAACTCATGAATTCAAATACCTTTCAAAATCTTATTTATGACCTATCACACATATGTATGTATGAAAACAATATAATCACCAAGGTACATCAAGTATGCATGTGACCACAACTATCAAAGCATATTATTAACATGAGAATACATGTCAATCCATACAATGCAAGATAAACTCATTCACATAGACAATATCAAGTACCAAGATAATAACTCACATAATATTCACAACAACATGTAAACAACATATACAAGAAATGTAATGAACTTAATATGGTTTTTGGTTTGATTTTTTTGAAATCCCCATTTTTATATATGAGTCTCAACAACTTATCAATATCATTGAGCAAAATTTTTGGAAATGGAGGATTGGACAACTATCACTCCAAAAATCATATTGAGTTGAAATTATATGTATATGAACAAAACAACCACACAAGCAAGTATAAATGCAAAAGAGTAAGGAATAGGAACAAAGATAAGGATAAGAATCTTCCCTTTGAAGTATCAAGTGTTGAAAGTGATCAATTTCCATAACTTCTATTGTATCAAGTCAAGAACTTATTGTATGTCTTTATGCCTTTACATGTCTTGAACGCCATTGTTATCGGTGTCTCTCATCAATGGTCCAAGACACTTTCCTACAACTTTAGACATTGCAAGTAGGTCCCCAACTCTCATTGGGTCCTAAGTGGTTAGTAACAAAACCATTGATGGATTTGGGAATCCATTGCTTTTCGCCTTTTGATACAAAAGTTTTTCTAGCTTGGCATTTTGCAATGGTATGACCCTTGTCACAACAATAGTTACATGTGACGTTGGGATTACATTTCTTTTGATCCTTTGCAACAAACTTATACTTTTTATGCTTAGGTTTGAAATTTTTGTTGAATTTCAAAGGATCAACTGAATATGTAATCTCGGGTGTAGGAGGTTTATCCATTTGTTCCTTGAGTTCTCTCAACTCTTTATACAAATGAAAACAACCTTCACAACCGGTTAAACTATTACCAAAATCATCATGTTTTAAAGTAGGCTTTTCAATCATAGATTTCTTAAGGGCTTTTAACTCTTTCTCTGTATCGGATACTTTTGCCTCAAGGTATTTATTTACTTGCATAAGTCCTTTAAGGCGCTTAAAAGCTTCCCTAGTTTCACTATGAAGTTTTTCAAAAGCTACTTTAAAGTCATGATAATCCAAAAGAGTATAAGAAGAAGATGGATTTTGGTTTACCTTTTGAGGAACACTTTTCTTGCGATCATGTTTGGTTAGACATACATTTGCTATCAAACTCTCGTCGCTAGAACTCGAATTTGATGAAGAAGAAGAAGAAGAGCTACTACTCTCCCAAGCCACATAGGCCTTCTTCCCTTTGCTCCTCTTTGTGACCTTAGGTGACTCCTTCTCTTTTCGCTTGAGCTTAGGACAATCCGTCTTGAAATGACCAACTTGGCCGCACTCATAGCATGTTCCTTTCTTGGAGTACTTACCATTCTTCCTCATATACCTATGGTAGCGCTTCACGAACAACCCCATTTCCTCATCATCGGAGTTATCTTCGCTTTCGCTACTTTCCTTTTGCTCAACCTTTTTGGACTTTGAGACGGAAGCCTTTAGAGCAATGGACTTCCTATCTTTATCTTTTTCCTTCTCCGTATGCTTGTCCTTCTTGGATCCCTTCTCATGCTTATCTAAGGCATTGAGCACACTCTCGTGCTCTTCTAGCTTTCCAAAGAGCGTTGTAAGGCTCAATTGAGAGAGATCATTGGCTTCTTTGATTGCCGTGACCTTAAAATTTTGTTAGTAGCAACTTCATTTGCTATAGGATTTCCAAGACCTTAATTATCGTTCCCAACAATCAAACCCTCACACTTTCTTCAACCAAGAACTCGTGATGATTGTCCGAATAATTCTCTCGCCAAATTGAATTGTACAATTCAAGCAACACTTGAATCCGGATGAGAAACACTACCTTCAAGAACCAATCAACTCGGATGACAAATTCTGATTCACCGCGAATTTTCCCCGAACGTTATCCTTCAAGATCTTATAGGAAACATCAATTGAACCCATATTCAATCTTCAATTTGATAGAGATATGAAGGAAGATGATGATTGCTCTTGAATGCTCTTTGATGCAAAACCCTCAACAATCTTGATCAAAGAATTCTTCAATACTGGTTTCTCACACTTACAACAATAACACATAAAGCTATTTATAATGAAAATAGAATTGAGCAAATTTAGGCACAATCTAACAGACTTGTATCGATACATGCATCAGTGTGTATCGATACAAGCAATTGACAGCAAAGGAATTTGTGTTCTTGTATCGATACAACCACGCGTATCTATCGATACATACACCAGAAAAACAGAGTGTGACTGATATGTTTTGAAACACATAAGTATGTTTCGAAACAAAATGCTTTCTCTGGTTTCTAGAGAGTCTTCATGTGTTTCGAAACAAAAAAGTGTGTTTCGAAACACAGAGGCTCATCTGGACTCCAATGAGAACAATTTGTATCGATACAAAAGTGCTATGTATTGATACAAATGCATGATAATCAGCCTGAACAAGTTTCAGGACATTTCTATCGATACATGTATATATGTATCGATACAAAACACCTAAAAATTGGTTTTTGATCGACGATTTGTGTATCAAAAATATTTTATGACCGCAACTGCACAGTCTCGTCGCTGAGTTTTAAAAGATATCGAACCACAGAGACCAACAGTCGAACTACCGTATTTCTGTCGTTACGGTGTAAATCTAAGGCAGATGATTTTAGTTTTAGAATTGTTTGAGAATTTAAAAGAAATAAAAAAAAGGAAGAATTAAATTAATTTAAAAGCTGGATATCGGTATGTAACTAATTAACCATCGGGAATTTAATAAATTAATAGCACGCGAAAAAGGGTTTATTTTTCAGAAGAACTTTCTCAATTCAAAGGTTTAAACCTCACACTCTCGTTTTGTTGATAAAAACCATACTTTCTAAACTAGGAGTTTTACTGTCACTTTTCTACCACCTTAGCTTCGAAAGTATATTTTGAAAATCAATTAGTTCTAATTAATCCTAACGTGGCTCTCACTCGTTCAAAGATTAATATCAAATTCCTACTATCTAGTTAAAACCTCAAACTCTCGCTCTATTGATTTTAACCTTAGTTGCTTTATTTTACTCTCGTTCAAAAACTTTGAATTAAATTAGGAATTTGAATCAGAAAAGTAGTGTGTGTGCGCGCGCGCTACATCATCATTAAATCCCCTTCGGAGAATTAAATTACATACCGATATCTAGGAATTTAGCTAGACATGGTAAATGAATTAAATAAACAAAAGCAGTAAATTAAACAAGACATAATAATTAAATAAATAAATAAGCGCATAAAAACCTGGAAATAAAATCTGCTGGAAACTGGAATTAAACTTGCTGGAATTAAAGGAAATAATATTCTTGACAGGAAAGTGAAAACGGATCTTAAATCGGATTCCCGGTGTGGAAATACCGATACAGTTTACAAAGCGGGAAAATAAAACTGACTGAAATAAAGGAAAGAAAAGGCATAGAAAATTCTGAGGGTTTGAGCTTCTATTTATAGGAGATTTTGTGCTGGTACGATCCACCAAAATAGGAAGAGATATGCATCTTTTGAGATCATCCATCTGCCGTACAATTAGGAACAAAATTCGTATCGGACGCGTGCTTGCTCCCCACGTTGCGCACAATTCTGTTTTTCCTGGTTTGGGCTTGGTGGCGCCCGCCACAAGGTTCTGATGGGGGCAAATGCCCCTTTCTACTGGGCTCCTTTGTGGGCTGCGCGAATTTGTGCTTTGCACCCCCCTTTTTGCTGCGTTTTCGGCCCTTTTTGCTCAATTCTCTTCTCCGACCTATTTTATTAGACAATACTGAAAACAAAACAAATACCAACATAAAAACAAACAAAAGAAATAAAAACATATGAAAATGCACCTAAAGTTCACATAAATTAAGCTAAAAATACGATATGATTTCGTGTCATCAGACTGCAAGCACTGCTTCTGAACTTATCTGCTTGTGCTTCTGACATTTTGTTTTCTTAGGAATCAATTGTTAGAGTCTTTACAGTTGTGCTGTATTGTTTTTGTGAACTCTTGATTTTAACATCAAGTGTTCAAAACTCTTATCTATCTTTTGTTTTGTGTAAGGAAGTCTCTTGTTTGAGAACTTGAGCATTAGGAAGTCTCTTACTAGTGTGTTTGAGCAATTTGTAATCTAAGTGATTTTTAGTGAAATCCCTTAGAAGTGCAAGGGGACTGGACTACTCTCGGTTTGTGAGATGAACCAGTATAAAATTGCTTGTCTTGTCTCTCTCTCTCACTCCTTTTATCTCTGCTTCTGACTGTGTGCGTTAATTGTGTTTGATTTATCCGCTGGTGATTCTGATAAGTTCTTTGAACTTAGAAGAAGTTTTTAAAAATACCAAAACACAATTCAACCACCCCCCCCCTTCTTGTGTTTTTCACACCTTCAATTGGTATCCAGAGCTCCGGTTGTTACGCATCACTTAACAGTGAAACAAAAAGATCCTGAAAAACACAATGTCTAGAGATTCTGAGGTTACTAAGAAAACTGAAATTCCTTATGACTACAACTATGAGAAAGGAGAGAAATCTGGTGGTGTCTACAGCAAAGCACCGAAGTTCAATGGTGATCAATCAACCTTTGCTTGGTGGAAATACAAGATAAATCCACATATTATAGCTGAAGATGAAGGTTTGTGGGATATCATTGAAGAAGGTGTTAGCTTTCAAGAACACCTAGATGAATATGGCAAAACTACTGCAGCTGTTAAGAAGACATTCACAGCTGAACAAAAGAAAGAGTGGAAAAGACACAACAGAGTTATATCTATCCTTCCTGAATGTATTACACATGATGAGTTTCTGAAACTTGGAAACAGATCTAGTGCTAAGGGTATTTATGACTCCTTGTGTGCTACTTATGAAGGGAACCAACAAGTGAAAGAAGCAAAACCAAATCTTCTGGTTCATCAGTATGAAATGTTTAAGATGAAAGACACTGAAAACATTGAAGAAATATATGCAAGGTTTAAAGTCTTGGTTTCAGGTCTTGGAGTCTTAAAGAAGAGTTATACAACTTCTGATCATGTAAAGAAGATTCTGAGGTGTTTACCACCTAAGTGGAGACCAAAAGTCACTGTTATTCAAGAAGCAAAAGATCTCAATACTTTGAGCCTAGAAGAGTTAACTAGTTCACTCATAAGTCACGAGATGGAACTAGCTTCTAATGAGCCAAAGAAGAAATAAAAGTCATTGGCTTTGCCAGCAACTTTGAAGTCTCCTAAGGCTCTGAAGCAGTAAACACAACTTGTTATATTCAAAATAGGATCTACATCAGAACTATGATGAAAGTAACAACATATGAATTGCTCAAAGGAAGAAAACCTGATATTTCTTATTTTCATCAATTTGGATGTACTTGTTATATTTTGAATACAAAAATCCATTTAAAGAAATTTGACTCTAAAGCATCCAAGGGTATCTTTATTGGATACTCTGAGCGTTCAAAGTCATATAGAGTGTATAACTCTGAAACTAATACAGTTGAAGAGTCTATGCATATAAAATTTGATGATAAAGAGCCTGATGATGAAAAATCAGAGCACATTGAAGTAATTGCAGATAAGCAAGTATTAGAAGAAGAAAGTTCAGAAGTTCACATTAACTCAGAACCTGAATCAGCTTCTGATAATCATGATAAAGATGTTTCTGAAGATGTTCCAATAACTCAAGATGATAGTGAATCAGATGCTGAGAAAGAAGAAGTAATCAAAAAGAATTCCTTCAAATACAAGTCATCTCATCCACAAGAGTTAATTCTGGGCAACAAAGATAGTCCTAGAAGAACTAGATCAAGCTTTCAAAATGAGGATTCAATGGTGTGTTTAGTATCTAACACTGAACCTAAGAATGTTGATGAAGCTTTAAAAGATGAAGCTTGGATCCTAGCTATGAAAGATGAACTATATCAGTTTGAAAGGAATGATGTTTGGAATTTGGTTCCAAGACCAAAGGATAAAAACATTATTGGAACAAAGTGGGTTTTCAGAAACAAGCTGAATGAACAAGGTGAAGTTTCAAGAAACAAAGCAAGATTAGTTGCACAAGGTTATAGTCAACAAGAAGGAATTGATTACAAAGAAACATTTGCTCCAGTTGCAAGATTGGATGCAATCAGATTAATCCTATCCTATGCAGGTAATCATGGTATCACACTATATCAAATGGATGTTAAAAGTGCATTTCTCAAAGGGTTTATTACTGAAGAAGTTTATGTCAAGCAACCTCCTGGATTTGAAGATTCTCAAAAGCCTGATCATGTCTACAAACTAAAGAAGTCTCTTTATGGTCTTAAACAAGCTCCTAGAGCTTGGTATGAGAGACTAAGTAACTTCTTAGTTAGTAATGGTTTTGAGAAAGGGCAAGTTGACTGCACACTATTCAGAAAGACTTTGAAGAAAGACATCCTAATTGTTCAAATATATGTTGATGATATTGTGTTTGGTTCAACAAATGCTTCTCTGTGCAAGAATTTTTCAAAGCTAATGGAGAAAGAATTTGAAATGAGTATGATGGGAGAAATGAAGTACTTCCTTGGTATTCAAATCAATCAAACAAAGGAAGGAACTTACATTCATCAAACCAAATATACTAGAGAGCTTCTGAAGAAATTTAACTTAGAAGATTGCAAGCCTATGAACACTCCTATGCATCAAACCACAAGCATGGAACTGAATGAATCTGAAGGCAAAGTTGATCAGAAAGCTTACAGAGGTATGATTGGTTCTCTACTCTATCTAACTGCATCTAGACCTGATATTCTATTATCTGTATGTTTATGTGCAATATTTCAATCAGATCCTAGAGAATCTTATCTCAATGTTGTGAAGAGAATCTTTAGATATCTGAAAGCAACTTGTAATTATGGATTGCTTTATAAGAAATCCAATAAATATGAGTTAAATGGATTCTGTGATGCTGATTATGCTGGAGACAAACTTGAAAGAAAATCAACAAGTGGCAGTTGACAATTTATGGGTGAAAATCTTGTCTCTTGGAATAGCAAAAGGCAGACCACCATTGCTATGTCCACAGCAGAAGCATAATACATTTCAGCTACTAAATGTTGCACACAACTTCTTTGGATGAAATATCAATTAGAGGATTATCATATTTGTGATAATACTACAACCATTCATCTTTCTAAAAATCCTATTTTACACTCAAGAGCAAAACACATTGAGATCAAACATCATTTAATTAGAGACTATGTTGAAAAAGGGATTATAGATATCAAGTTTGTTGAAACTGAAAAACATAGGGCTGATATCTGTACAAAACCCCTAGCTGTTGAAAGATTTGATTTTATTAAGAAAAATCTAAACATGGTGTTTGTTCCTGATTGTTAGCTTTTGTGAGTAAAATCTTGTTTTAAATCTGATGGTAATCATAAGCTGTTGGACTTCAGAACCTCAAGGTCAGAAGTTCTGATAGACAACTACTTCTGATAATTATCAGAATCAAAGAATGGTTCTGATGTGGTAGTGGAACAATTTTTGTCCTGTACTTTTTTAACTGCTGTCCACTAACGCGTCAGTTATTTAAATAAACCTCTATACACGTGTCTATTTGTAATTAGTTTGAGTATTGGTTAATGATGATTAAGTGCTTTATTTAGAAACTCACTCTCTTGTCCTTTTGTGTGGTACTGTTTGTTTGTTTTCTAAAAATATACATGTCATACACGTTATTCACTTACACACAAGCACTCTCACTACCAACACTTTTCATATTCTTTTAAACCTCCAAACGCTTCAGTTCTTCTCATCTCTCTAGCATTACCAAAAACCCTAACCTTCATCAATGGCTTCGTCATCCTCTGCTCCAATTGGTACTTCTATTCAAAAAGCTTCTTCATTACTTGTTCCTGATGTCGAACCTATAGTGAATCTTCAGAAATAAAAGAAATTTTTTATAATGATGGATACGATGAAGTTCAAAAGTCAGCATCTCAAGTGCGTTGTTGAAAAGAGAGTTGATTTCAACAGCTTAAAGGCTAACGGTTTTGATGTTCAGAAAATGTTCTTTGAACAAGGCTTAGAGAAGTACTTTAACATCTTAAATGGTCCAGTTTATGATGAAATGGTGAAGGAATTTTGGATGAAGGCTTCTATCTTTGACAGAGAATCTGCGTATCAAGAAGTGGTGAAGATTGTTAAGAAAAATCCTCTCTTGAAAGGGAAAACAAGAGAAGAATTAGGGCTTTCAACGTTTACTCAAACAGAGATCAGATCCAATATTGCTGGAATGGATATTGTGATTACTGCTGATCACAATCCAAACATTCAATCTCTGCTATTTGAAAATGAAAAATCTTCTGAGCAAAGAGATTTGAAAAGTCTGTTCAAGGTTGTGTACAAAATACTTTTTGAATCTATTGCAACTAAAGCTGGTGGAACAAACTGTATTTCATCTGAACAAAAATACTTCATGTTCTACCTACACAAATTTATCAAGATGAATATTCCAAAATACATCTTTGATCATCTGTGTGAAGTAATTGTTAATGCACCAAATCCCCTCCGAGTTTTAATAATTGTCAAAACACATGGAAATAGAGTAGAATATGTTTAGGAAACAATTGAAACTGACTTGACAGCAAAACATAATTTTGAAACTTTGAAAAATCAATTTTTAGGTGTTTTGTATCGATACATATATACCTGTATCGATACAAATGTCCTGAAACTTGTTCATGCTAATTATCACGCATTTGTATCGATACATAGCACCTTTGTATCGATACAAATTGCTCTCATTGGAGTCAGAGGAGCCTCTGTGTTTCGAAACACACTTGTATGTTTCGAAACACATGCAGACTCTCCTAAAACCAGAGAGAGCCTTGTGTTTCGAAACATACCTTTGTGTTTCGAAACATATCAGTCAATTTCTGTTTTTGTGGTGCATGTATCGATACATACGCGTGGATGTATCGATACAAGAACACAAACCTTCCTGCTGTCAACTGCTTGTATCGATACACATTGATGCATGTATCGATACAAATCTGTTAGATTGTGCCTAAATTTGCTCAATTCTACTTCCATTATAAATAGCTTTATGTGTTATTGTTGTAAGTGTGCGAAACCAGTATTGAAGAGTTCTTTGGTCAAGATTGTTTGAGAGTTTTGTATCAAGGATTATTCAAGATCAATCATCATCTTCCTTCTTATTTCTATCAAATTGAAGATTGAGTATTGGTTCAATTGGAGATTGATTAGAAGATTTCGAAGGATAACGTTCGGGGAAAATTCGCGGTGAATCAGAATTTGTCTTCCGGGTCTATTGGGTCTTGAAGGTTGGGTTTCTCATCCAGATTCAAGTGTTGCTTGAATGTTACAATTCGATTTGGCGCGGCAATTATTCGGACGATCATCACGGGTTCTTGGTTGAAGATAGCGTGAAGGATTGATCGTTGGGAACGATAATTGAAGACAAGATCGAATTGGGTTTGTGCAATTACAAAGACGGGTTTATGTTGAAGATGGTGAATTCGTGTAATCGAGTCTGTATCTTGCATATTTGAGTCGCTTGTAAATTGTGCATTGTGAAAGAGATTTTCCGAAGTAAAGTCTCAACTTATCCGTTTGATAAGTTGGGGGGAGACGTACCGGCCCAGTGCGAGGACGAAGCGAAAGCTAGGAACTCCCTGATCACTCCCTTGCGTATCTCTCTATCCCTTATCTCTTTACATTCCATTTTGTTATTCACTCAAATAGATAATTTCGTCACACACGCCACGTGTTCGACGAAATTATTGTGTGCTCGCTTTGTTTGCTATTCGAATTTACAATTCCGCGAATTTGGTGTGATTCAATTTTAAATAGATAAGTGTTATTTGAAAATTGATTGACTTGTTAATTTGGATTGCATTCGTTGTATTGTCTTCATTCCATATCGGCTTTTACTACCTTTCCTTTGATCGAGGTGCAATAGACTACCGATCTAGGTAGCTTCCGCGCCTACTCGATTATTTTACGAAAAACCGTAGTTGTTGTTTGAAACGCTTTAGTTCTTCACATTTGAGCGTAGCCTTGTAGTCTAACAAGTGGTATCACGATCCCGGTTGATTTTTCATAAAATTCAGCGGATTTGTGCCAATTATTAGACAATATGGCTTTTGCACCAAAAGGGGCGTACAATCGCGCGCCAATCTTCAACGGCGAGCATTTCGATTATTGGAAGAGTAGTATGAGGATTCACATCACTTCCTATGATGTTGAAGTTTGGAACATCATCATCATTGTTCCCTTTGTTTTGACAAATACCGATTTGAATGGTGTTGTTACCAACAAACCTATGGCACAATGGAATGACGATGATAGAAAGAAAGTAGGTTATGATGCGAAGGCACAAAATATTTTACTATCCTCATTGGGGATTGAACAATTTTATCATGTCTCGCATTGTACCTCGGCAAAACAAATGTGGGATACATTAATCGACCACTTTGAGGGGATTAATGAAGTTAAGCAATAAAAAATAAACACTTTGACACAAGAATTTGAACTTTTTCATATGAATGATGGTGAAACCATTAATGAAATGCAACAAAGGTTCATAAAAATCACACATAAGTTGCACGGTCTTGGAAATCCTATAGCAAATGAAGTTGCTACTAACAAAATTTTGAGGTGTTTATCTAGAAAATGGCAACCAAAGGTCACGGCAATCAAAGAAGCCAATGATCTCTCTCAATTGAGCCTTACAACGCTCTTTGGAAAGCTTGAAGAGCATGAGAGTGTGCTCAATGTCTTAGATAAGAATGAGAAGGGATCTAAGAAGGACAAGCATATGGAGAAGGAAAAAGATAAAGATAGGAAGTCCATTGCTCTAAAGGCTTCCGTCTCAAAGTCCAAAAAGGTTGAGCAAGAGGAAAGTAGCTTAAGTGACGACGAGTAGGACGAAGAAGAAATGGATTTATTTGTTCGAAGATTTCATAAGTATGTTTCAAAACATGGTATAAAAATCTCGAAGAAAAATGATCCCAAGTCACGGAAGCAATCAAGGGATGATATAGAAAAGGAGAAGAGCAAGCCTAGAAGATTGTGTTATGAATGTGGCAAGCCGGGACACCATAATTCACATATTACAGAGGCTTCCTTTTCACTCATTTTTCTTAGAATTTCGTTCAAGTTAAGGTTATGGCGCAACAAGAGCAATACGAGATACATTTTCAAAATGCGGGCCAATCGAAGCTTTATCGGCTCATCCTCCGTAAAGAGTTCGAAGCAACAAGGTATGCCGACGAACTTTGTATGGAAACTCTAGGATTGCATGGTAGTGTGAACTACTTACTTAGACTTTTCAAACTAGACTACTTGTATTCTTTTAAGGATCCGGTCTATGTGCAACTAAGCCCCACCCCCGAGCGTGTCAAATTTCGTTTGTTTAACAATGACTATAATTTTAGTTTCGAGATGAAATTGCCGAGATGTGGCACTTCCCACACGGTGAGGGAGTGAAAGATGAACTCCCCACACAAGTGGGGTGGCTCGAGGCCGCGCGCTCCTTTTGGTGGGGAGTAACCGGGAAAGTGACAAATAGCTTTGAGGGTAACCGAGCGTCATTGATTCAAAACCCCGCAATTCGTTACTTTCGCCAAATTTTGGCTTGTACTATTTTTGGGCGCGCTAGCTCCAACAAGGTAAACGAGAAAGAGCTTTACTTGTTGTTCACTATTAATTCAAAAGAAAAGGTTAACCTTGCCCGGCTCATAATGTACCATATGTTTTCTATGGTTAAATCCAAAGGGGTAATTGTTTTTGGGGGGCTTGTCACAACTTTAGCGCGCATGCTAAACCATGAGGAACAACTTTCTACTCTAATCCCACTTGATCACCGTACCATTGACTTGGACATGGTACGAAGCAAGAAACTAGTAAAACAAAGGGCCGATGGTAGATATATTCTCATGATAGATAACAAAGCCTGCCCCGACATCACCCTCCCTGACCCAGTGCGCATAAATGTGCGCAATATAGTCAATTTTCGCTTCCTCCCTGACCAGGGCGGCCCACCTGCACCCATGAACCAAAATGCAGTTGTTGATGAGGGAGAGAGTGACGAGCATGAGGAGGACGAGCGTGAGGGTCCGGGAGCTGATGCACACACCACACACACTTCTTCTGGTTATTTTACAGGTACTTCATCCGGAGCCAGCAACGAGCGTGGGACTGCCACGCTCGACACTATTTTGGCTGAGATGAGGCAGCGCTCCATATTAGATGCCCAGAGAGACCAGCATGTTCAGGACATCCAGACTCGCCAGACTGAGATGATGATGATGATGATGCAGCAGTACCAGGTTGACCAGCGTGGTTTGATTGATGGGATGGCGGATATGACTCTGCGCATGGACGAGTTTGATGATTATTTCCAGCAGTTAGGTGCAGCTCCTCCACAGCATGAGAGGCGCACGAGGAGACGCGGCCCAGACCGCCGATAGTTTGGTCCCACAGGTTCTATTCTTCCAACCTCGCTTTTTAGTTGTTGCATTGGGGACAATGCTTGATTTTGTTGTTCTATTCTTCCTTTTATTTTTCAGTCATTTAGTTTGCATGCATAATAAAACCTTAGGATAGTTCACTTAAATTGAGTTGATTTTGCGTGTTGTTTTTGTTATTGTCTAATTTTCCCATTTCTTGAGCTATACCAAAATTTTTCTTGTGAAAAGCAAAGTGTTGAGTTTAGATTCTTGATGTTGATTGTTTGAAAGTATATAGGTTGTTTGCACTATTTAGGCTATTTTGTGAAATTTGGGTAACGGTTAGATAAAATCAATACCGTTTTAACACCTTAGATTCCCAGAAGTGTGTAAAACTGATTTGAGTATTAATTTTGACAAAGCTTTGAACTTGAGTTTCAATGAACCCTTAGTAGTTTATTTAGCAGTCGGCACCATCTCAAGGCACAAACTAAGTGGGAAACCGACGAATATAAGTGAATGATCTTGAATATAAATGTCATGAATACTATTGGTTGATTCTTTGAGAATAATTGATGAAAATTCAACAAATGTTGAAACATGCGAAAAGAAAAAAATACCATAGTATAGAAACTCATTAGTAGTTGGTTCAGAGGTGTCTGATTCTGAACTTGGTAGGGCGGGTTACGATCCGATCCCCCGCAACTGCGAAGTGGGTAAAGCAAATAGGGGTTACCAAATTTATGTTATCAGCACCCCTCGCTATATGATGATCATAATCACTAACAGGTTTCCTACCATGGGCGTGTACGAGATAACGGGCTTAATGTGATTGCGCTAGAATGAAGAGGGTGAATGAAACTTAGGTGAGAGGTAGAGTCAAAAGGAAATGCTTCAGGTCTGTTTTCATATAATGGGAGTCTAGTGTGTCATTACGGTGCTTTTGTTATTTGTACTGTTATTTGATTTTCATGGCTTAGCCGGCAACCACGTATGAGTAGGATGATTGTGTCATGAGTTTTTACTTGTGCTATGCAATTCACTATTCTTTTATGCTTGAGGACAAACAATGGTTCAAGTGTGGGGGAATTTGATGACACGAAATCATATCTTATTTTTAGCTTAGTTTATGTAAACTTTAGTTGCATTTTCATATGTTTTTATTTCATTTATGACTTTTTATGTTGGTATTTGTTTCCTTTTCAGTAATGTTGAATAAAATAGGTCGGAGAAGAGAATTGAGCAAAAAGTGTCGAAAAAGGAGCAAAAAGGGAGGTGCAAAGCGCAAAACCACGCAGCCCAATTGAGCCCAGCAGAAACAAGCTTGGTGGCGCCCGCCAACAGTTCTGTGGTGCCCGACACAGAATGCAGATCCAATTGAAACTAATTTTTGCGCAACGTGGGGAGCAAGTATACGTCTGATCCGTTTTGTCCTTCTAATCGTACGGCAATTGGATAATCTGAAGGAAGCATATCTCTTCCTATATTTTTGGATCGTACGAGCAAATATTCTTCTATAAATAGAAGACTGTATTTCAGAAACTTCTACGCCTTTTCTTTCCTTTATTTTAGTCAGTTTGTATTTTCCTTTTCATTAACTGTATCAGTACTTCCACCGGGAGTCCGATTTTAATTCCGTTTTCGCATTCCTGTCAAGAATTTTGTACCGGTTATTTCCAGCAAGTTTAATTCAAGTTTATTCATAATTTTATTTCCAGGTTTTTAATGTGTTTATTTAATTATTTATTTATTATGTCTTATTTAAATTTCTGTTTTTATTTGTTTATTTCTTTTATCATGTCTAGCTAAATTCCTAGATATTGGTATGTAATTTAATTCTCCGAAGGGGATTTAATGATGATGTAGCGCGCGCACATATTAAACTATTTTTCTGATTCGGGTTTCTAATTTTAAAACTCCTATGCTTTTGAACGAAAGTAAAATAAAGCAATTAAGGTTAAAATCAATAGAGCGAGAGTTTGAGGTTTTAACTAGATAGTAGAAACTTGATATTAATTTTTGAACGAGCGAGAGCCACGTTAGAATTAATTAGGACTTATTGATTTTCAAAATATACTTTCGAAACTATGGTGGTAGAAAAGTGACAGTAAAACTCCTAGTCTAGTTAGTATGGTTTTTATCAACAAAACGAGAGTGTGAGGTTTAAAACTTTAAATTGAGAAAGTCCTTCTGAAAAATAAACCTTTTTTCGCGCGCTACTAATTTATTAAATTCCCGATGGTTAATTAGTTACATACCGATATCCCATTTTAATTAATTTAATTCTTCTTTTAAATCTCTTTTAAATTCTAAAACAATTCCAAACTACTATTCATTCTGTTGGAGTAAGCCCTAAGAGCCAATCTATTTTGATAGTATTTGCTTTAGGACTTTGAATATATAAATAAGGCATTTTCTTTATTATGTTTGTAACGTCCAAAATTATTAATAAAGTCCCTAGAATAGAAAGTCCGTTTAATATTAAGTGAGACTTAATATGAGATTAAATTAAACATAAGGACACTATTCTTAAAAGTATCCGTAGTCGAGCTTTAAGGTGAAAAGGGATAACCTTTAAGCATAAAGACTATTTTGAAGATAGACTGATGATCACATCTCATGGATCATAGGATAAGGAGTTATCAAGTCTTGACATAGGTATAAAAGATTAAGAGTAATAGTTATACCGGATTGACCCGTTATGAGAGTACTACATAGAATGTTATGCTAAAGTGTCATAAGTTACTCTCATGGTGATAATGGTGTAAACCGCCCTTAGACCTGACACCACTTTGTATCCTAGATGTGGAGTCAAGTGCTTTGTTACTGATTTAATGTTGTCCGTAACAAGATAACCATAAAGGCAGTTAATGGGTACTTCATAAAGCATGCTGAGGGACAGTAGTGACCTAGATGGAATTTGCCAATCCTGCATAATAGGATAGATGTCATGGGCCCAATATTGAACTGGACAAAGGTGACACTATGTATGGTTTTTGTTCAAAGGGGTAATTATACACGCATATATTATCACAAAAGGTTATGTTTTGATCACATGTCAATTTCTCATAACTTGGGTAGCAATGATGTGTTGCTAGATACCGCTCATTGTTTATTATATTAAATAAAGGATTTAATGTAATTGCCAACGTTATGAAAACCTACAAGGGTCACACACATAAGGACAGTGGAATATGAGAATTGAGAACACCGTAAGGTACGGTACCCTTTAGAGAAATAAATATATTGTGATAAGGTATCACGAAATTAAAGATAAGAGATACGCCATAAGATGTTGTGGGCGCGCGTGCACATGAGTGGGAGGACTCACGGGCCGCGCGCCCTAGAGCTATCTTGATGGGTATTTTTGTTTGTTTGTTTCAAACAAATATTATTATTTTTGTTTGTTTGTTTCAAACAAATATTATTGTTTTTTTTTGTTTTTTTTTTGTAACAAACTTATCTTGTTGGACAAGACAAATATTTATCTTGGAGAGCAAGATAATAAACTCTATAAATAGAGGTCTTGTACAAGAGTAAATACATACAAGAGAAATCATAAGAATTTTAGGGTTACTTGAATCCTAAAATTATTTCTCTATCTCTCTCTCATATAAAGTCCCTCATTCATAAGCTAGCACTTGGAGTGAAGGAAAGCTGTTCGTGTGGACTAGTTAGAGGCGTGGGTGACCTTCATCAACGCTCGTGATCATCTTGTTCATGATTTTAAGGTTCTTCCCTACAAGAGGTATAAACCCTAAAACAAATATCATGCTCATTCGTAAGGATCAAACTAAGGAAAATTTTTGAATTCCGCTGCCTTTACTATTACTATTTTCCTTCACATTCGCCTTAGATTTACACCGTAACGATAGAAATACGGTACTCAGCTATTGGTCCCTGTGGATTCGATATCTTTTAAAACTACACGACGAGACTGTGCACTTGCGGTCAAGATCAAAATATTTTATACACAAATCGTCGATCACGATACACACTGATGCATGTATCGACACAAATCTGTTAGATTGTGCCTAAATTTGCTCAATTCTACTTCCATTATAAATAGCTTTATGTGTTATTGTTGTAAGTGTGAGAAACCAATATTGAAAAATTCTTTGGTCAAGATTGTTTGAGAGTTTTGTATCAAGGATTATTCAAGATCAATCATCATCTTCCTTCTTATTTCTATCAAATTGAAGATTGAGTATGGGTTCAATTGGAGATTGATTAGAAGATTTCGAAGGATAACGTTCGGGGAAAATTCGCGGTGAATCAAAATTTGTCTTCCGGGTTGATTGGGTCTTGAAGGTTGGGTTTCTCATCCGGATTCAAGTGTTGCTTGAATGTTACAATTCGATTTGGCGAGGGAATTATTCGGACGATCATCACGGGTTCTTGGTTGAAGATAGCGTGAAGGATTGATCGTTGGGAACGATAATTGAAGACAAGATCGAATTGGGTTTGCGCAATTACAAAGACGGGTTTATGTTGAAGATGGTGAAGATCGTGTAATCGAGTCTGTATCTTGCATATTTGAGTCGTTTGTAAATTGTGCATTGTGAAAGAGATTTTCCGAAGTAAAGTCTCAACTTATCCGTTTGATAAGTTGGGGGGAGACGTACCAGCCTAGTGCGAGGACGACGCGAAAGCTGGGAACTCCCTGATCACTCCCTTGCGTATCTCTCTATCCCTTATCTCTTTACATTCCATTTTGTTATTAACTCGAATAGATAATTTCGTCACACACGCCACGTGTTCGACGAAATTATTGTGTGCTCGCTTTGTTTGCTATTCGAATTTACAATTCCGCGATTTGTGTGTGATTCAATTTTAAATAGATAAGTGTTATTTGAAAATTGATTGACTTGTTAATTTGGATTGCATTCGTTGTATTGTCTTCATTCCATATCGACTTTTACTACCTTTCCTTTGATCGAGGTGCAATAGACTACTGATCTAGGTAGCTTCCGCGCCTACTCGATTATTTTACGAAAAACCATAGTTGTTGTTTGAAACGCTTTAGTTCGCCACATTTGAGCGTAGCCTTGTAGTCTAACAGTAATCACTTGTAGCATTGAGCTTGGACACTCCAATTGTCATCATGCTAGGTTATTGTCACACATGTTCTTTTTGAGCAACTTTCAAGAAATCCTTGAGAAGGATTATCCTGGTTTTGTTAAGTCATTTTACTTGGAAGAGAGAGTGGTTGATGGTAAATCACTCAAGAAGATGCATCTGATTAAAGGAAAAGTGGTTGTTCCAGATAATCCACTTTTGATGGTTAAAGAAGATCAGAGATTGTTATCTTCTTTTCCTGCAGTGAATACAGAAGAAGCAATGATCATAGTGAAAGGATTGATCAAGCACTTGGAGGAATATGGTGTTGAGACTGCTAGAAATGAGGTGGATATCACCAAACTTGGCTTTGATAAGAAGCAAGATTTTTTGATGAAGACTACAATGAAAAGAGATAGAATACCAAAGAAAAATCCAAATGTTGGTATTACTATTTTGGATGAAAAAGAAAGGGAGAATCAGGAGAAGGAAGCTAGAACAAAGCACATGAATGATCATTAGAAGAACAAACGGAAGCTTGTATGTTCTGATGATGAGGAAAATGATGAAGAACCTCTGGAAGTGAAGAGAAGAAGGATTAAGAAACATAGAGAAGAAGAAGAAGCCCTGAATCAAATGCAGAATCAAGGTATGTCTTCTAAAAACACTGTTAATGAGTCTACAGAGTCTCAATCTAGGAATGTTAAGCCTAAAAATGTTGTTTCTTCTCAACCTAAACCTTCATCTAACCCTGTTGTTGCTGATAAACCCTTACCCAAACCAACAACAAAAGAACCTTCTGAAGTAGCAAAGTTTATCACAAGAAAGGGGGGTTTGAATTGTGATCCTTTAAAATTGAACTCAATTTGTTAGTAATAAAAGTTGTATGATAAATCAAACTTGAATTAAAAGAATTAAGTCAAAACAGAATTAGAGAAAGGTGAGAGAATGTTCTCTGATCAATCTATGGAAGAAGGCAGAGAACGTTCAAAGAATATTCTCACAGAATATTGTTGTATGTGAAAGTGTATTGAATCAAAACTGACTTAGAGAATGTTAAGAGAATGTTCTCTGATCAATCTATGAAAGAAGGCAGAGAACGTTCTTTGAATATTCTCACAGAATATTCAAGTGTGTGCAAGTGTATCAGTTTTGCATAAGTAAAAGGATAAGGAGAAGTATAACACAAAGAGTTTATACTGGTTCACCCTTAATTGGGCTAGTCCAGTTTCCCACACCAAGTGAGGGTTTCCACTATTCTTCTTTTTGATCTTAAACCAAGATCAAAACTTTGTCAAGCTATCACAAGCTTATCTTCCACCTTATCACCAAGGTGATCTCTACCTTTTCTCCTAAGGTAGTTGCTCAACAAATAGTCACGTATTCTTGAGCTAGTTCTTTCTTATTACAAAGAGTTGTTTGGATCTGAAGCTTAACAATAAACCAAACCAGGCTTATAAAGCTTTCTAAGTAACTATAAAAATCTCTCTAAAAATCACTCAAATGAATTGTTGATCCAAGTATGCAATTGTGAAGATTGGAGTGAAAGAGATCAAAAAGAGTTTGTGAGATTCTTGTGCTTGAAAGACAAGTATTATATGATCAGTGGTGCTTCAAACTCTTACTTTGCTCCTGCTGTATTCCATGCTATTTATAGATGTTTGGAGAGCCTTTGGAGTCTTGGAGAATGTGTAGAAAAATCAGAGAACAATGAACTAGCCGTTACTCACAGACTTGGAGTAAGCTGGAGAATGTTCTGAGAATGTTCTCCAAGAGGAGCGTCTTGATGAGCTAGCATTGTACTTTCTTTGCTTGATGAACAAGTGTGACCGTTGTACTTGAAATGTGTTGTCATATGAGAACAATACTTCAGGGAGAATGATGAAAGAACATTCTCACAGAACTGTGTTGAGAAGCTTCATGGAATAGTGGGAGAATGATGTGGGGACAGCTTTCTATGCAAGCAACCAGTTGTGATCTGATCAAGGTATGTTGGAAAAGTACTTTGCAAGTACAACCTTGATAGATAATAGAGTATAGCCTTTGTTGGAGAAAGGACTTCTACTTTCTTGGAGAAAGATCATTAAATAATCCTTTGCAAATACATAACAACTCATAGTGAAAGAGTTGTTGTCTTCTCCTTATTGGTCTATGTTCTTCTCTTCCATATTGACTTCACATATTAATTAAATATGCCTTGAGGTCAAAGAACATTCTTTGCACATGCTCCATGTGATATGGCTTAAAAAGGAAAGTCCCATAAGATATTAATCACTTTGACTTGCCATAATGGAGTATGTTGCTGTAGAGATTTTGTACAATATTCTCATGAAAAGTGTTCCTTTGTCTTGTTCATTTATCACCTAAAATAAATAGGTGCTTTGGCATTGAAGAACAAACACGCTGGAGCCAGAGAATGATGACTAACTTTCTTGTATCATTCTCCAGAGCTGATATTAATTTATTTGCTTTGCACAATGAAACCTATCTTTTTAATATCACTCAAAAGCACTTGTTAGATAACACAATGACCAAAATTATACTTAAAATATAATTAAGATGTTTGTTATCTTTAAAACATCAGATTGGGATTTTGCCTCAACAATCTCCCCCTTTTTGATGATGACAAACTTCTTGATTATGTTTTAAATAATTAATTTGGGTTTAGTCAAATCTCAAAGTAAAATGAAATATTAGTGCTTTTATCTTTTCAAGCTCCCCCTCAATTCAAGCATTCATAAATCAAATAAAATGTAAAAACTTGATATGATGCAAATTGAGACATAAAATGAATCATACATATTAATTAATCCATAAACTCACAAAAGTGAGAAATAACAATCATCAGAGTACAAGGATTAATACAAAAGGATTCATGACAAGAAATATACTAATACGTACTATTAGAAGTTCACAACAAGTTTTGTTTAAAAGAACTTCCTATTATATCTATTTCAAAAAGATCAATTCCAGAGAATGATCAGGGAATGTTCTTGCAGACTTGAAAAGCTTGAAAACTTGATTATTTAAAACTTCTTCCTACTCCCCCTTGTTTACCCAAACTATTCTCCCCCTTTGTCAGAAAACAAAAAGAAGGGGCTAGGTAATAAAAAGGGTTAACACTCAGATGAGGAGGATGATGATGATGATTTACTAGGAGAAGGGAATGGATCAAAATCTGGCATGGGGTCAGCAAAGGGTGGTGCAATGCCAAACTTTGGACAAACTTCAGTTTCAGCCCATTTCTTCATAATCATCTGCTGGTTCATCATGTGTTGCATCATATTATTTTGAATCTCCAAAGCAACCATGATCTTAGCCTGACCTTTCCTAAGCTTCATGTTATCCTTTTCCAACTTTTGTTGCTTAGTAGGCCTAGTGTAGGATGGTCCTCCAATCAGTTTAGGAGAGTATCCTAAAAACCTATCCCATGCTTCAGCAGAAGCATTGCTACCAGGAGAAAGAAATGTACTCAAGGTTCCAAAAGAGGATGGAATGGATGGCAAGGATTGTGATGAGTTACCTCCTTGAAAGTGATTATCAGGGCTCAGCAAATTTCGCACAAATTCAGCATTGAACATGTTTTCCAAACTCCCCTGAGATGAGTTCATGACAGGTGAGAACAAGGTAGAGTTCATTGAAGAGGTAGGAAAAAATCCTTGAAGTTGTTTTCCAGACCTTGGAGGGTGATTGGTAAAAGGTGACCCAAAATGAAGTGAGGTGTCCCAAAAGGAGGGGAGAGTGTCACTTGAGACCCCAAAGAGAGTGGAGGCAGTTTCCTTAGCAGGGAGAACGTTCTCTGGTTGTTCTCCTGCAGCCTCAGTCTCTGGGAGAACGTTCTCCTGACGTTCTCCAGCAACATTCTCTTCAGGTGTTGCTTCTCTTTTCCTCTTCAAACCAGTAATTTTCACTACTTTCTCACCTACCTCCTTCTTCATATGGCTCAAATTCTTTCCATTAAAAATTGAGCATGCATTTTCACTAGTATACCCAGACAAATCAACCTTAAATTCTTCAAAGATTCTAGTTAACAACATTCCATATGGCAAGGCAACTTTCCTAGTACCAGATAAAGCAGTGTGCATCATATGTTGTAAAATGATGTGAGGGAGTGACAATCTCTTACCTTTAAACAGATGGTACATCACCAGCATGTCATTGTCTGTTACCTTATCTTTGCTTCCACTTTTTGGAAAGATGTTGTGAAGGCATAAGCTATGTAACATCTTGTACTCATGTTGTAGCTTGGAGGAAGTAGGTTTGGCCATCATTGCTCCTTCACTTGTGAACATATCCACAATAAGCTCATCCTTGTTCAACTTGAGATCTTTGTACCAATCTCCCCCATAGAGAGTGGTTCCATCACAAGGAATTTCCAACAAATTTCCAATAACTTCTGGTGTCAGCTTGATTTCAACTCCTTTAAGGTTAGAGACCAGAACATCCTTATCAAGACTTACCTTGGCATTGAAATAGAAAGCCTGAATTAACAAAGGGAAAATGGATTCCTTGATCTTGAAGAAAGAAGTCCAATTCATTGGATCAGTGAACTTGGTTAAGTCAATGCCATTTTTCTTCAACTCATCAAAGTCAAAGAACTTGCCAGCACTAATGGGCTTGATTTTCCAATAATCATTAAACTTCTCTTTTTGTTCAGAGTGGATTAAAGGCACATTCCTCAGCCTAGGCTTCTTCTCGGCCACTACCACCTTTTCATTTTTCTTCTTTTCCTTGACAGACTTAGTTTTGGCAGGGGAAGGAGTTGGTTTTGGTTTGGATGATGAAGCAGCACGTTTGAGGGTAATAATGGGTGGAGATGGTTCACGTGTTTCTTCATCCTTCTCTTCCTCATCAGAATCAGTTATGGAGATGACAGTGTTATCAACAACAATGTTTTTCTTGGTACCAAAACCTGAGAGGATACGAGCAGACCTTCTGACATTACATGCATCAAAAGAAATTGCCTTTCTAACTTTAGAAATAGCAGGAGGGGTTTGTTGTTTCTTTTCAGAAACTTTTGGAGTGGGTGATGGTGAACTAGAAAAGTTCAGAGAGGAGGATGATTTTGTGGATGGTGAAGAGTTTGATTTTGGTGAGTTTGGTTCAGGGACATGTTCATTATTGACATTAGTTGGTGGAAATTCAACAGTTTTGGGAGAAGTGGTTTGAACAGGTTCGTTGGTTTGAGGAGGAGAGGAATGAACTTGTTCTTCAGCTTGTGGAGTATTGGAAGGTTTAGTAAAAGATGAATTTGATGGAGATTGAATGGATTCATCAGCAGTTACAGTGACATTTGGGGGTGAAGGTTTAGGCAGCGGAGATGGTGGTTTAATGAGTTCAGCTGAGAGATAGTTCAAAGAATGATCAGAGAAGGTTTCTTCTTGAGGAGGAACATAAACAATCAATGCTCTAGAGAGATCTTCGTGACCCATTTCCCTTTGAGATGAATCAGAAAGGGTCTCAAACGGCGGCGGTGACGGTGGTGATGGTGGTGAAGCAGAACGGGAAGGTGAGGAAGTTGGAGATGGTGTTCTGTTTCTGAGCATTACTGGAACTTTGGTTCTGGCCATTGATGAGTTTTGAAACGGTTTGGAGAGGAAAGAAACTGACTTGGTTATGGTGAGAAGAAGAAGGAACGGTTAGAGAGAGACAAGGTAGTAGGGAGTTGAGAAGCAAAGAAAAGACTTGATAGTTTAGATGTGTGGGATAAAGGGATAAAGTAGGACACTATTTATGATAGGTAATGATGGTACTTTTTGCCATAAACAAAGGATTAATAGGGAGATAGCCTAAGTACAACAAGAGGACTAAAACACTACATTCCCCAAGAACATGTACTATCTATTTTGAAAAACTAAACACTTAAAAAAGACTTAAACGCAAAAATGCAAGCAAGCACATAAGTCATGAAAATTTTTAGAGAATGTTCTCAGATCATTCTCCTAAAAACGTGTTTCACAAGGAATTGGGATTTTTGATAATTTTCAAATTTTCTTTGATAAAATTGAAACGATCCTCAACCAAAGGTTTAGTAAAAATGTCAGCAAGTTGATTTTCAGTATCCACAAAAACTAATTCAACTTCTTTTTTACTAACATGATCACGTATAAAATGATGCTTGATTTCAATGTGTTTTGATCTAGAATGCTGAATGGGATTTTTTGACAAGTTAATAGCACTAGTATTATCACATAAAATTTTAATGCATGTGTACCTTAATGAGAAGTCTTCAAGTTGGTTTTTGATCCATATCACTTGAGAACAACAATTTGCTGCAGAGACATATTCTGCTTCAGTTGTTGAGAGTGCTATGGTGTTTTGCTTTCTGCATGACCAACTGACTAGAGCTTCACCAAGGAGTTGACAAGCACCACTTGTGCTTTTTCTTTCTATCTTGTCACCAGCATAATCAGCATCACAATAGGCTTTTAGATCAAAATGTGTACCCTTTTTGTACCATATGCCTACATCTGGTGTTCCAACCAAATATCTGAAAATTCTCTTGACTGCAGTTAAATGTGATTCTTTGGGAGCACTTTGAAATCTTGCACAAATTCCCACTGAGAATACTATGTCAGGTCTGCTTGCAGTTAGATATAGAAGAGATCCAATCATTCCTCTATATTCCTTTTCAGATACACTTTTGCCATTTTCATCCTTGTCTAGACTTGTTGATGGATGCATAGGAGTTGACATGATTTTAGCTTCACTCATCTTATACTTCTTGAGCAAATCCTTGATGTATTTTTCTTGACTAATAAAAATGCCATCTTCTTGTTGCTTGATTTGCAAGCCAAGGAAAAATCTAAGTTCTCCCATCATGCTCATTTCAAATTCACTTTGCATAAGGTTAGAGAAAGCTTCACAAATTTTTTCATTAGTAGCACCAAAAATAATATCATCAACATATACTTGAACAATAAGCAATTCTTCCTTGTTGGTTTTTATAAAAAGAGTAGTATCAATTTTTCCTCTAGAAAAACCATTTTCAAGTAAAAAGGTGCTTAACCTATCATACCATGCTCTTGGAGCTTGTTTAAGTCCATAAAGAGCCTTGGTAAGTTTGTAAACATGATTAGGTTTATGCTCATCAATAAAACCAGGAGGTTGATGCACATAAACTTCCTCATTTAAAAAGCCATTTAAGAAAGCACTTTTTACATCCATTTGAAAAAGTTTGAAACATTTATGAGATGCATATGCAAGTAAAATTCTTATTGCTTCTAACCTGGCAACTGGAGCAAAAGTTTCATCATAGTCAATACCTTCTTGTTGATTGTAACCTTGTGCTACAAGTCTAGCTTTGTTTCTGATTACCTTACCATCTTCATCAAGCTTGTTTCTAAACACCCACCTTGTTCCAATGATTGAATGGTTTTGAGGATTTGGTACTAAGTTCCATACTTTATTCTTTTCAAATTGTTGCAATTCTTCTTTCATAGCTCCAACCCAAGATTCATCAACAATAGCATCATCTATGGTTCTAGGTTCAATTTGAGAGATCATTGCGAGATCATTCTCTAAATTTTGAAGAGCTCTTCTAGTCCTTACACCATCTTCAGTGTTTCCAATAATTTGATCTTGTGGATGATGATTGACTAATCTCCATGTTTTAGGAACATTTGGTAATGTCTCTTGATCAGCTTCAAGTGGTGGTTCTTGATCATTGTTTATTGAAGGTTCTTGATCTTCTTGAAGTTGTGGATTTTTCTCACCTTCTTCTTCAATGATGATACTTGAATTTATTGGTTCTTCAAACTCATCAAACTTGACATGCATACTTTCTTCAACAGTTTGGGTTCTAAGGTTGTAGATTCTATAGGCTTTTGATGTGAGAGAATAACCCAAGAATATTCCCTTGTCTGATTTTGAGTCAAATTTTCCCAAGTTGTCTTTGATGTTCAAGATGTAGCAATAACATCCAAAGATATGAAAGTATGACACATTTGGTTTCCTCTCTTTCCAAAGTTCATAAGGTGTCTTGTTGAGAATTTTTCTAATGGTTACTCTATTCAAAATGTAGCAAGCAGTGTTGACAGCTTCAGCCCAAAAAAATTTCTCCACATTTGGTTCATTCAACATTGTCCTGGCCATTTCTTGTAATGTTCTATTTTTTCTTTCAACAACACCATTTTGTTGAGGAGTTCTTGGACAAGAGAAATTGTGAGATATGCCATTATCATTAAAATAAGATTCAAATAAAGAATTTTCAAATTCTCCTCCATGATCACTTCTCACTGAAATAATTTTGGACTCTTTTTCATTTTGAACTCTCAAACAAAAAGTTTTAAAAGCTTCAAAGGATTCATCCTTATGTTTTAAAAACAATACCCAAGTAAATCTTGAAAAATCATCAACAATGACAAAACCATAATTTTTGCCACCAAGACTAGTAGTTTTGATAGGACCAAATAAATCCATGTGAAGTAGTTCAAGAGGTTTCTTTGTTGATACAAAATCTTTTGGTTTAAAACTACTTTTAACTTGTTTTCCTCTTGTACAAGATTCACACACTTTATCTAGATCAAAACTAATTTTTGGTAAGCCTCTTACTAGGTCAAGTTTGGAAAGTTTTGAAATTGTTTTCATGCTTACATGACCAGTCCTTTTATGCCAAATCCATTTGTCATTTTCAAGAGAGACAAAACAAGATTCAACAGGAAGTTCATCCAAGTAGAAAACATAAATGTTTCCTTTTCTTGAACCAGTGAATAAAATATCATTTGAAGAAGATTTTTTAATTTCAGATGTTTGAGGTTTGAAGATGACTTCATAACCATTGTCACATAATTGACTTATGCTCAACAAGTTATGTTTAAGTCCAACAACATAATGCACATTTTCAATCTTACCGGAATTAATCTTACCAATGATACCTTTACCTTTTATTCTAGCTTTTTCATTGTTTCCAAAAGTAACTGTACCACCATCCTTTTCGTCAAGTGATAAGAAATTATGTTTATCTCCAGTCATATGTCTTGAGCAACCACTGTCCAAGTACTATGGCTTTTTCTTGACTGCTAGATGACATTCCTGCACTTGATTGTAATAGTGTCTTAGGTACCCATAATCTTTTGGGTCCTTGTGAGTTAGTTTGCCTCTTGAAAGGTCTTGTTTCATTTTGATATGAATGCCTCTTAATAAAGGATTTATTATCATATAATTGTCTTTGATTATTCTGAGAATAATCCTGTTGAGAATGTCTGGAGAATGTTCTCCTGTTCTGTTGATGCCTTCTGAGAACGTTCTGAGAATGTTCTCTCTGGAGACTTCTCTTATATTTCAGTTTTCTGTTTTTTCTAAAACAGAATTTTTCAAGATGTCCTTCTCTATAACAAAAAGTACATTTATATTTTGCCACTTTTTGATTCTTTTGTGGTACAAAAAACTTTTCATATAATTGTTGACTTTGATGGTTTCTAAAACCTATTCCAGTTTTGTCTAAAGCTCCTACTTGTGAACCCATAATGTTTTCAAAAGTTTTAGTGGAGTTTACAAAGCATCTTATATCATTTTCTAATTCAAAGTTAGTTTGTTTCAAAATGATATTCTCTTCTTGAAGTTTAGGACATTCTTGATATTTTAATTTAAAATCATCAATTTCTTTCCTATGATGTTCTTGCATGCAAATGATGGTTTCTTTTAATTTTTCTATCTCAGTCTTATACTTATCTTTTTCTAAAGTTAACTTACTGATCTTATTAGAAAGTTTATCATTTTTCTGAGCAGTGATTTGAGAGCCATATAATAATTTATCAAATAAATGTTCAGTTTTTTGACATGATGCACAAGGATCAAGAGTTACCTCAGATGATGATTTTGTCATAAGACACATGTTGGCTTCTTGTTCTTCTTCATCTTCATCAGTCTCATCCCAAGTAGTCATTAATGATTTCTTCTTGAAGGGAGATTTCTTAGTTTTTGGACAATCACTCTTGTAGTGTCCAAATTGTTCACAACCATAGCATTTGACTTTGCTTAGGTCTGTCTCAGGTTTGATTCCACTTCTTCTAGCTGGGAATCTTCCTTTGAGTTTATTTTTCCTCATCATTAATCTTTGAATTCTTCTAGTGATGAGTGCTAATTCTTCTACATTGTCTTCTTGCATAATGTCACTTTCATCTTCATCATTCTGGGAACATTCTTCTTGTGCCTCCAAAGCAATCACTTTCTTTTTGATTGGTTTGTCTTCCAAGAGAATTGATTCATGAGCTCTGAGTGATCCAATCAGATTTTCTAACTTCATTTCAGTTAGATTCTTTGCCTCTGTGATAGCTGTGACAATGTGTCTCCAACTCTTTGGCAAGCACCTTAGGATCTTTCTTACTCTCTCATGTGTTGTGTAGGTTTTTCCAAGAGAGTTTAGCTCATTTATGATGATTGTGAACCTTCCATACATTTGATCCACTGTTTCATCTTCTTTCATTTCAAATAGCTCAAACTTCCTTATTCCAATGTCAATTCTTGTTTCCTTGACATGACTTGTTCCTTCATGATGTGTTTTTAATGTTTCCCACATTTCCTTTGCTGTTTTGCATTCCATGATTCTATCACATTCTTCTCTAGATAAAGCACTCTTGAGAAATAACTTAGCTTTGATGTTTAGAAGCACTCTTTCTGATTCTTGAGTAGTCCATTGATCTTGAGTCTTTATCTTTGTAACATCTTTGTCTATGATGGTTGGTTGATATTCTCCATGTTCAATGACTGACCACATGTAGTTGTCTTGTGATCTAAGGAATAACTCCATTTTGTCTTTCCAATAATAATAGTCTTCTCCTTCAAATAGAGGTGGTCTATTTGATGATCCTCCTTCTGCTATGAACTTTGTGCCTTTAGCCATTACTTCCTTCCTGAATCTTTTCCTCTAGCACTTGTTAGATGCTCAGTCTTTAGAGACCGAGCTCTGATACCAAATGAAGTAGCAAAGTTTATCACAAGAAAGGGGGGTTTGAATTGTGATCCTTTAAAATTGAACTCAATTTGTTAGTAATAAAAGTTGTATGATAAATCAAACTTGAATTAAAAGAATTAAGTCAAAACAGAATTAGAGAAAGGTGAGAGAATGTTCTCTGATCAATCTATGGAAGAAGGCAGAGAACGTTCAAAGAATATTCTCACAGAATATTGTTGTATGTGAAAGTGTATTGAATCAAAACTGACTTAGAGAATGTTAAGAGAATGTTCTCTGATCAATCTATGAAAGAAGGCAGAGAACGTTCTTTGAATATTCTCACAGAATATTCAAGTGTGTGCAAGTGTATCAGTTTTGCATAAGTAAAAGGATAAGGAGAAGTATAACACAAAGAGTTTATACTGGTTCACCCTTAATTGGGCTAGTCCAGTTTCCCACACCAAGTGAGGGTTTCCACTATTCTTCTTTTTGATCTTAAACCAAGATCAAAACTTTGTCAAGCTATCACAAGCTTATCTTCCACCTTATCACCAAGGTGATCTCTACCTTTTCTCCTAAGGTAGTTGCTCAACAAATAGTCACGTATTCTTGAGCTAGTTCTTTCTTATTACAAAGAGTTGTTTGGATCTGAAGCTTACAAAGACGGGTTTATGTTGAAGATGGTGAAGATCGTGTAATCGAGTCTGTATCTTGCATATTTGAGTCGTTTGTAAATTGTGCATTGTGAAAGAGATTTTCCGAAGTAAAGTCTCAACTTATCCGTTTGATAAGTTGGGGGGAGATGTACCGGCCTGGTGCGAGGACGACGCGAAAGCTGGGAACTCCCTGATCACTCCCTTACGTATCTCTCTATCCCTTATCTCTTTACATTCCATTTTGTTATTAACTCGAATAGATAATTTCGTCACACACGCCACGTGTTCGACAAAATTATTGTGTGCTTGCTTTGTTTGCTATTCGAATTTACAATTTCGCGATTTGTGTGTGATTCAATTTTAAATAGATAAGTGTTATTTGAAAATTGATTGACTTGTTAATTTGGATTGCATTCGTTGTATTGTCTTCATTCCATATCGACTTTTACTACCTTTCCTTTGATCGAGGTGCAATAGACTACTGATCTAGGTAGCTTCCGCGCCTACTCGATTATTTTACGAAAAACCATAGTTGTTGTTTGAAACGCTTTAGTTCGCCACATTTGAGCGTAGCCTTGTAGTCTAACAGTAATCACTTGTAGCATTGAGCTTGGACACTCCAATTGTCATCATGCTAGGTTATTGTCACACATGTTCTTTTTGAGCAACTTTCAAGAAATCCTTGAGAAGGATTATCCTGGTTTTGTTAAGTCATTTTACTTGGAAGAGAGAGTGGTTGATGGTAAATCACTCAAGAAGATGCATCTGATTAAAGGAAAAGTGGTTGTTCCAGATAATCCACTTTTGATGGTTAAAGAAGATCAGAGATTGTTATCTTCTTTTCCTGCAGTGAATACAGAAGAAGCAATGATCATAGTGAAAGGATTGATCAAGCACTTGGAGGAATATGGTGTTGAGACTGCTAGAAATGAGGTGGATATCACCAAACTTGGCTTTGATAAGAAGCAAGATTTTTTGATGAAGACTACAATGAAAAGAGATAGAATACCAAAGAAAAATCCAAATGTTGGTATTACTATTTTGGATGAAAAAGAAAGGGAGAATCAGGAGAAGGAAGCTAGAACAAAGCACATGAATGATCATCAGAAGAACAAACGGAAGCTTGTATGTTCTGATGATGAGGAAAATGATGAAGAACCTCTGGAAGTGAAGAGAAGAAGGATTAAGAAACATAGAGAAGAAGAAGAAGCCCTGAATCAAATGCAGAATCAAGGTATGTCTTCTAAAAACACTGTTAATGAGTCTACAGAGTCTCAATCTAGGAATGTTAAGCCTAAAAATGTTGTTTCTTCTCAACCTAAACCTTCATCTAACCCTGTTGTTGCTGATAAACCCTTACCCAAACCAACAACAAAAGAACCTTCTGAAGTAGCAAAGTTTATCACAAGAAAGGGGGGTTTGAATTGTGATCCTTTAAAATTGAACTCAATTTGTTAGTAATAAAAGTTGTATGATAAATCAAACTTGAATTAAAAGAATTAAGTCAAAACAGAATTAGAGAAAGGTGAGAGAATGTTCTCTGATCAATCTATGGAAGAAGGCAGAGAACGTTCAAAGAATATTCTCACAGAATATTGTTGTATGTGAAAGTGTATTGAATCAAAACTGACTTAGAGAATGTTAAGAGAATGTTCTCTGATCAATCTATGAAAGAAGGCAGAGAACGTTCTTTGAATATTCTCACAGAATATTCAAGTGTGTGCAAGTGTATCAGTTTTGCATAAGTAAAAGGATAAGGAGAAGTATAACACAAAGAGTTTATACTGGTTCACCCTTAATTGGGCTAGTCCAGTTTCCCACACCAAGTGAGGGTTTCCACTATTCTTCTTTTTGATCTTAAACCAAGATCAAAACTTTGTCAAGCTATCACAAGCTTATCTTCCACCTTATCACCAAGGTGATCTCTACCTTTTCTCCTAAGGTAGTTGCTCAACAAATAGTCACGTATTCTTGAGCTAGTTCTTTCTTATTACAAAGAGTTGTTTGGATCTGAAGCTTAACAATAAACCAAACCAGGCTTATAAAGCTTTCTAAGTAACTATAAAAATCTCTCTAAAAATCACTCAAATGAATTGTTGATCCAAGTATGCAATTGTGAAGATTGGAGTGAAAGAGATCAAAAAGAGTTTGTGAGATTCTTGTGCTTGAAAGACAAGTATTATATGATCAGTGGTGCTTCAAACTCTTACTTTGCTCCTGCTGTATTCCATGCTATTTATAGATGTTTGGAGAGCCTTTGGAGTCTTGGAGAATGTGTAGAAAAATCAGAGAACAATGAACTAGCCGTTACTCACAGACTTGGAGTAAGCTGGAGAATGTTCTGAGAATGTTCTCCAAGAGGAGCGTCTTGATGAGCTAGCATTGTACTTTCTTTGCTTGATGAACAAGTGTGACCGTTGTACTTGAAATGTGCTGTCATATGAGAACAATACTTCAGGGAGAATGATGAAAGAACATTCTCACAGAACTGTGTTGAGAAGCTTCATGGAATAGTGGGAGAATGATGTGGGGACAGCTTTCTATGCAAGCAACCAGCTGTGATCTGATCAAGGTATGTTGGAAAAGTACTTTGCAAGTACAACCTTGATAGATAATAGAGTATAGCCTTTGTTGGAAAAAGGACTTCTACTTTCTTGGAGAAAGATCATTAAATAATCCTTTGCAAATACATAACAACTCATAGTGAAAGAGTTGTTGTCTTCTCCTTATTGGTCTATGTTCTTCTCTTCCATATTGACTTCACATATTAATTAAATATGCCTTGAGGTCAAAGAACATTCTTTGCACATGCTCCATGTGATATGGCTTAAAAAGGAAAGTCCCATAAGATATTAATCACTTTGACTTGCCATAATGGAGTATGTTGCTGTAGAGATCTTGTGCAATATTCTCATGAAAAGTGTTCCTTTGTCTTGTTCATTTATCACCTAAAATAAATAGGTGCTTTGGCATTGAAGAACAAACACGCTGGAGCCAGAGAATGATGACTAACTTTCTTGTATCATTCTCCAGAGCTGATATTAATTTATTTGCTTTGCACAATGAAACCTATCTTTTTAATATCACTCAAAAGCACTTGTTAGATAACACAATGACCAAAATTATACTTAAAATATAATTAAGATGTTTGTTATCTTTAAAACATCAGATTGGGATTTTGCCTCAACACCTTCAACAAAGGAACCTTCAATTCTAGAAGTTTTGTCTGAACATGTCTCACCACAAACTATTAATGTTGAAACCTCCAACTTACCTGAAACTCCATCCAAACCAATCTCTGAGGAGAAAAAGAAAACTAAGTTAGATGAACTTGAAGAGAAACTTTTCAAAACTGTCACTGACTTAAGTTCTGATTCTTCATCAGAAGATGAACAACCTCCCACTTCACAACATAACAAAACACCTGTTAAACAACCAACTCCATCTAAACTAACCATTCAAATCATCAATCCTTTAACTGAAGTTACTTCTGAACCCCAATACATTGTCACTTCACCTCCATCATCCCCAATTCACATGTCAACAACTTCTGAGCCACAAAACATTTGTCAAACCTTTTATGAACCAGAAATTTCCTATCAATCCATAATTGACAACATAGTATCTCAACACTCAAACAACACTGTGTCTAGTATTGAGATTCTGGACAGGCTTATTAATAGTGATATTAGAAGACTACACTCTTTAAAATTATCTCATGCTATTATGCCTAGTCAGATTGTGGAAAGGATTGATGAAATTGATGGTTATCAGAGGTTGATTATGGCTGCTTTAAAGAAGAAGTATGTTGAAGAGCTCACTTATGAACATCTGCAGTTCTGTGATGAATCTGAAAATGCCTTTGAAAAATCTATTCAGAAACAGAAACTTGCTCTCACTAGCTGCTCTCATGAGGATATGGTTCTTTTGGAATATGAAAGAAGAATGATGATGCTGAATGATGTGAACAAACATGTTGATGAAAAGTCAGCTGATATGGTTATAACAAGTTCAAGTGCTGCTGATCAGACAAGGTTTTTGAAGCTTGAAGAAGGACAGAAGGAACACAAAGACAAGCTTATTTCTTTGGAAGCTGGGTTAAGTGAGGTCAAGGCCAATCAGAAAGATCTAAAGGAAACTGAAATTCTGGCTTACCACTTACTATTAATTTTAACAGAAACTAATGTTCGATATAATGTGCGCACATTAACTAAACTTTCACTATAAGTAATGAAGTAACGAATAATGAAAAGCAGTAAACAACACAAGAGAATTGTTAACCCAGTTCAGTGTAAACACACCTAATCTGGGGGCTTCCAAGCCAAGAAGGAAATCCACTAAGTAAAACGAATTCAAAGTCAAACTCCCCGTTTGCACTTCTCACTTTGTAACTACTCGTCTAGACTTCTACCTAGGCACCCCATAGGTAAGAGAGATCCATCTCACTTCCACTCTATCACATATACAATTAACAAATTTAAAAGAACAATTCCCAAACAATAAACACCACTCGTACTTCAAAGCTTAGAGTGATGGACAATATTCCTTGCTTAAAAGCTTCGGATTACAACTCAATAAACTCAGTCTTTATGCAAGCATCTAGGTGACACAAGCAAAGGCTCGCAAATAACAATTAACAATTAACAAAAGACTCAAACCCTAAAACTCTAATCTTCAATATTGGCTTGCGTGAATATTAGGTTTAGTCTTCTTACATATATATAGTCTTCAGAATCTTCTAGGTCTTCAGACAAGTCTTGGGCTTCCAGCAAATAATTCCTTGTAATAATTCTTACCCAAGAAATATAAATTTGAACCAAATAAAATATTCCCATGATTGGAAAATATTTTTTACAAATAAAATTAGGTTAACAAGTAACCCTGATGGTTCATAGTACACGCGCGACTTAGTCTGCAAGCAAGTGAAGTAAAAACAAAACAAATCTTTCAAGAAAGATGTGGCGCGTAAATAAGTGTTAAGGCTCCGGACTCATATGATGTGCACACATTGTTCTTCACATTGTGATATGCGCACATTGTCCTCCACATTGTGTTTTGCTAAAAATGAGGCCAACACAAAAACACTAACAATCTCCCCCTTTGGCAAATTTTTGGCTAAAACAATCTTGAACCGTATAGACATGCCAAAGAGATGTGAAAGATGAACTCCTTCATATTGATCAGAGAATAAGGACTTTGAAGGAGTATAACTATCAATCAACAATTCACATAGTGGATTCCTTATAAAAATGCTTACCAAATAAGCTTTCAACAATGAACATCAGAGGCACACAACAGCGGATAATAGACGGCCTCACACAAGAAAAACAGAGGATAGAAATATCCTCACATAGGTGTTTTAGAAAAATACACATAGGGCTTGACATGCTAAAAGTAGCACATTCGCATGCAAGCAGACAATTAACAAGTAACAATCAAAAACCAACAAGAGAGTCAAAACTCCCCCTAAGTAATAGCTTCATATAAGTGCACTCCCCCTCAAAAGTAGCTTCTCATAAAATCAACAAGAAAGATTTTCTCCCCTTCAAATCATGCATATCTCAGATCATGCAGACAATAAACATACTCACAAGTAACATTGCGATCCAGGGCAAGTGCCCAAAAGAAAACATAGTAATCCAACAAAAAGGAACACTTTCATAAGGTAACATCAGAAGAAGTGACTTTCAATCGAGTCCTCCTCATCTTCCTTGGCTTCATCTTTCTCTTCTTCAGAGCTTCCACTGGACTTACCATCCTCTTTGCACTCATCCTCGTGCTTGTCTGTAACTTCTTCTTTTTCAAGAGCAGCAATAATCATTTCAAGTTTTCTCTTCCTTTCATCTAACTCCTTGTAGGTAGCTTTTAGTTCTGCAATCATACCATGTCTAGAAAGAGAAACAGGAGCAGATGTGCCCATATTTATCTGCACATTTGGTTTACTGGAGGTCTGAAGGACAACGTTCAGCTTGCTACCCCTCTTCATAGCAAAGTCGCCATCCCTTTTTAGGGTGGGATGTTGTTCAAGCATAATTGCACATAGCAAGGTAGGAAATGCAATGGGCATTTTCATAGCCGTAGGGCTTTTTGCATGCTTGATAGTTTGTAAGAAAATATAATTTCCAAAATTGAAAGGAATGGAATTTCCAACAGCATATATGAACTTACCCAGAGCAGTAGCTACATTGAAGTGATGATAAGTAGGGACCCAGTTAGCAGCATCTATCCTGTTCAAGACACCATATTTCTGTGTAAGTTTGACAGCTGACAGTTTATCCTTTGTTGGCCATACCTTCACTTTGTTATTAGTTAAAGCCTTGCATATTTCATTGTTAGTTTCTTCCAGCTCATCCTGAGAGTCTTCACTTCTCCCTAGAAACTTGTTGATGACAGTGGGAGAGAATTCCACACATTTACCCCTCACATATACTTTGTGAAATTCTTTGCTGAGAGGGTTATCACATTCTGTAGGAATGTTGACCAGAAATTCCCTGACTAATTGCTCATAACAGCTTCCCAAATTAATAATAGTCTTCATTAATCCTGCCTTTTCAATTAGATCCATTACCTCATTGTTTGCCAGCATTCCATCACTCAATTCCTCATGGTCCACATTATACTCTGAGTCAGATTCACTTGCAGAAGACTTCCTTTTCTGACCTTTCTTTCCTTTTTCAGTATTGGAGATTTGAACTTTGCTCCATCCTCTTGGTGGTCCATGCACTGAGATCTTCTTTTTACCTTTGGAAGTAGTCTGATGTGGTTGTGGAGCAGTTCTTTTGTCAGAAGCAGATATCACATTTGGTAAGGATTTTTCAGTGGTAGCTTGTGAGACAATTCTTTGTCTGAGTCTTCCTTTAATACTAGGAGCAGCAATAGGTGTTCTTGCTACAACTTCATAGTTGTCAATGTTAACAATATCTTGCTCCTCCCTAGATTCTTCACTTACTTTTACACTTGAATTTTCTGAACTGGAGTTAGTTGATGAGGATTCATTGGTTTCTTCAGTACTGTTATATTTATCAGATTCATCCTTGTCAGATTCTTTGATTTCACCAGAGTTTTCAACATTTGCATCATTTGATGCTTTTCCAATGTGTCGCGGGGAATTTGGGATTCCCATCACTACATTGACCTTTCATTTCCAAAGAGGGGAAAGTATCAAAAACCGTTTAAAAGAAATTCTAAGTTCGGGGGTTGATTACACCTAGGGAAGGTTTTAGCATCCTAAGCGTCTATAGTATCCTATAGTAACCTCTAATTTATTGCTTTTTTACTTATTTTTAATGTGAAGAAATGAGAGAGAAGTGGTAAGAAATGAGGGAGAAGTAGTATAGAGAGAGTTTTGTGTGTGCAAGTGGAGATTGGATTGAGAGAAAGAAAATTATTGCATAAAATGTAAAGTGTTTGAAAATAGACCTAAATCTAATCGTGCGACTAATGTGGGTTTTGGACTAAAAGAAGTTTTATTTGAGAGAGAGAAGATTGTTGTTTGTTTTCTATTATTTTTTCTAAAGAATTAAGCTAACGCGCCTCTTTGGAAATGAAAGTTCGCTTTTTAGTTTGTTTTTTAGCGTGTGTGGAAAGCGATAAAATGCATGCAATGCAATTTTTACATCCTCAAGGGGTTACATTTTCGCCTAATTACATTCTAAGATATTTTGCGGAAATTTAAACTTGAATGAATGCAACATTTGAATGATATGCAAAATTATACTAACCTAAGAAAATACAAGTCCGATGAATTAAATAAATAAACTAACTAAACTAAACTATCTCTTTTTTTTAGGGTTCTAACACTAGTTATTTTCTAAGTCCGTCTCCTTTAAGCTTGGGTTCAAATTTTTAGTCCAAAGTTACAAATCAAACTTAACAAATAATATGTAATAATATGAAATGAAGCAAATAAATTAATTAGTGCCATAAAATAAACTAAGTACCATGTGATAAAATAAATGACAAGGAAACAAGTAAAAGAGAAAAAAAAATAACAATAAAAATAATAATGATAAGAAAAAAAACTGAATGATAAATAAATAGAAAAAAGGAACTAAAGCTGGAAAAAATAAATAAATAAAGAGGAGGTGCAAATAATAATAATACTAGTGCAGAATTAATTAAATCTGGGAAGAGGGGGTGCAGAAAACAAAATAAAAAAACAGAAATATAAGCCCAGGAGGCCCAAGAGCAGAAAACCGGACCAGATCTGAGCCGGTTCGGTTCACCCTGGGGTGAACCAAAACCGGTCTCCAGATCTGAACAATCCTCACGCGCGCGCGTTCACGGGATCCAACCTTCACCACCGTTTGATCATGCAAGAATCACATCAAACGGTCCTGATAAAAAAACAAAGGAACGTACCAGATCAGGGTAAACGAATCAAGCGGTCATGATGCAAAGTCAAAAAAAAACAGGCGTATGACATAGATCTTCTTCCTAAACCGGACGAGTCACTGACTCAATGAGCGAGTCATGACTCGTCCGCCATGGATGGATCTATGCAAGCTTCAAAACCGAATAAAAAAAAGCGTATAAATAGTCCATTTCACTCGATTTTTCACGTAGATTACAAATATGTACTTAGTTTTCAGAAATGAGCAATATATTTTAAAAATCGAAAGTCCAAAGTTCGGATCTAAAAAAGTGAAAGAGATTTGTGCGCAAAATTGATGGAAACTGATACATACACCAGTTTCCTTATGATTTTGCGAGTTTAATGAGCCAAAGAACAAGTAAAACGGAGTTGAATTGAGGGAGAAAACATCAGCTCAAGCTTGTATCTGTTTTGGTTCGGTGATACTGTTTGTATACGTTTTTAAGCTCGTTTGGAAGCGTTTTCTGGTTGTAGTAGTATGTATTTATGTTACTTTGTTGTTGATTTTTGTTTTGGATTTTGGTCATGGTGAGGCGAGAGAGAAGAAGCTAGTCTGTTCTTCTTTTTTGTACTTGTTTTTGTTTATTTATTGATTTTTTGTTTTGAGGAGAGAATGAGAGAATAATTTTGATTGGTATCAATGTGTGAATGAATGAATGGATCCCCAAAATGAGTGATGTGAGGTTTCTTATATAGTGGAAAAAAAAATTAGGGTTAGTGGTAGGAATGTAATAATGATAAAAGGTGAGATAATTGGGTAAAAAGGATAGAAAAGGGTAATTTGATTAAAATGAAAAAATAGAAAATATAATAATGATGGGAAAAGGGTGAGGTGGAGTAATTTGATTGGTTAAGGTAGAAAATGGTTTTTTTTTTTGTTTTTTTAGGAAAATGACAAGGGATAAGAATGAGATGAAATGGTGAGTCATAGAGATAGAGCAACTAGTGCTCTATTCTTTCCTCCTCTTGGCATATTTTTTAAAATAAAATGTAAATGATAATAAAATAAAATGTGTATAAGTGAAATAAATATGTACTTTTTCATATTTTTGAAATATATGGAAATGAAATATAAAATGAATGTGAAAAAATAGAAAACGCTAATTTTTCATATTTTTAAACTTTTACGCTAATTAAAATAAAATTAACATCATGTGCTGAAAAAACTATTATTTTGACATTTTTAGAATAAAGCGTAAAATAAAACCAAAAAACTAATTTTTTTTTATATTATTTTGACTTTTTGGAAAATATGAGAAAAATATGAAAATGTGCAAAACAAATGCAATTGAAACATGTATAATAAAAAAGTAAATATTTTTATATTTTTTTATGAAAATGTAATGCGAATCGGATTTGTAGATCCAAAATTGGGGTACAACAGCTGCCCCTATTTAAGTTTCTTTAACAGGAGAGATGAAAAGTGTAATTTTTTGTCTAGACGGGATTGAAGAGACTTAAATATAAGACGTGCACCATTTTTGGACCTAAAAATCCTCTAGCAATACTCATTATGCAAATATATGCAAAATGCTGACTTTCCTTTTTAATTTTGTATGAATGTTAAAAAAGGCAGAAAAATGAAAACATAGTTGAGACTCCACAGGGGAAGAACAAAACATGGTCCGACTGGGAAAACAGCAAGATATACCCTGAGTTCATCGGGACGATCTCTACAGGGGAACTTAAGCAAATACTGGGGAAAAAAGTTACTGACTATCGTCTGACCGACAACAAGAATGTTGTATACTGACACACAACATTTTCAAAAATATCAACTATCGACTGACCGACAGTAAGAGTGGCGTATACCGACATACAACCATTTATATATTAGCAACTATCGACTGACCGGCGGCAGGAATGTTGTACACTGACATACAACATTTGAAAATCAAAACTATCGACTGACCGACAACAGGAATGTTATGCACTGACACACAACATTTATGTTTAACTATCGACTGACCGACAGTAGGAATGACGTACACTGACATACAACCATTAAAAAACATTTACTATTGACCGACCAACAGTAAATAATGTTGGCACTGACACTCAACATTTATAAGATCAACTATCGACTGACCGACAGCAAAGAATGTTGGCACTGACACTCAACATTTATATGATCAACTATCGACTGACCGATAGGAAAAATGTTATGTACTGACACACAACATTTAAATCAACAGACTATCGACTGACCGACAGCTGGAATGGCGTACACTGACGTACGACATTTTGATATCCAAAGACTTATCGACTGACCGATAAGAAGGATGTTATGCACTGACACACAACAGTTAAATCAACAGACTATCGACTGATCGACAGCTGGAATGGCATATACTGACATACAACCATTTTGATATCAATAAACTATCGACTGACCGATAGGAAAGATGTTATGCACTGACACACAACATTTAAATCAACAGACTATCGACTGACCGACAGCTGGAATGGCGTACACTGACGTACGACATTTTGATATTAATAAACTATCAACTGACCGATAGGAAAGATGTTATGCACTGACACACAACATTTAAATCAACAGACTATCGACTGACCGACAGCTGGAATGGCGTACACTGACATACAACCATTTTGATATCAATAAACTATCGACTGACCGATAGGAAAGATGTTATGCACTGACACACAACATTTAAATCAATAGACTATCGACTGACCGACAGCTGGAATGGCATACACTGACATACAACCATTTTGATATCAATAAACTATCGACTGACCGATAGGAAAGATGTTATGCACTGACACACAACATTTAAATCAACAGACTATCGACTGACCGACAGCTGGAATGGCGTACACTGACATACAACCATTTGAAAATCATTTACTATCGACTGACCGACAGCAAAGAGTGTTGGTACTGACACCAACCACTTGGGGAGAAAACAACTCTACGGAGTACTTCAGAAAGTAATATAGGTAGGTTGAACTGTATGAGACTTGTTTGTTTTTTTTTTTTTTTTTTTGTGTAAAGAGAAAAAGACTTGTATGATTCTTTTGTATTTATATGTGTAGAAAGAAAATATTTGTATCATCTTTTTGTGTAATGTTTGTAAAGAGAAAAGATTTGTATGATCTTTTTTGTATAATGTGTGTAAAGCTCACTGGGGATAAAAACCACCTGAGGAAATGTAAATTGTATCTGGTAAAATATAAACTTTTTGTGTGGAAAACTTGTCACTTGTTGTTTTTCAATTGATGTCCAATCCGGGATCAAACCGGAGGAAAACTGTAAACAAGACCTTGTGTTCAGTTGATGAATGAATTCAACTGAATTTTCCTTTTGTCGTAGGAAAACTGAAACAACCATCTTCCACAAGAGAAAAGTCTAGTGAGGAATTTTTGAAACAAGAGATGTACGCTTATCTGCCTAAGCTGACATTCTAATTGGAAAGAACAACATGCCCATCCCGACTCTATTTTGTAGACACAGACAAGACAAAAGAGACAAAAATATGTATATGATGCAACAATGTATGAATGATGTAAATGTTTGTAGTACATGTAAATGGTATTTTTTGAATGTTATGTATGAATGTATGAAAATGTATGAATGTATGTTGTGAATGTCATGAATGTATGTTTGTATATATGTTGTGAATGTATGTATGTATGTATGTATGAATGTATGTTGAATATCGATTGTTGGACAAACAAGGTGACCAAACCGGAGACACAAGCCAATGTCGCATCATGAGTCAAAATATCTCAACAAGGTGTATATGTTGTTGTATATAAAGCAAAAGAACTCCTCTTGGGGAAGAAACAACTTCTCTGGGGAATGACCGTTTTTACTGAACGATCTGTATTCAAACTTGATTGTATTCAAAACAAAATTGTCAACCTTTATTGGGGATGTACCCTTTTCTTGAGATGACTGTTGACATTCTCTTAGAGAAATCACGTTTGTTGTTGATGAATGACTTGAGAAAATGGGGACTACTTGCCCCTTGCTTCAGTCTGATAAGACTTTGAAAATAATCGCTCGGAGAGCGTGACTGATTGACCTTGTTCATTAAACATTGTATCTATTGATTGCAGCAGCATGCACTAAGAGTAGAATCTTTTTTTGTCTTCATGATAATAACGATCACAATCTTGTCATTATTTCACAAAATGTAACCATTCAAGAAGATGTGATCTTGACATAGTATGCCCCAAGCGTTTGAAACCTTGAAGGGTATGCCCCTAACCAACTGATGCTTGTAGTGTAACCAGACCTTGAATCATTTTCCACCTGGATAAACAGGAAATTCAACTTGTTTACCCCTGATTGGTAGAATCCATATGTAACTTGCCCCTAGTTAGGAGCGTCTTAAATCAGTTTTGCCCTTGATCAGACCATAACTCAAATTTCTTTGATGTTAAACATTGGTTTGTAAGTAAAATTATTTCTTTTGAAAAGTATTTTTGATATAATGCACATGTAAGTTTTGAAATTGAATATATTTTTTTGTATTTTTTTTTTGGAAACATATATGATGTGTACAAAAGATAATTTGTGATTAATCAACAAACAGGAGGAGTCGGTTTAACATCAAACTTGCTGAATATGCTTTCATAGCGAACCTAGCTTCAATTAGGTGTTTTGAAGATCTAGCTAAAATTCATGTAAATCAAGCCAAAAACAATGTAAAGTTTGTGTTATCAAATTCCCCCATATTTGAAACTTTGTTTGTCCTTAGGCATAAAAAGTAACTTTTTTTTTTTTTTTTTTTTTTAGCACAAGTTTGAAACAGGACACGGCAACTCAAATCATACGTGGTTGCGGCTAGGTATGAAAATTAAGTAATCGACATCAAAACCAAAGGTACTGTAGTAACACAAAACCACACATTGCGGTCAAAGACTTCCATCATATGAAGGCAAATCTGAAGTATTTTATTGTAACTCTAACTTTTGTTTAAGTTTTATCCACCCTTTTCATTCAAGTGCAATCACATTAAGCCCGTTATCTTGAACACGCTCATGGTAGAAAATCTGTTAGCAATTATGATCATATGTTGAGGGGTGCTGATAACAAAAGTTTGGTAAACCCCCTTTTTTTTTCTCTTCCAAATGCGGTTGTGGGGAATCAGATCGTAACCCGCCCTACCAAGTTCAGAATCAGACTCCTCTGAACCAACCACTAATGGGTGTATTTGCAATGGTTTTTCTTTGTATGTTCAGCAACTGTTGGATTAGACAACCGAGTGAGAGTCATCTAACTTAATAAGTGTATTTCCATTTTTGAAATCAACCTAAGTATACAAACTTTCATTTTTGGATCATTCACTTATGTTCATCGATTTCCAACTTAGTTTGTGTTTCAAGATGGTGCCGACTGTTGAGATAAACTACTAAGAGTTACTTTCAAACTTAAATTCAAGACTTTTATCAAAATTAGTACTCAAATTAATCTTGCATACTTCTGAAAGTCTAAGGTATTAAGACAGTACCGATTTTATTGAATCATTACTAAACCTTCATAATGCAGCCTAAAGTGCAAAAACAACCTTCATACTCTTAAAGTGTCATGTCAAGTGTCAAACCAAAAATTGATTGCTTTTCTTAAAAAGATATATCTCAAGAAACTGGGAGAATCAGATAACAACAAAAAATATATGCAAGAATGGCTTAACATAGCATGAACTTTTTTTGTTTTGTTTTTATCTTATGCAACATTGAAAGGAAGTGAAACAATGCCTTCCATCATCAACTAGAAATTTTACCAGTGAAAGCATATATCAACAAAAGTCAGTTATTTACTTTCGTCATCCTCACTCCAAGTTTGTAAGTGATGAAACAAAAAAAGAGAACGAACACAAATAGATGGATTTCAAAAACATGCGTGTTTATTATATTAAAAGTACTTGATGAAAGACCTAATTTTAAAAACAAATGCTTGACAGGAGAAAGATAAGAGCCTAGCGATTATAAGGATAAGTTCCTAGCATCACTGATTTCAACTAGATAAAGAGTAGCAGAAATAACGCCAACATTAACACAATGCAATCAAATCATTCCATGTGTCACAAAACTGGATGAACCCTCTTCAAAATCATCTTCAATCACAACATTAGTTTTTGGTGGGGTAAATTGAACCAATTCAGCATTGTAGAAGGTATCTCTGATGGACTTGATCACATCATCTGGCTTAACAGTTCTGGCAAATGCAGAGAAGCCCAAATTTTCAAAATACTTGTTTTCTGGCAGAGCCGCAACATGCCCCCAACCTGTAGGCAACCTGCTATGTATCACTTTTTTCGCATCTTTCAAGGAAGACATGGGTGTTTCCCCCTTTTCGGTGCTCTTGTCATCAGATGATGTCTCATAATTTGGTAATGAATTGTCTTGCACATTTGGATTGGCATTTTTGAATTTCAAGACACCGATCTTCATCAATCTTTTAACCTCATTCCTCAAACCATAGCAATGTTCAACATCATGGCCTCGTGATCCCGAGTGGTAGATGCAAGAAAGATCAGATCTATACCATGAAGGTAATTTGTTAGGTACTGGCAAAGGTGATTTAAGTTGAACACACTTTGTTTTAATCAAAGTTGGTAGCAAATCTGCATACAACATAGGAATCGGATCATACTGAGATGCCTTCTTCTGAGCAGCACGTGTTACAGCAGCAACACAATGTTGTTGTTGCTGGTTCCTCTTTGGCCTCCCATGAGGCGCCATACTTATTTTTTGTTCTCTCTTCATATCAAAGTTCAACCCAAGCTTACATGTATCATTGGACAAAGCAGTCTTTCTTGTCTAACGTCCTTCTCGGAGGCCTTCCTCAATGCACATACCTATGTCTACCATGTCGGCAAAATCACGAGGTGTACAAACAACCATTTTGTCAAAGTAAAAAGCATCAAGAGTTTTCAAGAAGATTTTAGTCATTTCTTTTTCTTCTAGAGGTGGGCTAATCTGAATTGCAACCCCCTTACACCAGTTTCCTTATGATTTTGCGAGTTTAATGAGCTAAAGAACAAGTAAAACGGAGTTGAATTGAGGGAGAAAACATCACCTCAAGCTTGTATCTGTTTTGGTTCGGTGATACTGTTTGTATACGTTTTTAAGCTCGTTTGGAAGCGTTTTCTGGTTGTAGTAGTATGTATTTATGTTACTTTGTTGTTGATTTTTGTTTTTGATTTTGGTCATGGTGAGGCGAGAGAGAAGAAGCTAGTCTGTTCTTCTTTTTTGTACTTGTTTTTGTTTATTTATTGATTTTTTGTTTTGAGGAGAGAATGAGAGAATAATTTTGATTGGTATCAATGTGTGAATGAATGAATGGATCCCCAAAATGAGTGATGTGAGGTTTCTTATATAGTGGAAAAAAAATTAGGGTTAGTGGTAGGAATGTAATAATGATAAAAGGTGAGATAATTGGGTAAAAAGGATAGAAAAGGGTAATTTGATTAAAATGAAAAAATAGAAAATATAATAATGATGGGAAAATTAGGTTCCCAGTTTTTCTTTATTTCATATTTTCCTTTAGGTTGCTGCAGAGTTTGATTGTCAGGGAATCCAACCAACTTGTGACAGTAAGGTTTTATGTGTCCCTTCGTACCACAGTAATGACAAATCCATCTTTTCTTAGATTTATACTAAAATTTATTTCTGGGTTGTATACCTGTGATTTTAGGGGAATGTGCCCACATGTTACTCCACTTCTTGGAACCAGTTGCTGCTGTGGATATAATCTTTTGACTTTGCTTAGAGTAGCCAATTCCTTTGAGTTTCTCAGGTTGTCTATCAATGATAATCTCTGCTTTCTTTCTCTTTCACTTTCTGACTTGGTGTTGCAGATTTTCTTCATTGAATCTTGATGCTTTGGAGACATGGTTCATTCTTTCAGCTGTCTTCTCTTGCACAGCTTTCTCCTTACAGGATTCAGACTTAGATATATCACATCTGGTAGTTAGTGCAGTTATGAGTATTAGATTCTCTTCTTTACTGTCTTCTTATTCTGAACCATCATCTGTTAAAATGGCATTTGGTTTTTGCCTTTGATTTTTGATAAAGGTTGGACATTCTGATCTGATGTGCCCATATCCTTCACATTCAAAGCATCTTAATTTCCTGTCCTTTCTTTCAATAGTTTTTCTAAGAGGATCTGATCGTCTGCTTCTATTTTGCTTTCCTCCACACTTTTTCAGAATTTTGTTGAATTTTGTTCCAAGAAACACTATTTCATGATTTGACTCCAGTATGTTCCATGCAGTTTTAGCTACAGTCTGATTCCTGATTAGTCTGAACATGTTCTTGTCAACTGCTTTGAATATTGCGTTTAGTGCTTTGTTGTTGCCATATGAAAGTTCATCTTCGTCCTTGGTCCAGTCTTCAGGGGGCTTTGGAACATCAGTAACCTTCCCATTCTTGTCAGTGATCATGGGTGGTTCCCATTCTTTCAGAATAGATTTCCATGATTTGCTGTCTAGAGATTGAAGGAACATAAGCATCTTGGGTTTCCACTCATCATAGTTTGTACCATCCAATAGAGGTGGCTCGGTAATGCATCTTTCCTTGTCTGTATTCCCAGAATTCATCTTTCCTGAATCTCACCCAAAAGCAGGTAGGGTGCCTGCTCTGATGCCAATTGAAATTCTGGCTTACCACTTACTATTAATTTTAACAGAAACTAATGTGCGATATAATGTGCGCACATTAACTAAACTTTCAGTATAAGTAATGAAGTAACAAATAATGAAAAGCAATAAACAACACAAGAGAATTATTAACCCAGTTCAATGTAAACACACCTAATCTGCGGGCTTCCAAGCCAGGAAGGAAATCCACTAAGTAAAACGAATTCAAAGTCAAACTCCCCCTTTGTAACTACTCGTCTAGACTTCTACCTAGGTACCCCATAGGTAAGAGAGACCCATCTCACTTCCACTCTATCACAAATACAATTAACAAATTTAAAAGAACAATTCCCAAACAATAAACACCACTCGTACTTCAAAGCTTAGACTGATGGACAATATTCCTTGCTTAAAAGCTTCGGATTACAACTCAATAAACTCAGTCCTTATGCAAGCATCTAGGTGACACGAGCAAAGGCTCGCAAATAACAATTAACAATTAACAAAAGACTCAAACCCTAAAACTCTAATCTTCAATATTGGCTTGCGTGAATATTAGGTTTAGTCTTCCTACATATATATAGTCTTTAGAATCTTCTAGGTCTTCAGACAAGTCTTGGGTTTCAAGCAAATACTTCCTTGTAATAATTCTTACCCAAGAAATATAAATTTGAACCAAATAAAATATTCCCATGATTGGAAAATATTTTTTACAAATAAAATTAGGTTAACAAGTAACCCTGATGGTTCATAGTACACGCGCGACTTAGCTTGCAAGCAAGCGAAGTAAAAACAAAACAAATCTTTCAAGAAAGATGTGGCGCGTAAATAAGTGTTAAGGCTCCGAACTCATATGATGTGCACACATTGTTCTTCACATTGTGATATGCGCACATTGTCCTCCACATTGTGTTTTGCCAAAAATGAGGCCAACACAAAAACACTAACAGAAACTATAGATAAAAATGCTGAGAAGAAAGATAAACAGTTTGAAAAGCTGTTGAATCTGATTGAATCAAGACTACCACCCAACCCTTCTTCTTCTCAAACCTAAGATTCTATGTCCGAGCACAATTTATGTTGGATATTTTTTTTGGTTGTAATATTTGAACATGTTTTACTTTAATTGCATGAACATCTATTTGCTTCTGTTTTAATATGTTTGGCATTATTTGTGTGTTTATGTTGTTCTGTTAAAAATGTTTTTTGATTTTCTTAAAATTGTTTTTAAATATAAAAGCACAAAGATATAATAGAAACTTTCAAAGCATAAACCATGAAATTTTTTATTGATTATAACGAATTATTAGTACATGAGATCCTACTTCTATTTGGAATCTACATCTGACTTCTGAGAACTACCAGAGCTTGAGTTCACTGTTGGAGAATGATAATTCTCTAAGTAACTCATATAATCAGAATTTGGCTTATCAGAACCAGAAGGGGATTCTGAACCCTCATAAAGTTTTGGATCATATGTTTTGAGAAATTCTGCATAATCAGAATCAATTTCATCAGAATCTGATATAAGTGTTATATACACTGGTTCTTTTGGTGTTGCCTTTGATCTAAGTCTATTACTTCTTCTCAATGGAGCTGAAGAAGAACCTTCTCCTTTCAACTTCTTTCCTTTTGGCTTGGATTTTGATGGTGATTCTTCTTTCTTCACTTCTTGTGGCATTTTACCTTTGTTTGCTCTTCTATCCTTATCCATTATTCTGAGTATAATGTGTGGAAGTGTTGAATAAATTGAACTTGGTAAAGTATTGCTTTTATAGACTTCAAAATGGTTTAAGTCATGTGGTTTTTCAAAAATGTTATTTATGATACAGTTGTAACTGTCCACTGACTTGACTACTTGGAAGTTGTGCTTTGACTGTTTTTCTTTTATGTTATTAATGTCTTTACCTCTTTCTATAAAACTGTATTTGTTTGATGACAAAAGGGGGAGTAAGAGTCATTAATCTAACTATACGAAGCACAAAACTGAAACCAAAACCTTTACATTTTTTTCAGTTACTGGTTATTACTTATATTATGTGGGAAACATAAGTTTATATTGAACTGAATTTTTCATATGATGAAAAATGAAAAGAGTGCAATTTTTTCATTTATTATTAGACTTAGGGGGAGAGCGTGCAAAACTAGCCCTTGAGAGTCAAATTATGAAAAATTTGAGTCAAAATAAAAATATGTTTTATACTATTTTAATTATTCAAATGTTGAACTTAGGGGGAGTTTGCAAAGCTTCTAAACCTAAGTGAAACTTGGAAAATTAAAATAACAACCATTGTTAATTAATACTAAGTTTGTCATCAATCAAAAAGGGGGAGATTGTTGGAACAAAGTGATTTTGACCAAGTCCTTAAGGTTGTGATGATAACAAAGTATTAATGAACAATAGGGTATTTTAATGTTTTATCTAAGTGTGCAAGATTAAATAAAGTATATTATGTTCACACTTGTTATAAGAAGCTCTGAAACAAGCGTCAAAACTGATATCAGAGGCATTGATATCAGAGGCAACAACATCAGAAGCAACATTGGTCAGAAGTTATTCCAAGTCAGAAGCTGGTTAACTCAGAAGCTATGTTAAGTCTGATGGTCTTGAATTTCAGAAGCTAAGGAATCAGAAGTTATGTTGGGTACATAAATTCTGAATGACATGCCAGAAAACGTCAGTGTTAACTGGTATTGATTGTGAAATCATGGTACTACATCTTTTTCATCAGGATAGTCACGTTAGTACTATTTTACTCCATAAGGGCGAATATTCTCATACAAAAGGAATGAATGGATAAGCGTTACCAGAAATGGCAAATATCCCATGTTACCTTTGTCCTTACACAGCTGGCGTGAAAATGACCCCTGCAACGGTCAGTATCTTCAAACGTCTCTATTCTACTCTCTCATATAAATAGAGAACAAAGTTTTGAAGATCACAACACACGCGCAAATACAAAAGCTACAACACTTACTCTGTTTTTCATACAAGACTGCAAGCACTGCTTCTGAACTTATCTGCTTGTGCTTCTGACATTTTGTTTTCTTAGGAATCAATTGTTAGAGTCTTTACAGTTGTGTTGTATTGTTTTTGTGAACTCTTGATTTTAACATCAAGTGTTCAAAACTCTTATCTATCTTTTGTTTTGTGTTAGGAAGTCTCTTGTTTGAGAACTTGAGCATTAGGAAGTCTCTTACTAGTGTGTTTGAGCAATTTGTAATCTAAGTGATTTTTAGTGAAATCCCTTGGAAGTGCAAGGGGACTGGACTACTCTCGGTTTGTGAGATGAACCAGTATAAAATTGCTTGTCTTGTCTCTCTCTCTCTCACTCCTTTTATCTCTGCTTCTGATTGTGTGCGTTAATTGTGTTTGATTTATCCGCTGGTGATTCTGATAAGTTCATTGAACTTAGAAGAAGTTTTTAAAAATACCAAAACACAATTCAACCCCCCCTTCTTGTGTTTTTCACACCTTCAGAGGGTATGGCTAGAACTAAGTTTGGGGGAAAGGACTACAGTATTGAATTGGTGATCATTGCTATATAATTGGAAATAGGAAACTATTGGTGAGCTAAAAAAAATGAATAAATAAGATCTTGTGCCAATCTGGAGGAACAAGTGAGTAGGGTGCTTTACTCTGAGTAACAGGTTAGACCTATTACAAGTAGGATCTCGTCAGGTGAAAAGGTGGAGTATCCCCAAAGCTAGAAAGAAAAAAAAAAGAGAAAAAAAATGATAAAGAATGATAATGAAAAAGCTGCCAATTAGTTATCCTTGTATAAATTGAAAAAACTTTGGATCTCTTGAAAAGAAATAGTCCCTCTTAAGCTGAAATTCTAGTTGAATTCAAAATTATAGGAAAAAGAAGATGGTTTAGCATATAGAATGAGTGGTTTGAGAATGGGATGTAGACATTAATCTGGTTGACAGTGCTTATCAGTTCACACACACGCGCATGGTTATCATTGATGGTTGATTTTATGAGAATTGTGCCAATTTTTGAAAACAAACTTAGGGTCTGAGTCTAATTACTTAAATGTGTTGTTTACATGTCAATATTATGAGTAGATTAACACAGTCTTCGCTTTCTACCGCATTACCTGAGGACAGGCAATGATTCAAGTTTGGGGGTGTGATGACTGACTAAAAGTGGGGAATTTAGGCCTTTATTCGTGAGTTATTTCCTGCCAATATGGTGATCAAACCATGTTTTAATTCACTTTCATTAGTTTATTTAGTTTTTGAGTCTAGAATTATGTAATAAGAATAATTATGTAATTTTAGTGAAAAAGAGTTAGTTTAGAGGCAATTTATGTCAAGGCGTATTATCTGGTTTTGGATCGTCATCAAAGGAATCTACTGGAGACTACTGTCAAGACATTCTGATACGTACAAGTCAACAAGTCAAGCACCACAAGCAGACAAAATAAGGGTTTGTAGTACAACATTGTGAAAGGCATCTATTTGAGGATAAGGATGACGGTTTGCTTGTCAGCTGTCAGCATCACAAATGATTGTACTATGATTTGAGGTCCTTGCAAAAGGAATATCCTTTATTCCTTGGGCCTTATGACAACCTTTAAGGTTGCACCCGATCCAAGAAGGATTTACCTCTAAATAGACAACCCTAAATCATTTGTTGGTGTGCTTGAAAACCCTGGAAAGAGGAATTGAAGAAGAAGAGAGGAGGCAGCGCCGTTCCAGCTTCTGAAGAGATGACTAGAGATAACGAGCGGCACGACAGTGTCTGTAGGAGTATCTATTGCTTTGTAATGGGTATCACTACTTTACTTGTTATTTTGGTTGTTGTTTCCATGCTCAATCTGAGCTAAACTCTTTGTAGCTTGAAATTATGTGAAGTTTAATATATTGAATGAAGCTTTTATGTGAATGAATGGTTATTATCTTGTCATATTTAACTTTATGTTTATATGAAAATACATTTGTTCTTAGGACTGATCAACTTAGGAATAAATATAAGTTGCATGTGTAGAGACATCTAGCATGTCAATGGAAACTTAAAGTTAATAAGGTTAATTGAGAGCGGACACGTAATCTCTACTTAATACTGATGCTAGGAGTATTAAGGCCTTAGTGAGATATAAACAAGCAAGTGTTTTCTGAACTAAAATGGGATTAAAAGTGAACCTCGACAGAGTCAGTCCAAATACACCCCGTTTTAATATCTAACGATGTAGACATACACCACAAGGCAAGCTTGCTCACAGATGACATGCCAGTAGTTATCATTCACTAGCTTTCATTCATATGTATTAAATGGATCATAGTTTCAGCTACACCTTTACCTTTGTTTTCACACCATCATTTTATATTTTTGTTATTTAATTTACTGCATTAAAAAAACCAATCATGTTTTGTTACTTTAATAATGAGCTTAACACTTTGAATGGACTTGGTATGCATAACCAATAGCTATTCCCTGTGGGTTCGACACTCTATTTTTTACTTATTACTTGCTACTGATTGACTGTGTATACTTGCACATTGTTCAATTTACCTACAAACACACGACAAAACTTTGTTTGCGATTTCACAATAATGCGGAAAGTAAAGATATAAGGGTAAGAGATAACAAACGGAGATGATCAGGGAGTTCCCAGCTTTCGTATCGTCCTCGCGGTCGGCCGGTACGTCTCCCCCCAACTTATCAAACGGATAAGTTAAGATTTTCACTAGTTCTTCGAAAATCTTTTACAAATGCACAAGTACACAAATGATACAATACATGAAAGATACAGACTCAATCAATTATCTTCACCATAGCTCCATTTGTGAATTGTGCGACCTCAACCCAATCTTGGCTTCAACCTCTGATTTCAACAATCAAACCCTCACACCTATCTTGAACCAAGAACTTTTTGATGATTGTCCAGCTGATTCCTTCGCCAAATTGTGTTATCATTCAAGCGACTCTTGAATCCGGATGAGAAACTCTAAACCTTCAAGAACAAATCAACCCGGCTGTAATTATGATTCACCATGAACTACCTCGAACGTTATCTTCCAAACTCTCTAAGAAACCTCAATTGAACCAATATTCAATTTCAATTTGATGGAGATTTGAAAGAAGATGATGATCTTGTCTTGAATGCGCTTTGATCCAAAATACTCAACAGTTCTGATCAAAGGAGTGTTTACCAATAGTTTCTCACCATTACAACAATGACTCATAAAGCTATTTATAGAGAAAATAGAATTGAGCAAATTTAGGCACAATCTAACATACTTGTATTGATACATTCATTACTGTGTATCGATACAAGTAATTGACAGCGTTGGAAAAACTGAAATTTTGTATGTATGTATCGATACAACCACGATTTTGTATCGATACATACACAATAGTATGTTTCGAAACACAAGGTTCTCTCTGGTTACAAGAGAGTCTGCATGTGTTTCGAAACATACAAGTGTGTTTCGAAACATAGAGGCTCTTCTAACTCCAATGTGAGCAATTTGTATCGATACAAAATTGCTATGTATCGATACAGTGGTAATGAGCCTGAACAAGTTTCAGGACATTTGTATCGATACAGGTATATATGTATCGATACAAAACACCTAAAAATTGGTTTTTCAAAGTTTCAAAAAGTGTTTTCCTGTCAAGTCAATTTCCATTGTAACTTATCACGGTTGTTTTAAGTTTTAATTAAAAGTAGTACAAGGTAATTGATCTTGGTCGTCTCTCAGGGACTCTTGATCGAAGTCTAACAATTATTAGAATCAAATTAAGAAAACGATAAATTAAAGGGGGTTTCAGTTTGTGAAATAGGGTAACAAAGATGATGATTTTAATTAATAGAAAAGTAATCAATCCATTGGTTTCCGGTAACTTCTTTTACTATCTATCACAGGTTTAGCGAAAATATTCATTCAAGGGTTTATGCTTTGGTTAATTATAAAACTAATTACACAAGCGGGAACTAGTCTTATAAGGAATTCAAATGATTAAGCATCAAGTGTGTTCAATTAACTATACCTAGGATCAAGCGTCACACAAGCATAATTAAGATCATAACAAATTCCAATCAACCCTATTGCTAAGCGCGATAGTTTGTACTAGTTTCCAATCAAATCAATTCTAACAAGCGTAAAATCAATTTGAATAACTATAATAGTATAGACTAGAAATAGATTAATGAAGCATCAATCTAAACCGAATTCATATGAGAAAACAAGATATGAAACTGATACAAAACAGCATAAACTCACAAATAAAATTGCTATTGATAATCAAACCTCAAGAATTCATAAACGAAGTTCCTTACAACCAACGGATCGATAGACAGAATTAGTTCTCCATAGCTAGCGGCTGCCTAGGGTTTATAATTTCGTGTATTGCAGCATAAAATCTGTTCTAGGGCGAAAACTTGGTTTAAATAAGCAAAGGAAACGGGCTTTAAGAGCCTCGGGTCGAAAAATACAAGTTTGACCCGGTTTTGGATTATTAGCAAAAAGTCTGGAACATTGACAAGTAAATATGACATCTTTGCGCTCTGAATTAGATTTTGACTTCAACATGAAGGTTGTAGCTCTTTGTCATAGCTTTCTAACGCAACTATAAAACATGCTAAAAACACTAGAATAGTGGGAGAAGTCATAAAATTTCCTTAGCATAGAGTGATTAAAAAGTGCACTAAAAATGCACTGATCAAATTCCCCCACACTTAAGCTTTTGCTCTCCGTGCGAAACTCAAGATGAAAAACTTATTTATTCATTTTTTTTAAAGTCACAAGCAGTCAACATATTCCAGGTTTCAAGCTTCAAGCTTGGGTTAGGATTCAAAAATTAGCACAATTCTTATCTATCCACTTTCAATGATTATCTTGCGTGTGTGTGTACTGTCTCCTACTGTCAAACAATGTAATGTCAAGATCCCTCTATCAAACTACCATTCTAAATGCTAAGCTGTCATTCTTTTCCTATAATTTTGGAATTAACAAGGATTTCAGTCTAGGGGAGGATATTTCTTTTCAAGAGATCTAGAGCTTTTCAATTTCAGTACAGGGACAACTTCTTTCAAGCTTTATTACTTATTATTATTTTAACGCTTTAGGTACTACTCCACCTTTTCACCTGACGGGATCTTACTTGTAATAAGTCCAACCTGTTACTCAGAGTAGAGCATCCAACACAACATTTGTTCCTCCAGTTTCGGGCACAGGAACTTATTATCATTTTTTTTAGCTCTCAAGAAGTTTCCCTTTTGCTTTAATTAATAGCAATGGTCAGTATTTCTTTTACTTTAGCCTTACCCCCACACTTAGTTCTAATCATACCCTCCATTATATTCAAATTCAGAGAACTTAGTCTAAAGAATGTGTATTTCAAAGATTTATCTAGACATTACTAAGTTTGACAATGTTCAAGCAGTTGTGCATTAAAGTGCAAAGACTATCATATTAAGTATCAAAACAAAAAATTCCAAAGATTTCACCAACCCTACAACTATCTGCCCTAGCCTTAGAGCATGTGACTACTCATGACAATTTTTTAAATTTTTTATTTAAATCTAAAATGTAAAATGTCCCTCCCCCACACTTAAATCAGACATTGTCCGCAATTTAATAATAAACATAAAGTGAGAGTAATGGAAGGAACACACCCGAGGGGTCAAGGTCGAATTGTATCTTTCATGTCTTGTGGTTTCCTTGTAGGCCTTTCCAAGCTATGAACACATGGGATGGGAAAAGAAAGATAACAAGTGAACTTAGATATTAGTAAACAATTTGGTGGCTTAGGAGGAATAACATGAACATATGGTAAACCTGCAATAGCAAAAGCATGATAATCATAAAATCCACAGTTAATTTGTGAGTCAAATAGCATAGGAGGAAGAGATGCACAAATGGCAAATGACAACTGCAAGTTGTGTGGCTTAATTGGATGCTCCACAAAAACTGTATCTGCTATAGGCAATGGTTGCCTATGGTTAAAATCCACTTGTTTAATGTCAAATTCAACAACTATTGAATTTCCTTGAATTTCTGCACAAGTGGTTGGTGGCATCAAAATATCTTCACCTGAAATAGCTGCACTAATCTCATGACATACATTACAAACACCACATTCACAAGCAAAAATTTCGAGAGATTTATCTACATCAAGCGAAGTATATAAATCGTCTAAATCAAATTTCAATACATATTGTGGTGTAAACTCTATCATGCATTCACTAGAATTTATATTGCTCATATTTTGTTCATCAGATGAAACAAACACAGTTTTAACAAGCTCACCTAGGGTTTTATCAAGACTTGTATCACATTGTATTACCTCTAACAGTGCAACAGGTTGTACATCATCATGAGACATCTTGTTCTCTTGAATTTGATGGGCGTAAGAGACTACTTGCTCAACTTGGACTTTTAGAACTTGAAGAGAAGATTCCACTTGCAAATTACTTTCATTCATTTGCTTGATAGCTTCTTCCAAATATGATAGCGTGTCAGTTGATACATTTTGTTGAGATTGTTGATATGGCCAAATAGGCTGCTCTTCAAGATATGGATTATGTTCCCAATAGTATTGTCGTTGAAGATCACCTACACCTTGTGTCTCACTACAAATATTAGTATCTAACAATATAGGACATGTATCACTAACAAGAAAATTTGAAGAACAAATTTTACAATTTAGGAGTGGAATATGATTTTGATACCATCCTTGTTCTCCTCCTTTTTTCATCAAGTTAACAAGATAAGTCAATTCATCCAATGAGTTCATCATTTTTTTTTTAATAAAATAAAAGAAATTTAAGAAAATTTACTTTTTTTTTTTGAAAGAAAATATATTTTGAACTAATCTAAAAAAAAAAGTCACCTAATATCTCTTAAAAAATAAGACAAATCTAAAAATTTTTTTGGAATTTTTTTGGAAATCATCAACTCTTTAAGCTGAAACAAAACAAAAACTAAAAAAAGAATGTTAGTTGGTTTCTATTTACTAATCCTAACATGTTAAAAACCGATTTAGAGTCCCCGGCAACGGCGCCAATTTGATCACGGTCGTTTCGTGGTCAAAATAAGTTTTAATTAAAAGTAGTACAAGGTAATTGATCTTGGTCGTCTCCCAAGGACTCTTAATCGAAGTCTAACAATTATTAGAATCAAATTAAGAAAACGATAAATTAAAGGGGGTTTCAGTTTGTGAAATAGGGTAACAAAGATGATGATTTTAATTAATATAAAAGTAATCAATCCATTGGTTTCAGGTAACTTCGTTTACTATCTATCACAGGTTTAGCGAAAATATTCATTCAAGGGTTTATGCTTTGGTTAATTATAAAACTAATTACACAAGCGGCAACTAGTCTTATAAGGAATTCAAATGATTAAGCATCAAGTGTGTTCAATTAACTATACCTAGGATCAAGCGTCACACAAGCATAATTAAGATCATACCAAATTCCAATCAACCCTATTGTTAAGCGCGATAGTTTGTACTAGTTTCCAATCAAATCAATTCTAACAAGCGTAAAATCAATTCGAATAACTATAATAGTATAGACTCGAAATAAAGTAATGAAGCATCAATCTAAACCGAATTCATATGAGAAAACAAGATATGAAACTGATACAAAACAGCATAAACTCACAAATAAAATTGCTATTGATAATTAAACCTCAAGAATTCATAAACGAAGTTCCTTACAACCAACGGATCGATAGTTGGAATTAGTTCTCCATAGCAAGCGGCTGCCTAGGGTTTATAATTTCGTGTATTGCAGCATAAAATCTGTTCTAGGGAGAAAACTTGGTTTAAATAAGCAAAGGAAACGGGCTTTAAGAGCCTCGGGTCGAAAAATACAAGTTTGACCCGGTTTTGGATTATTAGCAAAAAGTCTGGAACATTGACGAGTAAATATGACGTCTTTGCGCTCTGAATTAGATTTTTACTTCAACATTAAAGTTGTAGCTCTTTGTCTTAGCTTTCCAACGCAACTAGCCTCGCCTCAATCCGATAGTCCTAGCTGCAGCTATGGTCTGCGCAATGAGAAGGCGTCAAATTACTATTTATTACGAAAATAAATTAAAAAACTGAATTATTACCAATACTAGACGCTAAACATAAAACATGCTAAAAACACTAGAATAGTGGGAGAAGTCATAAAATTGCCATAGCATAGAGTGATTAAAAAGTGCACTAAAAATGCATTGATCAAATTCCCCCACACTTAAGCTTTTGCTCTCCGTGCGAAACTCAAGATGAAAAACTTATTTATTCATTTTTTTTAAAGTCACAAGCAGTCAACATATTCCAGGTTTCAAGCTTCAAGCTTGGGTTAAGATTCAAAAATTAGCACAATTCTTATCTATCCACTTTCGATGATAATCTTGCGTGTGTGTGTACTGTCTCCTACTGTCAAACAAAGTAATGTCAAGATCCCTCTATCAAACTACCATTCTAAATGCTAAGATGTCATTCTTTTCCTATAATTTTGGAATTAACAAGGATTTCAGTCTAGGGGAGGATATTTCTTTTCAAGAGATCCAGAGCTTTTCAATTTCAGTACAGGGACAACTTCTTTCAAGCTTTATTACTTATTATTATTTTAACGCTTTAGGTACTACTCCACCTTTTCACCTGACGGGATCTTACTTGTAGTAAGTCCAACCTGTTACTCAGAGTAGAGCATCCAACACAACATTTGTTCCTCCAGTTTCGGGCACAGGAACTTGTTCCTCCAGTTTCGGGCACAGGAACTTATTATCATTTTTTTTAGCTCTCAAGAAGTTTCCCTTTTGCTTTAATTAATAGCAATGATCAGTATTTCTTTTACTTTAGCCTTACCCCCACACTTGGTTCTAATCATACCCTCCATTATATTCAAATTCAGAGAACTTAGTCTAAAGAATGTGTATTTCAAAGATTTATCTAGACATTACTAAGTTTGACAATGTTCAAGCAGTTGTGCATTAAAGTGCAAAGACTATCATATTAAGTATCAAAACAAAAAATTCCAAAGATTTCACCAACCCTACAGCTATCTGCCCTAGCCTTAGAGCATGTGACTACTCATGACAATTTTTAAAAAAATTTATTTAAATCTAAAATGTAAAATGTCCCTCCCCCACACTTAAATCAGACATTGTCCGCAATGTAATAATAAACATAAAGTGAGAGTAATGTAAGGAACACACCCGAGGGGTCAAGGTCGAATTGTATCTTTCATGTCTGGTGGTTTCCTTGTAGGCCTTTCCAAGCTATGAACACATGGGATGGGAAAAGAAAGATAACAAGTGAACTTAGATATTAGTAAACAATCTGGTGGCTTAGGAGGAATAACATGAACATATGGTAAACCTGCAATAGCAAAAGCATGATAATCATAAAATCCACAGTTAATTTGTGAGTCAAATAGCATAGGTGGAAGAGATGCACAAATGGCAAATGACAGCTGCAAGTTGTGTGGCTTAATTGGATGCTCCACAAAAACTGTATCTGCTATAGGCAATGGTTGCCTATGGTTAAAATCCACTTGTTTAATGTCAAATTCAACAACTATTGAATTTCCTTGAATTTCTGCACAAGTGGTTGGTGGCATCAAAATATCTTCACCTGAAATAGCTGCACTAATCTCATGACAAACATTACAAACACCATATTCACAAGCAAAAATTTCGAGAGATTTATCTACATCAAGCGAAGTATATAAATCGTCTAAATCAAATTTCAATACATATTGTGGTGTAAACTCTATCATGCATTCACTAGAATTTATATTGCTCATATTTTGTTCATCAGATGAAACAAACACAGTTTTAACAAGCTCACCTGGGGTTTTATCAAGACTTGTATCACATTGTATTACCTCTAACAGTGCAACAGGTTGTACATCATCATGAGACATCTTGTTCTCTTGAATTTGATGGGCGTAAGAGACTACTTGCTCAACTTGGACTTTTAGAACTTGAAGAGAAGATTCCACTTGCAAATTACTTTCATTCATTTGCTTGATAGCTTCTTCCAAATATGATAGCGTGTCAGTTGATACATTTTGTTGAGATTGTTGATATGGCCAAATAGGCTGCTCTTCAAGATATGGATTATGTTCCCAATAGTATTGTCGTTGAAGATCACCTACACCTTGTGTCTCACTACAAATATTAGTATCTAACAATATAGGACATGTATCACTAACAAGAAAATTTGAAGAACAAATTTTACAATTTAGGAGTGGAATATGATTTTGATACCATCCTTGTTCTCCTCCTTTTTTCATCAAGTTAACAAGATAAGTCAATTCATCCAATGAGTTCATCATTTTTTTTTTAATAAAATAAAAGAAATTTAAGAAAATTTACTTTTTTTTTTTGAAAGAAAATATATTTTGAACTAATCTAAAAAAAAAAGTCACCTAATATCTCTTAAAAAATAAGACAAATCTAAAAAAAATTTTTGGAATTTTTTTGGAAACCTTCAACTCTTTAAGCTGAAACAAAACAAAAACTAAAAAAAGAATGTTAGTTGGTTTCTATTTACTAATCCTAACATGTTAAAAACCGATTTAGAGTCCCCGGCAACGGCGCCAATTTGATCACGGTCGTTTCGTGGTCAAAATAAGTTTTAATTAAAAGTAGTACAAGGTAATTGATCTTGGTCGTCTCCCAAGGACTCTTGATCGAAGTCTAACAATTATTAGAATCAAATTAAGAAAACGATAAATTAAAGGGGGTTTCAGTTTGTGAAATAGGGTAACAAAGATGATGATTTTAATTAATATAAAAGCAATCAATCCATTGGTTTCAGGTAACTTCGTTTACTATCTATCACAGGTTTAGTGAAAATATTCATTCAAGGGTTTATGCTTTGGTTAATTATAAAACTAATTACACAAGCGGCAACTAGTCTTATAAGGAATTCAAATGATTAAGCATCAAGTGTGTTCAATTAACTATACCTAGGATCAAGAGTCACACAAGCATAATTAAGATCATAACAAATTCCAATCAACCCTATTGTTAAGCGCGATAGTTTGTACTAGTTTCCAATCAAATCAATTCTAACAAGCGTAAAATCAATTCGAATAACTATAATAGTATAGACTCGAAATAAAGTAACGAAGCATCAATCTAAACCGAATTCATATGAGAAAACAAGATATGAAATTGATACAAAACAGCATAAACTCACAAATAAAATTGCTATTGATAATCAAACCTCAAGAATTCATAAACGAAGTTCCTTACAACCAACGGATCGATAGTTGGAATTAGTTCTCCATAGCAAGCGGCTGCCTAGGGTTTATAATTTCGTGTATTGCAGCATAAAATCTGTTCTAGGGAGAAAACTTGGTTTAAATAAGCAAAGGAAACGGGCTTTAAGAGCCTCGGGTCGAAAAATACAAGTTTGACCCGGTTTTGGATTATTAGCAAAAGGTCTGGAACATTGACGAGTAAATATGACGTCTTTGCGCTCTGAATTAGATTTTGATTTCAACATGAAAGTTGTAGCTCTTTGTCTTAGCTTTCCAACAAAACTAGCCTCGCGTCAATCCGATATTCCTAGCTCCAGTGATGGTGTGCGCAATGAGAATGCATCAAATTACTGTTTATTACGAAAATAAATAAAAAAACTCAATTATTACCAATACTAGACTCTAAACATAAAACATGCTAAAAACACTAGAATAGTGGGAGAAGTCATAAAATTGCCATAGCATAGAGTGATTAAAAAGTGCACTAAAAATGCACTGATCAGTAACCAAAACATATTCTACTCTATTTTCATGTGTTTTGACAATTATTAAAACTCAGAGGGGAACTGGTGCATTTACAAAATCTCTTTATCCTTAGCTTATGCTTGCAATTCTTCTCTCCCCCTTTAAAAATATTAAAAAGAAGAAAAGAACACTCATGAGAAGTATTGAAATTCGAAGAGTTTTGAAAGTGTAGTCATAACATGCACTTACATTTGTCGAAATGCACATTATGATAAAAATCACCTGATCAAATAATTATGCAAAATATGCCAAAAGGTATTCTAAAGACGAATCAACAAATATCATGATAAACATGCCATGTAGAACAACAAGCCAAACCAAATCACATGATTATCCAAACATCGACATTATGAGCATTCAAACATATTCTACGGACGAAGAATTAACAAAACCATCATGCATGTAGAAATCTATACATGAGATAAACTAAAGTCATACAAATTTTAAAATATGCCTAAAAGTTGGCATAACAAATTATCTGTACCACCCAATTGAATCCAAAACATAAAATAAGTCATAGAGTTATGAAATTAAAAGGACAAATTGTTCATGAGTTAAAAAGATTAAAAGAAAACATAAAGTAGGCATCCATTTCATTCATTCGTATTGTCCGGGTTGGTGGTTGGATTGAAGTAGGCTTGCATTTGAGCTTGGATCTCATCAAAGCGTGTTGTGACATAGGTACGAAACTCATTTTGGTTGGTGTGAAGTTCTTCAATCCTAGCTGTGGCGGCTTGGGAGTTTTGGTTGTACTCATTGTAGAAGGTGGTTTGTTGCATTATCATGTTGCGCATCATATCCATCATTTCAGTCCAATTTCCACTTTGCTCATTTTCCACACCTTGATTACCATCACTTTGTTTCCTAGCATTACGTCTAGGTCTCTTAACTCTTGGAGCTACACCTTCCGGTTCCTCTTCATTATCCGATGCTTGACCATGGTACTCATATTCATTTTCATTATTCAAGAACCAATGCATTTTGGCCATTTGTTTACCACTAAAGATTTGCAATTTTCCAGCAGAAGTGTACTGAATTCGAAGATTTTGCACAAGTCTAAAATGTCGAAGAATGGTTCCAATCATGCTATAATACCCAAAGCACTAATCACGACTGGAATTCCTCAAGTCAAACATTTGACTGACAATGTAATGACGCCAGTCAACCTGCCTAACGTCCATCAAGAGATACATCATATCAAGGTTTTTCTTTTCCATCCTTGATTGTGCACTCTTAGGAAGCAAAATGTGGCTAACAATCCAATATATCACTCTTGCATTAACCGACAACTTTCCTGTCCCCATGAGTACTGGAATTCTTCCATTTTTAGTAATAGATGAAGCAAACACATCAGAATCATAATCAATACCACTTGCTTCAGTATACTGCAATAATTCTTCTCTAGTAATTCTTGTAGCGATGCTCATCTGAAAGAGATGAATCCACAACTCAGCAGTGAAAGTATACACATTTCGTCCAAAATGAAATTGCAATTCAGCACCATTCCTTTCTTGTAATCCAGCATAGAATATCCTTACCAAGGTCTCATGATATTTTGTCCTTAAGTCACATAAAACATCAAGCTTTTCTCTATCTAAGATTTCAGCAATGTCACTCAAACTCATGCTTTCAAGACTACTAGCACGAATTGCCCTTTATTGTAGAACACTTCTAGTCCTACAATATCTAGTATATGTAGTGACACATTCCTCATGAACATAGTCTTCCTCTTTAAATCCTAGGTTACTCATAGCCGCATTACTACTCTCGGCATTACTTTTTCTAGTCTTCTTCCTATGTGCCATTTTCAGAGAGAAAGTCAAGAGAAAATTACCTTTAATATATGAGTGATGAAGAACGCAAAATTCCAAAGAAAACAACCCACGAAACGAATGAAATCTTCAACACAACCTTGTAGAGAACAACCAACAACACAAATACTTGTAATCCTCATGAAATTCTTGTGAACCAAAATTCCCAATTTGAACCCTAGACTTGAATGTAAAAGATGGAGGAGGTTAACCACGGAATTGATGGGTATAATGTAATGGGTAATGGATTTGAACTAGTTTAGGTTCAAGAAGTCTTGAATTTGGTTAAGTTTTGAGAGAGATTGAAGATTTTGGCAATAGAGGTTGTTAGGTTTTGATGGGCGCGTACAAGAGGAAGAGTATTTTGGTTTTGTGAATGAATGAGTGAAAATAGAAGTTTAAAGCAGTTTTTGCGTTTTTGTATCGATACAAATCAACCTGTGTATCGATACAAGTTCGTGTTCTGCAGCATGTATCGATACATATGTCTATGTATCGATACATAGTTCATTCTCTGGCTTAAATGGTGTAGTTATGTATCGATACAATATACAGTATGTATCGATACATATCAGTTTAGTTGTCAAATTATGCAGAAAAACTAACTTGTATTGATACAAAATGCATTATTTTCAATTTTTCTTCAATATCATGAATTCAAATACCTTTCAAAATCATTTTTATGACCTATCAAACATATATATGTATGAAAACCATATAACTACCAAGGTACATCAAGTATGCACGTGACCACTACTATCAAAGCAAATTATCAACATGAGAATACAAGTTAATCCATATAATGCATGATAAACATTTCACATAGTCAACATCAAGTACCAAGATAAAATTTCACATAATATGCACAACAACATATAGTAAACATATACAAGATATGTATGAACTTAATATGAATTTTGACTTGATCTTTGTCAAATCGCCATTTTTAAATGTGAGTCTCAAAAACTTATTACTATCATTGAGCAAAATTTTTGGAAATGGAGGATTGGACAACTATCATTTTAAATCTCATATTTAGTTGAAATTATATTTACATGAACAAATTACCACACAAGCAAAAGTAAAATGCAAAGTATAAGGAATAGGAATAAAGATAAGGATATGAATCTTCCCTTTGAAGTATCAAGTATAGGAAGTGATCAAGTTCCGTAACTTCTAGAATATCGAGTCAAAGCTTTTCATATGTCTTTATGCCTTCGTGAGTCTTGAACGCCATTGTTATCGATGTCTCTCGTCAATGGTCCAAGACGCTTTCCTACAACTTTAGACATTGCAAATAAGTCTCCAACTCTCATTGGGTCCTAGGTGGTTAGTAACAAAACCATTGATGGATTTGGGAACCCATTGCATTTTGCCTTTTAGTACTACAACAAAAAGTGTCTCTGGCAACACTTTTTTAGACAACACTTTATGGTTGTTGTCAGGAATGTTTTTGCAACCTTGGGTAAGTGTTCCCTAAAATACTTTTGGGGACGTTTTTGGAGTGTTACTCTGTTATTTTTATAGCTATAGTTGGTAACCGTTGATTGCATATATGGTTGGGTTTGTAGTTAGAGGGAGAGAGGAAGTTGTTAGACTACAAGGCTACGCTCAAATGTGGCAAACTAAAGCGTTCCAAACAAACAACTACGGTTTTTCGTCAATTAATCAAGTAAGCGCGGAAGCTACTGATGACACGAAATCATATCGTATTTTTAGCTTAGTTTATGTGAACTTTAGTTGCATTTTCATATGTTTTTATTTCATTTATGTCTTTTTATGTTGGTATTTGTTTTCTTTTCAGTAATGTCAAATAAAATAGGCCGAAGAAGAGAATTGAGCAAAAAGGGTCAAAAAAGGAGCAAAAAGGGGGTGCGAACAAGCAAAATCAACAAAGCCCAACAAATTGGGCTGGTGGCGCCCGCCACAGATTCCAGGATCCAGCAAAACTGAATTTCGCGTATCGTGGGCGGAAAACACGCATTTGTTCCTAATCGGATGGCTGATGGATGAGATCAAAAGTGAACATATCCTCTCCTAATTTTGAGGATCGTAGAAGCCAAAAATCTCCTATAAATAGAAGCTCAAATCTCAGAATTTTAGACGCCTTATTTCCTTTATTTTTCAGTCAGTTTATATTTCCCGCTTTGTAAACTGTATCGGTATTTCCACACCGGGAATCCGATTTCAGTCCCGTTTTCACTTTCCTGTCAAGAATATTATCTCCTTTAATTCCAGCGACTTTAATTCCAGTTTCAAGCAATTTCTATTTCCAGGTTTTTTTTATGCATTTATTTAATTATTTATTTATTATGCCTTATTTAATTTACTGTTTTTGTTTGTTTACTTCTTTTACCATGTCTAGCTAAATTCCTAGATATCGGTATGTAATTTAATTCTCCGAAGGGGATTTAATGATGATGTAGCGCGCGCACTTATTAAACTATTTTTCTGATTCAAATTCCTAATTTAATTCAAAGCTTTTGAACGAGAGTAAAATAAAGCAACTAAGGTTCAAATCAATAGAGCGAGAGTTTGAGGTTTTAACTAGATAGTAGGAATTTGATATTAATCTTTGAACGAGTGAGAGCCACGTTAGGATTAATTAGAACTAATTGATTTTCAAAATATACTTTCGAAGCTAAGGTGGTAGAAAAGTGACAGTAAAACTCCTAGCTTAGAAAGTATGGTTTTTATCAACAAAACGAGAGTGTGAGGTTTAAACCTTTAAGTTAAGAAAGTTCTTCTGAAAAATAAACCCTTTTTCGCGCGCTATTAAGTTATTAAATTCCCGTTGGTTAATTAGTTACATACCGATATCCGTCTTTTAATTAATTTAATTCTTTAATTTAAATTCTAAAACAATCCTAAACCATAAATCATCTGCCTTAGATTTACAACGTAACGACAGAATTACGGTAGGTCAACTATTGGTCTCTGTGGTTCGATATCTTTTAAAACTCAACGACAAAACTGTGCACTTGCAGTTATTAAATATTTATTGATACATAAATCGTCGATCAGCTACCTAGATCGGTAGTCTATTGCACCTCGACCAAAGGAAAGGTAGTAAAAGCCGATATGGAATGAAGGTGATACAAGGAATACAATCCAAATTAACAAGTCAAGCAATTTTCAAATAACGTTTTTCTATTAAAAATTGTCTCACACACAAATCACGGAATTGAAAAGTCGTATAGCAAACAAAGTGAGCAAACAATAATTTCGTCAAACACGTGGCGTGTATTACAAAATTATGTGTGCGAGTTGATAACAAAATAGAAAGTAAAGAGACAAGGGATAGAGAGATACACACGAGAGTGATCAGGGAGTTCCCAGCTTTCGCGTCGTCCTCGCAGTGGGCCGGTACGTCTCCCCCCAACTTATCAAAAGGATAAGTTGAGACTTTACTTCGGAAAATCTCTTTAACAATGCACAAATTACAAACGACACAATATGCAAGATACAGACTCGATTACACGAACTTCACCATCTTCAACGTAGCTCCGTCTTGTAATTGCGCAAACCCCAATTTGATCTTGTCTTCAATTATCGTTCCCAACGATCAATCCTTCACGCTATCTTCAACCAAGAACCCGTGATGATCGTCCGAATAATTCCTTCGCCAAATCGAATTGTAACATTCAAGCAACACTTGAATCCGGATGAGAAACACTACCTTCAAGACCCAATCAACTCGGATGACAAATTCTGATTCACCGCGAATTTTCCCCAAACGTTATCCTTCAAGATCTTCTAAGAAACTCCAATTGAACCCATATTCAATCTTCAATTTGATAGAGATAAGAAGGAAGATGATGATTGCTCTTGAATGCTCTTTGATGAAAAACTCTCAACAATCTTGATCAAAGAATTCTTCAATACTGGTTTCTCACTCCTATAACAATAACACATAAAGCTATTTATAATGAAAATAGAATTGAGCAAATTTAGGCACAAGCAATTGACAGCAGGAAGATTTGTGTTCATGTATCGATACAAACACGTGTATTTATCGATACATATATCAGGAAAAACAGAAATTGACTGATATGTTTCGAAACAAAGAAGTATGTTTCGAAACACAATGTTCTCTTTGGTTTCAAGAGAGTCTTCATGTGTTTCGAAACATAGAAATGTGTTTCGAAACACAGAGGCTCTTCTGGACTCCAATGAGAACAATTTGTATCGATACAAAGCTGCTATGTATCGATACAAATGCATGGTAATCAGTCTGAACAAGTTTCAGGACATTTGTATCGATACAGGTATATATGTATCGATACAAAACACCTAAAAAATGGTTTTTCAAAGTTTCAAAAAGTGTTTTTGCTGTCAAGTCAATTTCAATTGTTGCCTAAACATATTCTACTCTATTTCCATGTGTTTTGACAATTATTAAAACTCGGAGGGGAACTGGTGCATTAACATTCTCCCCCTTTTTGATAATTGTCAAAATTATTGCATAAGCTAACTAAGCTTACCTAAGATGCAATTTACAAATAGCTTTAAGATATAGACGCAAACAACGACAAGGCTAACCACTTGCGAAGCTCCCCCTTAGTTGATGCCATCTTGCACATATGTTGAACAACGGATCCGAAGACTCAAAGCATTATCCATAGCTTATGCTTGCTAATCTTTTCTCCCCCTTTGACATTATCAAAAAGAAGAAAAGAATACTCATGAGAAGTATCGAAATTCGAAGTAAAGACCATAGAGGTCACATAATGCACTTACATTTGTCGAAATACATTATATGATAAGAATAACCTGATCAAAATAATTAAGCAAAATATGCACGAATATATTCCAATGACGAAACAACAAAGCATCATGATAAACATGGCATGTAGAACAACAAGCCAAACCAAATCACATGATTAGCAAACATCGGCATTATAATCAATTAAAAACATATTCTACGGACGAATAAAATAAGCAAAACATCATGCATAACGGAATTCATACATGAAATTGAAAGATCCAAAAGTCATACATAAAGTAAAAATGCCTAAAAAGTTTGGCATTACAAATTATTCGTACAACCATATCGAAATACGAAAGTCATAGATAATGAAAATGAAAAGCAAATAGTTCATGAGTTAAAACAAATAAAACTTCCAAATCATTCATTCATGTTATCGGGATTTGGATTGAGATAGTTGTCGACATTGTTGGAGGAATTGAATTATGTGTTCATTTGACCTTGTATCTCATCAAAACGATTTGCAACATAGGTACGAAGCTCGGTTTGGTTGTTGTAAATCTCGGTTTTCTATACGTGAAGCTCTTCAATTCTAGCACTTGAGGCTTGGTAGTTTTGGTTGTAAGTTTCAATGAATGCGGTTTGTTGTAGGCTCATGTTCCGCATCATTTCCATCATCTCATGCCAATTACCACCTTGCTCATTTCCAACCCCTTGATTACCAACACCTTCACCTTGTTGCCTAGCATTTTGTCTTTGTCTCCTTACCCTCGGAGCATTACCCTCATCTTCATCCTCATTATCAGACGCTTGACCATCATACTCATACACATCATCATTGTTCAAGTGCCAGTGCATTTTACTCAATTGTGTACCACTAAAAATTTGCAGCTTGCCAGGAGAAGTGTATTCAATTGGAAGATCTTGCACAAGTTTGAAGTGTTTTAGGATACTTCCAATCATGCTACAATAGCCAAAGCTTTGATCACGGCTAGAATTCCTTAAATCAAACATCCTGCTCACAATGTAAAGAGGCCAATCAACTTGTTTGTCCTCCATCAAAAGATACATCAAATCAAGATCTTTTTTATCCATCCTTGATGATGCACTTTTAGGTCGCAAGATGTGGCTTACAATCCCATACACAATTCTAGCATTTATGGACAATTTTCCGGTCCCCATGAGTGCCGGAACCCGTCCATTTTTGGTGATAGAGGCAGCAAATACATTTGAATCATAATCTACCGTACTTGTCTCAGAGTACGCTAATAACTCTTCCCCTGTGATTCTTGTGCCAGTGCACATATCAAATAGATGAAACCACAAATCAGCAGTAAAGTGATACACTTTTCGTCCAAAATGAAATTGGAATTCAGCACCATTCTTTTCCTGTAACCCAGCATAGAAAATCCTGACCAAACTTTCACTATATTTTGTTCTCAAATCACAGAAAACATCTATCTTTTCCCTTTCCAGTATCTCAGCAACATCAGATAAATGCATTCCCTCTAGACTAGTAGCACTAACTGCCTTTTGTGGTAGAACAACCCTTGTTCTACAATACCTAGTGTAGGTAGTGACACATTCGGGATGAACATAATCTCCCTCATTAAATCCAAGATTACTCGGTACTGAACTACTACATTCAGTATTAGTCTTACTAATCTTCTTCCTAAGTGCCATTTGAGAGAAGTTTGAGAGAAAAGTTACCTTGAGTATATGATATGAGAAATGAAGAAATACTTGAAGTAAGAACCCACAAGACAATGAATTCTTCAATGTAGAACCTTGTTGAACCAAAGCACTTGAATTTTTTTCAAAGTTTGTCAAGAGCCAAAAATTCCCAATTGTAACCTAACCTTAATTGTGAAAGATGGAGGAGTTTTACCACGAAATTGATGATTGAATGTTGATGGGTAATGAAATTCAAAGGTTTGGGTTCAAGAATTTTGTAATTTGGTTGAGTATTGAGGGAGATTGAAGAAATTGGGTGAGGAGGTTTTGTGTTCGGTTTCGCTTGAGAAGAAGAGGGAAATATGAGGTTTGATGAATCAATGAATGAAAATAGCAGTTTTAAGCAGTTTTCATGCGTTTGTATCGATACAAACCAACCTGTGTATCGATACAAGTGTGTTTTCTGTAGCATGTATCGAAACAAATGTATATGTTTCGATACATAACTCATCTTCTGGCCTAACTGGTGCAATTATGTATCGATACAACACCATTATGTATCGATACATATCAGTTGGACTGTCAAATTATGCAGAAAACTCACTTGTATTGATACAAAATCATTTTGTATCAATACAAAATGCATTATTTTCAAATTTTCTTCAAACTCATGAATTTAAATACCTTTCAAAATCATAATTATGACCTAACAAACATATATATGTATGAAAACAATATAATCACCAAGGTACATCAAGTATGCATGTGATCACAAATATCAAAGCATATTATTAACATGAGAATACATGTCAATCCATTCAATGCAAGATAAACTTATTCACATAGGCAATATCAAGTACCAAGACAATAACTCACATAATATGCACAACAACATATAAACAACATATACAAGAAATGTAATGAACTTAATATGGTTTTTGGTTTGATATTTGTCAAATCCCCATTTTTATATATGAGTCTCAACAACTTATCAATATCATTGAGCAAAATTTTTGGAAATGGAGGATTGGACAACTATCATTCCAAAAGTCATATTTAGTTGAAATTGTATGTATATGAACAAAATAACCACACAAGCAAGTATAATGCAAAATAGTAAGAAATATGAACAAAGATAAGGATAAGAATCTTCCCTTTGAAGTATCAAGTGTTGAAAGTGATCAATTTTCACAACTTCTATTATATCAAGTTAAGAACTTATCCTATGTCTTTATCCCTTTATGAGTCTTGAACGCCATTGTTATCGGTGTCTCTCGTCAATGGTCCAAGACGCTTTCCTACAATTTTAAACATTGCAAATAGGTCCCCAATTCTCATTGAGTCCTAGGTGGTTAGTAACAAAACCATTGATGGATTTGGGAATCCATTGCATTTTGCCTTTTGGTACAAAATTTTTTCTAGCTTGGCACTTTGCAATGGTATGACCCTTGTCACAACAATAGTTACAAGTGATGTTGGGATTACATTTCTTTTGATCCTTTGGAACAAACTTATACTTTTTATGCTTAGGTTTGAAATTTTTGTTGAATTTCAAAGGATCAATCGAGTATGTAATCTCGGGTGTAGGAGGTTTATCCATTTGCTCTTTGAGTTCTCTCAACTCTTTATACAAATGAAAGCAACCTTCACAACCGGTCCAACTATTACCATAATCATCATGTTTTAAAGTAGGCTTTTCAATCATAGATTTCTTTAGGGCTTTTAACTCTTTCTCCGTATCGGATACTTTTGCCTCAAGGTATTTATTTACTTGCATAAGTCCTTTAAGGCGCTCAAAAGCTTCCCTAGTTTCACTATGAAGTTTTTCAAAAGCTACTAGTAAATCATGATAATCCAATAGAGTATAAGAAGAGGATGGGTTTTGGTTTACCTTTTGAGGAACACTTTTCTTGCGATCATGTTTGGTTAGGCATACATTTGCTAACACACTTTCGTCGCTAGAACTCGAACTCGATGAAGAAGAAGAAGAAGAGCTACTACTCTCCCAAGCCACATAGGCCTTCTTCCCTTTGCTCCTCTTTGTGACCTTAGGTGACTCCTTCTCTTTTCGCTTGAGCTTAGGACAATCCGTCTTGAAATGACCAACTTGCCCACACTCATAGCATGTACCTTTCTTGGAGTACTTACCACCTTCACTTTTCCGGTAACCACTCTCTTTCCGAAACTTCTTAAGATTTTCTTCGGAATTTCTTATACCATTCTTCCTCATATACCTATGGTAGCGCTTTACGAACAACCCCATTTCCTCATCATCGGAGTCATCTTCGCTGTCGCTACTTTCCTCTTGCTCAACCCTTTTGGACTTTGAGACGGAAGCCTTTAGAGCAATGGACTTCCTATCTTTATCTTTTTCCTTCTCCGTATGCTTGTCCTTCTTAGATCTCTTCTCATTCTTATCTAAGGCATTGAGCACGCTTTCATGCTCTTCTAGCTTTCCAAAGAGCGTTGTAAGGCTCAATTGAGAGAGATCATTGGCTTCTTTTATTGCCGTGACCTTTAGTTGCCATTTCCTAGATAAACACCTTAAAATATTGTTAGTAGCAACTTCGTTTGCTATAGGGTTTCCAAGACCATGCAACTTATGTGTGATTTTTATGAACCTTTGTTGCATTTCATTAATGGTTTCACCATCAATTATATGAAAAAGTTCAAATTCTTGTGTCAAAGTGTTTATTTTCGATTGCTTTTCTTCATTAATCCCCTCAAAGTGGTCGATTAATGTATCCCACATTTGTTTTGCGGAGGTACAATGCGAGACATGGTAAAATTATTCAATCCCCAAAGAGGATAGTAAAATATTTTGAGCCTTCGCATCATACCCCACTTTCTTTCTATCATCGTCATTCCATTGTGCCATAGGCTTGTTGGTAACAACACCATTCAAATCGGTATTTGTCGGAACAAAGGGACCATTGATGATGATGTTCCAAACTTCAACATCATAAGAAGTGATGTGAATCCTCATACTACTTTTCCAATAGTCGAAATGTTCGCCGTTGAAGATTGGCGCGCGATTGTACGCCCCTTTTGGTCCAAAAGCCATATTGTCTAATAATTGGCACAAATCCGCTGAATTTTCGAGAAAATCAACCGGGATCGTGATACCACTTGTTAGACTACAAGGCTATGCTCTGAAATTCTGGATACTAGACAGACAAACGCTGTGAACAAAGTAACCACAACTGTCCGAGCGCGTGTCTAGCTCAGGACAACACCACAAATCCAGGAGTTTGTTAACCCAGTTCGGCGCAACTTGCCCTAGTCTGGGGGATACCAATCCAGGAGTGAATTCACTATAATAGTTCTAGTGTAAGGACCAACGTAGCCTCACTACTTGTCTTCCACCTAGACCCTACTTCACGTGACAACTCTACTTGGGAATTCCTAGATATGAGACCCCGTCTCACCTCCTAACCTAAAACAACACAGACAGCGTTGCTTTTATTCTTTTCTCTTTTGATATGTTTTCTTTGGACAAGAGACACACTCTTTCGACTAAATACTAACTCCGTACCTACAGGCTTTGGAGAAGCACAATTACAACTCAACTAAACACGTCCTTAGTTTGACCAGTGATGATACAAGCAAAGACTCACAAACAAATAATAAAAACAAAAAGAAGACTAAACCTTAAAACACACGCTTTAGAACACACACGGTTTAGCTTGGATTCTAGGGTCTGTCATTACATATATTTATACTGTAGGGTTTGGGCTTCAGACACCTTTGGACGTTGTAAGGTCCAAGTCTTGAATCTTCTAGAACAAGAGATCTTCTTGAAAAATATATCAATATCACCTTTTAAAATATATCTAGGCTTGACCGCCTTAGACTTCTTCAGCACACGTGACTTAATCACCAAGTAATGGTTAAAAGAAAAACCAAAGCGAATCTTAAGAAAGATTGCATAAAAATATAAACGCGCGAGCTGGCGCAAGCTGGCAGATCACGGAATGTTGTTCCATATGCTACAACATCTGACCCATCATCAGTGATCATAGGCATCTGACCACACATCTGGCTAATATATGTTTTTGACACAATTGTGGCCAACCTTCAAAAACCCAACAATCTCCCCCTTTGGCAACATTTTGGCTAAAACATTTAAAGCCAGTTCTTTGGAGAGATAAAACCAAACTTCCTTCAACCTCCATAGGCATAAGAATCATAGTAGATAGTGAGAACACTTTAGAACGACTCTATAATTAAGAATCTCTTACACGTAGAATCAGAGGCGATCATCAGAAGAGAATACGTCCAGCCTCAAAGAAAACAGCTTCTCACATAGTGAGTTCATAGAGAGAGATAAATGCCTTTGGAAAAAATAAATTTCCATAAGCACAGAGTTAGATAAACTCCGCCCTCAAAACATGCGTACAAACAAGCGCACATATCATAAAGATGGTCACTCCCCCTCAAGATACGCACACACACCTTCACAGGACAGATGTTAGAGCATCTGTCGTCACATCTTCAGTAAAAACGCTCAGAGCTACGTGAGACACGTATAAGAGCATCAACAAACGAACGAATACGATCACGATCATACTTTGGTATCAGAACGAACAGAGCGAACCCCATCACGATCATACGAACGAACGAACATAATACTACTCCCCCTTTTTAGCTATAAATTCTGGCAAACATAAGTCATGCATAGAAAAAGCAGAAATAGAACATATGGCAGTATCACATAGTGCATATTACAGACCACAAGCACACAGAGGTGCATAAGAAATCCAGGATATCACAAAACATTAAAAAGAAAATCAGAGAAACAAACATCAGAGTCAATCAGAGGTAGACTCATCAGAATCATCTGACATCTCCTCAGTATCACCAGAAGTAGAAGCATCTTCTTTTCCTCCTTCCTCTTCCTGAACTTCCTCATGATCCACACCATCAGCTTCAGCTTCTTCTTCAGCCTTCAAGGCTGCAATGACCTTATCAATCTGCAACTGTCTGGCCGCAAGAGCCATACTGGTTTCAGTAAGGTCAGCAATCATTTGTTTCCTGCTGAGCACACCAGATGTTCTGACAGAAGTACTAACATCTTCAGCAGTATCTATCACAGATAACAACCTACAATCCACAGACAAAGGACTTGGCCTTTTGCAGGGCTCATCCGTCCCAACCAAAATATACGGGTGTTGCTGGAGAATAATACCACACAGTAGAGTGGGAAAAGCAATAGGAAACTTGATAGCATAAGACTTGGCATGTTCCAGAACTTGATAGAAAATATAAGAGCCATAGTCAAAAGCAGTCCTAGTACCAACTGCATAGATAAACTTGGCCAACCCAATAGCAATAGAATTGGAATGAGTGGTTGGTGTCCAGTTGGAAGCAGCTATCTTATTCAACACAACAAACAGGGGAGTTCACTTTGCAGCAGACAAATGTTTAGGCCAATGTTTGACCTTGTTACCAGTAATAGTCTTGCAAATTGTATCATCAGTCACCTCCATCTCAGGAACCTCTTCAGTAGATCTCTCAAGATATTCATTAATGATCAGAGGAGAGAAGTTCACACACTTGCCCCTAACAAAAACCTTCCTGAACTCAGGATTCCTTGCATCATCAAGATCTTCAGAAACATTCACCAAAAACTCCCTAACCAGCTTATCATAGCAAAAATCCAGATTCCTCACAGTCTTCATCAAACCAGCAGAAGATAACAGATCCACAAGCTCCTTGCATTTGAACACTTCTTCTTTCAGATTCCTCTCTAGAGCTAGCCTTCTGTGGTAAATATACTTCCATCTTATAGAACCATTCTCTAAATGGAAAGACACATTATCAAGGGGTGCTAGAGGTATAGATAGAGGCACTTTCATACCCTTAATTGTTTTTCTAGATGCCTTGCCAGAAGTGGCAGCATCAGTCTCAGCAACCTCAAAGTCAGAGTCACTTGTAGGGGGATCTTTTCTCTTCAGACTCTTCTTCCCTAGGGTAGATTGGGGCACAGCCTTGCTCCAACTCTTAGGGGGACCATACTTGGGCTTCTTCCCAGTATCAGGTTTCTTCTTCTTGCCCTCAGGGGCACTTTTATCCACAACAGATTTGCTCCTTGTCCTATGAGCAACACCAGAAACAGGAGTTTCCTCCACAGTAACATCTTTTGGTTTATCATCATCAACCAGTACCACATCATCTTGTAAAAAACTTTCATTATCAGGACTCTCAACATTCTGAGTCTTAAATTCTGCAGTATTAAGCTTAGGGGAGCCTTCTTCACGAACACTATTAGTAACAGGTGTATCAGAGACCTCAGTAGTCTCCATATTTGCTTGTGCCAAAGATGCAGGAACATCTGGCATAGCATCTGTCTGCTCTTTAGTAAACACAGCTGATTTCTCAGCAACAGGATTAACAACCAAATTTTTCTCAGGTTCCACATGTTGGTCAGCAACCAAATCAGTCTTTTAAACAAACAAACTATCATCTACCTTAGGATTATCAGGACCTAGGGTTTCAGTAGCACTAACATTCTCAACAGTAACATTATCTTCAACATTCTCAGATTCATTAACACTATCAGGTTCCACAACAGTTGAGACAAATGGACTTTCCTTGCAGTAAAGATCATGCATGCTCAGACTAACACGCTTAGCAAGGGAGGGTTTTGATTTCTTACCTTTAGATTTAGAACCCCTTTTTGCAACAGAAGACGAAGAGCCTTTGCTGGTACTCTTCTTCCTCGAAATAGGCACATTAGCACTTCGTGTTACTACACCAGTACTAGAAATCATGGCAAGCAGGTGAGCATCAGTAATAACCGTCGATTGAATTTCTGGTTGAGCGACAGAATCAGAAACGGGATCGGATTGAACATCGGTGATTTGATCTTGTAATGTAGGTTATGGAATAGAATCAGACATGGTGATGATTTGTTGTTTGAGTGAGCAAGAGAGTAGTAAACAATGAAAGTTGTTGAACCGGGTGAGAGAGAAGTTGAGAAGTTGAGAGTTTGCAAAAGTAAAGTTGTAATGAGCAAAAGTAACACTTGAGGAAGTTGGAGAGTGGCTTCCTTGACTTGCGTGCAATAAACGGTTATGATATTGAGATGTAACTGCTGCACGCCTCCAATAAATTAACTGCTACAATTCTTCAATCTGGCAGATACCTAACTTCCCTCTTAATTTTCAAATTGAGTAGTATCAAGGGCTTTAGTAAAAATATCTGCTACTTGCTCTTCAGTTGCAACATGTTCTAGAGTGATGACCTTTTCTTCAACTAAATCTTTAATAAAATGATGTCTAATGTCAATGTGCTTGGTCCTGCTGTGCTGTATAGGATTTTTAGAAATATTAATTGCACTCAGGTTGTCACAGAATAATGTCATAGCATCTTGCTTGACATTGTACTCACTCAGCATCTGTCTCATCCAAACTAATTGTGCACAACTACTTCCAGCAGCTATATACTCAGCCTCAGTTGTGGATAAAGAAACACAATTTTGCTTCTTACTAAACCATGATATGAGATTGTTGCCTAGAAAGAAACATCCACCAGAAGTACTCTTCCTATCATCAGCACTTCCAGCCCGATCAGCATCACAGTACCCAATCAACAAAGTATTATTCCCATGGGTATATAGTATCCCATAATCACTAGTACTGTTTACATACTTCAAAATCCTCTTTACTTGAGTCAGATGACTCATCTTTGGTTCAGCTTGGTACCTAACACATACTCCAACTGCAAAAGTAATGTCTGTTCTACTTGCAGTGAGATATAGGATACTTCCAATCATGCTCCTGTACATACTTTGATCAACATCTACACCTTTTTCATCCTTTGAAAGCTTCACATGAGTAGGAGCAGGAGTTCTTTTATGAGTAGCATTCTCCATACCAAATTTCTTGACAATACTTTTAGCATATTTGCTTTGGGAGATAAAGATAGTATCTTCCATCTGTTTCACTTGAAGACTAAGAAAATAATTTAGCTCACCCACAAGACTCATCTCAAATTTAGATTGCATTTGCTGAACAAAATGCTCCACCATCTGGTTAGACATTCCTCCAAACACTATGTCATCAACATAGATTTGGGCAATCATAAGCTTTCCTCTGACATCTTTCACAAACAAGGTTTTGTCATTGCCTCCCTTTCTGTAGCCATGAGTTACCAAGAAATCAGTAAGTCTATCATACCAAGCCCTAGGAGCTTGCTTCAACCCATATAGGGCTTTCTTCAACTTGTAGACATGATCAGGACCACTTGGATCAATGAAACCTTTAGGCTGTTCCACATAGACAACTTCATTTAAATATCCATTGAGGAATGCACTCTTGACATCCATTTGATATAGCTTGAATTTGAGGATGCATGCTATTCCCAATAACAACCTTATGGATTTTAACCTAGCTACAGGTGCAAAATTCTCACCAAAATCTACTCCTTCAATCTGAGCATAACCTTGAGCAACAAGTCTGGCTTTGTTCCTTGTGATAGTACCATTTTCATCTGACTTGTTCTTGAATACCCACTTGGTTCCAATGCATTCACATTCTCTGGTCTAGGAACTAAATCCCACACATCACTCCTTTTGAACTGAGTTAATTCTTCTTGCATTGCATTTATCCAGAACTCATCAGTCAAAGCCTCCTTGACATTCTTAGGCTCAAAATTTGATATAAAACAGGAATTTGATACCTCACTATATCTCCTTCTAGTGGTGATCCCTTGATTTGGATCTCCAATGACTTGATCTATAGGATGGTTCTTCTGTATTCTGATAGATGGCCCTTTGTTGGGAGAAGTAAACTCTGAATTGCTCTCTTCAGATTCTTCCACATTTGTCTCTACATCTTCTGTCTCCCCCTGAGTGTCACCTGCTGAGTCAGATGTGCTATCATGTGGCATAGCATCTTTACCACAGTCATCTATCACTACATTAATAGACTCCATCATTGTTCTGGTTCTGGAATTGAACACTCTATAGGCTCTGCTGTTATTTGAATAGCCCAGAAAAATTCCTTCATCACTTTTAGCGTCCATCTTCCTTCTTGGTTCTCTATCAGCCAGGATATAACACTTGCTACCAAACACATGAAAGTGTTTCACTGTTGGCTTTCAAAAACTCTGGATGTGGACAAATGTTGCAGCTTCTGGTGCGGCACTTTGGTCTGTTTACCCACCTGACATTCTCCACAAATACTACCTTCTTCAATTTGAAGGTTAGGTAAACCTCTGATAGCTCCTTCAGTAATAGCTTTCTTCATGCTTCTCAGATTCAAATGCCCAAGTTTTTTATGCCATAGTTTCACTTCATCTTCTTTAGCTGTTAAACAGGAAGATAGCACAATGTTGTCTTGTGAGACCCACATGTAACAGTTATCCTTTGATGTCACTCCTTTCATCAGGGTGTCACCTTCAGCATTTGTTACCAAACATTCATCCTTAGTAAAGTTGACTTTCAACCCTTGATCACATAACTGACTAACACTGATTAGATTGGCAATTAGTCCCTTTACATGAAGAACTTTATCAAGCTTTGGTAGATCTCCATTCACCAGTGTTCCTATACCCTTGATTTCTCCCTTGGCTCCATCCCCAAAGGTTACAAAGCTGGTAGCATGTGGCACAACATCTGTCAAAAATTGTTCTACTCCAGTCATGTGCCTGGAACACCCACTATCAAAATACCAATCACTTCTAGATGAGGCTCTCAGAGAAGTGTGAGCAATTTGAGCAGTCTCACTAGCAATATTACTTGTAAATTGGTCATTCTTTATCTTCCATTCCTTCTTGATGTTCTTCACAACAGTCTCAGGTCTTCTGTCAGGAGAGCCATGTAATATGTAACAGAAAGGTCTAATGTGCCCCCTTCTTCCACAGTGGTGACATATCCAATCATAGTATCTACCCTTTTGTCTAGACTTGTAGTTAGTCCTCCGTTGTCAAAGCTGGTACAAATTGTGTCTGATGAGGCACAGCTCTATAGTCAAAGCCTATACCTTTAACGTTTCTTGAACTCTGCCCAATCTCCAGAATCTCATCTAATTTATCAGTACCTTTGTTGATCATCCTCAGTTGCTTGTTCATGTTATCTATCTTTGATTTGAGTAAAGCAACTTCATCATTGAGATCTGAGTTTATTTGCAATAAACTGTTCTTTTCAGCTTGCAGAAGAGCAATGGTTCCTTTTTGCTTACAAATTTCTTCACTTCTGATCTCCAACTCTTGATAAACATCAGGAGATTCTTCATAAGATAGCTCTCCATCAAAGAAGCTTGAGTCAGATGTACACACTCCTGTCAGAGCAACAACATGATTGGCAGTTTCAGGATCTTCTTCATCTTCATCTGACCAAGTGACAATCATTCCCTTCTTCTGCTTCTTCAAATAAGTCGCACACTCAGTTCTGATATGACCATATCCTTCACATTCATGACATTGAACCCCTTTGTTTTGATTCGTCTTGTCCTCAGTTCTAGGTCTCTTCTGATTAGTAACATTCTTGTTTGTGCTGCGACTTTTGTCTGGAGCATATGTCTTAGGACGTCTGTCCATCTTCAAAGCTCTACTGAATTGTTTTCCCAACATTGCCATAGCTTCAGAGATACTTTCATCAGTCTCCATATTATCTTGTTGGTCAGACTCTTCAGCAGCAAAAGCAATGCTCTTTGACTTCTTCTCAGATCTCTCATTGGCTGACATCTCAAAGGTTTGTAAAGAGCCAACTAGCTCCTCCATCTTCAAATCTGAAATGTCTTTGGATTCCTCTATTGCAGTGACCTTCATATCAAATCTCTTAGGTAGAGACCTAAGCATCTTTCTCACTAAAGTTTCTTCAGATATCTTCTCACCCAAGGCATCAAATTGATTGTCATAATCAAGAATCTTCATGTGGAATTCTTGAATGCTTTCTTCATCATTCATCTTCAAGCTCTCAAACTTACTAGTCAAAAGTTGCAATCTTGAGCTTTTCACCTTGGATGTACCTTCATGAATAGTTTGGAGTATCTTCCATGCCTCCTTGGCAACAGTGCATCTTTTGATCAGCATGAATATATGCACATCAACTCCATTGAATAGAGCATTCAAGGCTTTTGAATTTGCATTAGCTAGTGCCTCCTCGTCTTTGCTCCATTCTTCCTCAGGCTTGAGTGTGGTGGTGGCATTACCATCTTTATCAGTAACTCTTGGATGTTCCCAACATTTTAAAACAGCTCTCCATGTCTTGTGATCCACGGATTTTAGAAACGTTGTCATCCGGGATTTTTAGTTGTCATAATTAGAGTCACCAACCAAAATTGGTGGCCTATTCATAGGTCCTCCTTCCTTGTCCATCTTTGCAAGAAAACCTCCCTAGAGCTCACCCTAAACAGAACAGGGTGCCTGCTCTGATGCCAATTGAAATTCTGTCTACCAGACAGACAAACGTTGTGAACAAAGTAACCACAACTGTCCGAGCGCGTGTCTAGCTCAGGACAACACCACAAATAAAACGTAATTAAAATCAGCGGAAAAGTAAAGAACACAGTAGGTTTGTTAACCCAGTTCGGCGCAACTTGCCCTAGTCTGGGGGATACCAATCCAGGAGTGAATTCACTATAATAGTTCTAGTGTAAGGACCAACGTAGCCTCACTACTTGTCTTCCACCTAGACCCTACTTCACGTGACAACTCTACCTAGGAACTCCTAGATATGAGACCCCGTCTCACCTCCTAACCTAAAACAACACACACAGCGTTGCTTTTATTCTTTTCTCTTTTGATATGTTTTCTTTGGACAAGAGACACACTCTTCTGACTGAATACTAACTCCGTACCTACAGGCTTTGGAGAAGCACAATTACAACTCAACTAAACACGTCCTTAGCTTGACCAGCGATGATACAAGCAAAGACTCACAAACAAATAATAAAAACAAAAAGAAGACTAAACCTTAAAACACACGCTTTAGAACACACACGGTTTAGCTTGGATTCTAGGGTCTGTCATTACATATATTTATACTACAGGGTTTGGGCTTCAGACACCTTTGGACGTTGTAAGGTCCAAGTCTTGAATCTTCTAGAACAAGAGATCTTCTTGAAAAATATATCAATATCACCTTTTAAAATATATCTAGGCTTGACCGCCTTAGACTTCTTCAGCACACGTGACTTAATCACCAAGTAATGGTTAAAAGAAAAACCAAAACGAATCTTAAGAAAGATTGCATAAAAATATAAATGCGCGAGCTGGCGCGAGCTGGCAGATCACGGAATGTTGTTCCATATGCTACAGCATTTGACCCATCATCAGTGATCATAGGCATCTGACCACACATCTGGCTAATATATGTTTTTGACACAATTGTAGCCAACCTTCAAAAACCCAACACGCTCAAATGTGGCGAACTAAAGCGTTCCAAACAAACAACTACGGTTTTTCGTTAATTAATCAAGTAAGCGCGGAAGCTACCTAGATCGGTAGTCTATTGCACCTCGACCAAAGGAAAGGTAGTAAAAGCCGATATGGAATGAAGGTGATACAAGGAATGCAATCCAAATTAACAAGTCAAGCAATTTTCAAATAACGTTTTTCTATTAAAAATTGTCTCATACACAAATCGCGGAATTGAAAAGTCGTATAGCAAACAAAGTGAGCAAACAATAATTTCGTCAAACACGTGGCGTGTATGACAAAATTATGTGTGCGAGTTGATAACAAAACAGAAAGTAAAGAGATAAGGGATAGAGAGATACACACGAGAGTGATCAGGGAGTTCCTTGCTTTCGCGTCGTCCTCGCAGTGGGTCGGTACGTCTCCCCCTAACTTATCAAAAGGATAAGTTGAGACTTTACTTCGGAAAATCTCTTTAACAATGCACAAATTACAAACGACACAATATGCAAGATACAAACTCGATTACACGATCTTCACCATCTTCAACATAGCTCTGTCTTGTAATTGCGCAAACCCCAATTCGATCTTGTCTTCAATTATCGTTCCCAACGATCAATCCTTCACGCTATCTTCAACCAAGAACCCGTGATGATCGTCCGAATAATTCCTTCGCCAAATCGAATTGTAACATTCAAGCAACACTTGAATCCGGATGAGAAACACTACCTTCAAGACCCAATCAACTCGGATGACAAATTTTGATTCACCGCGAATTTTCCCCGAACGTTATCCTTCAAGATCTTCTAAGAAACTCCAATTGAACCCATATTCAATCTTCAATTTGATAGAGATAAGAAGGAAGATGATGATTGCTCTTGAATGATCCTTGATGCAAAACTCTCAACAATCTTGATCAAAGAACTCTTCAATACTGGTTTCTCACACTTACAACAATAACACATAAAGCTATTTATAATGGAAGTAGAATTGAGCAAATTTAGGCACAATCTAACAGACTTGTATCGATACATGCATCAGTGTGTATCGATACAAGCAATTGACAACAGGAAGATTTGTGTTCTTGTATCGATACAAACACGTGTATGTATCGATACATATATCAGGAAAAATAAAAATTGACTGATATGTTTCGAAACAAAGAAGTATGTTTCGAAACACAATGTTGTCTTTGGTTTCAAGAGAGTCTTCATGTGTTTCGAAACATAGAAATGTGTTTCGAAACACAGAGGCTCTTCTGGACTCCAATGAGAACAATTTGTATCGATACAAAGCTGCTATGTATCGACACAAATGCGTGGTAATCAGTCTAAACAAGTTTCAGGACATTTGTATCGATACATGTATATATGTATCGATACAAAACACCTAAAAAATGGTTTTGCAAAGTTTCAAAAAGTGTTTTTGCTTTCAATTCAATTTCAATTGTTGCCTAAACATATTCTACTCTATTTCCATGTGTTTTGACAATTATTAAAACTCGGAGGGGAACTGGTGCATTAACAGAAGTGGCACATGTATGATGTCATGGGTTCAAGCCCCATCCTTGACATTTTTATTTTTGTCTTGTTTTCTGCTTACTTAAGTTTTAAGTTTTTGTTGTTATTTTTTATTTATTTATTTTTTTGTTACGTTTTTTTTATTATTATTTATTTATATATTGCAACAAGTAAACTAATAAAATCAAAAAAAAATTAATAAACCAAAAAAAAAGAACAAAAAATATGCAGCAAAAAATATAGGAAAACGGGATGGAAAGGAAAAAAAATCTGAACAAATCAATTCATCAAATATCCGATAACCAACAAAGAATTCAGTGAAAAGGGGAATGGATTCACAACAAATTATATCCGATATCCCCAAAAAAACAGTAACAAACAAATCTAATTTAATAGTATAAATACACAAGTTTCATTCACACTTAAGCGCACACAAAATCTGAGCAAAACGGGACAAAGAAAATCTGAAAAAAACCCCTTAGAACTTCTGCAAACCGAGCATCCAGTAGCAACCCAAAAGCAAGTTGGTTTTCTACACATCGTAGAAAATCAGCACCAAAAGCTTCCGATTCCGATTCGAGTTCGAAGCCACACCTCGCGAACAGAAAAGAGAAATCAACCGCGAGCAAAAATAACAGAGAAAAGAAATCGAAGGGAATAGCTTACGGTTTGAGATCAACGGCACGAACAGGTTAGTTTTCCCAAGAACCTTAAGCATGTGAAATCATGACTCGCCCGCAGCGATGTTCTTATCTGCTATAGGACCGAGAAAACCCGTAACGACACGATTCCTCTTGTTTTTGATTTTCTGTTTTGTTGGATTATGCTTGATTTTGCTGTGTTGAAACCTGTTGTGTTGTTTAAAACCGTGATATAAGATTTAAAAACTGTTTGAAACCGATTTTGGGTTTGGGTGTAAATCGATTTAGGAATTTAGGGTTTTTGGATTTGGGAAATTTTGATAAAGATTTTGTGTCCTGAGGGCTTGAATCGGGTCTAGAAGAGATCGATCGATGTTTAAAAAAAATTGTTAAGGCTGGATTTCGGGCGATTTAGGGGAATTGCATGAATATGCTATGAACATGTATGAATGTTTTGAGTTCTTAGTGAGAGAAAAAGAGAGAAAATCGAGAGAGAAGAAAGGGAAGAGAGAGAAATAGGTTTGTAAATGAAGAGAAAATATGGAGAGAATAATATATACTCTGTCCGATCTTGTGTGCACGTGACTACTGTAATCCTTGTGTGCTATGCGGTTGATCATTGATAAGACCATCCTGGTTTGCTCCGCGCCCCTGGGCCTTGGTTGCTGACTTGGGCTTTAGCTTTTCGATTATTTACACCCCTTATGTTTACTGTTCACACCCTTTTCTGGTCTAATATTTAACAAACCTCAAAACACCTAAAATAATAAATCGGATGAAAAAGAGATGGCTTGGCGTATGCCTCTTCTTCTCCGATTATTTAAATTTCTCGGTGTATACCGAGCGATTTAAATAATCATCACATTACTAAAATATTATAACAACAATTCGATTAAAAAAGGAGATGGTTTGGCGTATGCTTCTTCTTCTCCGATTATTAAATCTCTCGGTATATACCGAGAAATTGAAATAATCTTCATCTTTCTAAAAAACTTTGAAAATCATAACAACGATTCAAATAAAAATGAGACGGCTTCGCGTATGCGTTGTTTTCTCCGATTATCTAATTTCTTCGTGTATATCTTGCGATTAGATAATCACATCTTTTTAAAAAAAACAAAAAAACACTAATAATTTAAAAGGAAAGAAGAGATCTGGTGTATACCTTTTCTTATCCGGTTATCTAAATTCTTGGTGTATATCTCTAATTTAGATAATCCTCTTCCTTAAAGATTTTCTCAAATAAAAAACATTAAAAATCACTAAACAAATCAAAACCTTTTCTCAAAACAAAACATAATCAAGACTAAAACTTTTCCATAAAAAGAACTATGTTTATCTATTCTAACGCAATACAAACAAGTGCTTAAGCCTCCAACATGCGAGCATACAAGCTATACGTTTAACTACTAGAATGCGACTGTTAGCCCATATTTTGGTTAAGTCAAAATATGCACTAAATGTTCTTTGAATGCAATCAATAAACCTTCAATCATGGAAACTAATATTTCCATATCATTTAATTTCATATGGAGGTCAAAGGTAATGCATTTAAGCAAAAAGACCATTGTTATAAGAAAATATTCATGAAGTTCAGAAGATGGGAAGCATTCACAAGTCCAAGAAGCAAATCAAGACTTGGTTCGAGTCATCAACACTTCGAGTAACTATCAAATCACTCGAACTCGAAGACTTTTGTAACTTGGTTATTTATCAACATTTCTGAAGATTCAAAATTCAAACCATTGCAACGCTTCATTCAAACTTTGCAACTATTGGCGTTCAAGAATGAGAATAGGTGGCAAGACACTTGTCAAATGGATATTATTTAGTCGTTATTAGATAGCATTAGATTTTATCTATAAATACTAGTTCATTTGATGTAATTTATATCACAAATTCACATACAAACAATCCTTACAAATTATGAGTACCCATGTGTTCAAGTGAAAAGAATACAAGAGGAAAAATGTATGATTCTGTGATCATCATTTATTAATTCAATGCAATTTATCATTTCATGCAATTTATTTGTTTTCATTTACATTTTCTGCATCTTTACTCATTGAATTATTTACTTTTTCTTGTCAAAACATACTCACTTTGAGTATTTTTACATTTCTTGTCAATCAAGTCATTTATTTTTCATTTACTTTACTTTGTCAAACAAACTTGTTTATTTGCGATAATGAACATTGTGATTTTCAAACATAAACCATGAATGCACAAAACATGTTCCAAGATTCTCTAGTTGGTCTTTCAAGCATTACAAACTAGCGATTGTTTACCAAAAATCAGTGTAAACAAATTGGCACGCCCAGTGGGACTGGTTTTGTGTGTTTTAAGTTTAGTAGTTTATTTCAAATTTTTCTTAAAAAGTGCTATTAGTGCATGAGCATTGCATTCTGCATAAAAAAAAAAAATTCTAGAAAATTTGCAAATTCATTGTTGTTTAGTGCATGCGTTTGAGAAGTGGTAGAATAACACCATAAATGGTGAGATCCAGAGGAACAAATGCTAATAACAATAACAACAACAATAACAATAATAATAATAATAATAATAATAATAATAATAATAATAATAATGAGAATAATGATCAACATGATGATCAAGACTTCGATGATAGCCAACCATCAATAGAGTTTGGCACATCTAGGGCCATGACTGGCCCAAATCAAGTTTCGAATTGCACAGGAACTACACAAGAAATTCTTGTGTTAATACCAACGGGGTCTACCAACCCCTCAGGGAATTCGAATGCAACAACTACATTGTTGGAACATTCTTCAACAGCCCCTGCCATAATTTCCTCCCAAATGGGAACTGGCAATGGCAGTTCAGGGCCAACATTTGATTTTAGAAGTCAATCAAGGTCATTATATCATTCAGGAAGGCTAAATCCCTATGGGATGCCAACCTCATTTATGCAGGGTGTGTACACACATCAATCTACATACTCTGACAATGCAACGGTTCGATCCCCATACCATGGGGGACAAACATCTAATAACAACCGTACTAGAGGAAATTTACCAGCCTTTACTATAGATTCTATGTTGGCTATAAGGCAACAAATGGATGAGAGTAATCATCAAATGGTGAATTTACTCACAACACAAATGGGTACAGTAGTTAACCCATTAATTCGAGATACTAACAATAGTTATCAAGCATTGGCCACCCAAATGAGTAGAATAGTAGATTTCTTTGGTGGTCCTCAAATGCCTAGGCAACCATACCAACAAATACAGACCCTAGAGCCTAAACCAGTTGCAGAGGCTCGAAATGAAATACTGCAGAGGCCACAACCAGCGCCTCGAGTAATCGAACAGCCTGTGCAAATGAATGTTGAACCTGAAGTGGTGTTAGTTAATCGAAACCAAAATGCTGATGAGGTTTTGAGAAATGCCCAACATAATGATCATGGGCAAAATAACTTAGCCAATTTGGTAGAGGCAATTCTTGCCAAAAATGGTTTAAATGTTGGCCTACATAGGCCAAATTTTGTGTCACCTTTAACTGAATTTGTGTTGCAAACAGAAATACCTAGGGGTATGAAATCTCCAAAATTAAATAAATTTGCTGGTGACACCACAGAGTCCACAGTTGAACACATTGCTAGATATCTAACAGAGGCTAAGGACATAGCAAATAATGAGAATTTAAGGATGAAATATTTTCCTAATTCTCTAACCAAGAATGCTCTTACTTGGTTCACCACATTGCCTCCCCATTATGTGTATACATGGACCCAATTGGAAAGGCTTTTCCATGAACAATTCTACAGGGGTCAGACTAAGATTAGCCTCAAAGAATTAGCAAGTGTGAGGCGCAAAACACCAGAGTCAGTTGATGACTATCTCAATAGGTTTAGACTTCTTAAAGCAAGATGCTTTACTCAAGTCCCTGAACATGAGTTAGTGGAAATGGCTGCTGGTGGCTTTGATTACTCGATTCGAAAGAAACTAGATACCCAACATCTTAGGGACATGGCCCAACTTGCTGATAGAGTTAGACAAGTTGAGAGGCTTAAAAGTGAAAAGGCTAGAAATTCTAAGTTCCATAAATCAAAGGAAAAAAAAGCCTATGTTGGACATTATGAGAGTGATAATGACTTCGAGTTAGAGTATGAGGAGGTTGAAGAAAATGAAATAGATTTAGCTGAATTAAAGCCAGGGCCTCCCTATACTTGTACGTTATTAAAACCCTCGAATGGGAAAAATCCAGTTGATCCTAAAAATGATAAATATATTGCAAAAACCTACACATTTGATGTTACTAAATGTGATGAAATTTTTGATTTATTGGTTGTTGATGGCCAAATAGTTATCCAAAAGGGATTAAAAATTCCTGCATTAGAACAAAGAAAGAAAAGAGGTTATTGCAAATTTCATAATTTTTTGGGTCATAAAACTTCTTAATGTGTTGTTTTCAGAGATCTAGTGCAAAAGGCATTGAGTGAGGGAAGGTTGAAGTTTGATGAGAAATCCAAACCACCAATGAAGGTAGATGCTGATCCTCTCCAAGTGGCTGAAACTTCTTATGTTGAGCCATTCGAGTGCTACATGGTAGATGCCATGGAAGTTTCTCCAGTTCGAGCTATAACTGAGAAGGAGTATGAAGAGAAAGTTCAGAAGGTTTACCCTCAGGCTGAAGAGGAATTGATTGACTTTCTGAATAGGTGCAAGCTGAGCAACACATAAGTCATGCTATGCCCTCGTTGTAGTGCTGTTTGCGCAAGGAGGCTATTGCAGGCCTTAAGAACGTTATGCCCTATGTGGATACCAAAAACAAATGGTCTACTGCTAAACCAAACAAAGGAAACTATGTGAAGCATGGCCCTTCCATCCATGATAGGTTGGTAAAGAGGCAAACATATGTTCCTTATAATAGGATCTCAATCAATCAATGGTCTTCTGGCCAACACCAAGCTTTCCAAAAAAGAAAGATGGAGATTGGAAGTTAAGAGGTTTGCTTACAATAACAATTATAAAGGAATAAATCCTATGACTCGAACACAGTGGCGTAGGTATCAACGCCAGAAGAAGTTAGAAAGAGAGATGGTCGTAGCTGGGGGCAAATCTCATCAAGTTGCCCATGTTGGGGGCAATTCTAACAAAGTTGCCCATGCTGGGGGCAACATTAACAAAGTTGCCCATGCTGGGGGCAACACAAACAAAGTTATCCATGCTGGGGATAACAAGAACAAAGTTGCCCATGCTGGGGGCAACAAAGCTAATGCTGGGAATAATAAACAGGTTGTTCCCAATAAGGCTGAAAAAGCCTTAGTTGCTGATCAGGGCTCTTCCTCGAAGAGGCCCATCAAAGAAAGAATATCACTTCCTGAAGATAACATGGAAGATGATATGGTAGATGAGATGAAGATCTACTCGAATCTGGATCTGAACCATATTTTGATGTGCTAGTTAATGTGGTATCTATATTGCCACGTGAATATGACCTTAGGTCAACCTCTGATCCTGAGGAGGAATTCGATGAACCTTATCTAGATGACTACACCCCTGTGTGTTTCTATGTGATGAATAATGGATGCATAGAACAGCAGAAGGCCTCATTCGAATGGACTCATGAAGGGATGAGGAACCACCTAAGCCTTTATACATTAAGGCTAAAGTTGGTGGTGTGGGTGTGAACAAAGTCTTAGTGGATGGGGGTGTTGCAGTTAATTTAATGCCCCATTTCATGCTAAGGAAATTGGGAATGTATGACACTAATATGCATTCTCATAACATTGTTCTTTCTAATTATGAGGGAAAAAAAGGCAAATCTATGGGTGCCATTCAAATGGATGTTGCTGTGGGCAGCACCATTAGGCCAACTTTATTTATAGTTGTTCCTTCAAGGGCTAGTTTCAACTTACTCTTAGGAAGGGAGTGGATTCATGGAGTGGGTGTTGTACCCTCCACCCTTCACCAAAGGTTAATACTTTGGAGGGAGGACAAAATAGTTGAAAACATTGAAGCTGATCAAGGTTTCTATATGTGTGAAGTTGACCACATAACTAGGCAAACTTTTGATAAAAATTTAGCCTCTATAGCCCCTTGTGGTGATAAAGAAAGTGGCTTTCGAGGAGCCACCAGTAACAATGTTTATCACTCCATAAAACTCCATCCAACACATGGTTTCTGTTGGGAAAGGGAAGTAATTGATGAATTCCCTCCTGAAGATGGAGTAATCCCACCATCTGGTTGGGATGATGATGAAGAGTCAAGCAATGTCTGAGCCCTCTGCATGGGCCAAGATAACGGAATATGTTGCCGAGAGAAAGCTTGAAACGGCCCTGGAGGTTGTACTCGAACAGAATATGGTTGAAGAAACCATTGATGAAAATAATGGCAATTTATTGCCAATTGAGCAAAGGCTGGATTGCATTTATGATGATGAGCCTTTAGGGTTTGAAAAAGATACATTAAATTCAAATCCAAAAATGCAAGCCCAAGATCCTTTGCAAGAGATTGATATTGGAGATGGCCTCACAAAAAGGCCAACATATATAAGTGCCAATATTGATTTCGAGTTAAAGCAAAAACTGGTTAATCTACTCAAAGAATTTAAAGATTGTTTTGCCTGGGACTATAATGAAATGCTAGGATTGAGTAGAGAATTGGTGGAACATAGACTACCACTCAAGCCAGGGAAAAAGCCAATCAAGCAGTTACCAAGGAAATTCAACCCAGAGATCCTATCAAAGATCAAGAGTGAGATTGAAAGATTGCTGAGGAGCAAATTCATTCGAACTACAAGGTATGTTGAATGGTTAGCAAATATTGTGCCTGTTATTAAGAAAAATTGTAGCCTTAGGGTATGTATAGATTTTAGAGACTTAAATAATGCAACACCTAAGGATGAATATCCAATGCCAGTAGCAGAAATGCTAGTTGATTCAGCAGCAGGGTTTGAGTACCTGAGTATGCTTGATGGCTATTCTGGTTATAACCAAATTTTCATTGCTGAAGAAGATGTGGCTAAAACAGCATTTTGATGCCCTGGAGCATTGGGGACTTATGAATGGGTTGTTATGCCATTTGGTCTAAAAAATGCTGGTGCCACATATCAAAGAGCAATGAATTTAATTTTTCATGACTTTATTGATGCCTTTATGCAAGTATACATTGATGATATTGTTGTGAAATCCTCTTCTAGTGATGATCATGTGAGTCATCTTAGAAAATCATTCGAAAGGATGAGAAAATGTGGATTAAAAATGAATCCACTAAAGTGTGCTTTTGGTGTACATGCAGGGGATTTTCTTGGTTTTGTGGTGCATAAAAAAGGCATAGAGATAAATCAAAATAAAACAAAGGCTATTATGGAAACTCAGCCTCCAAAGACAAAGAAACAACTTCAATCCCTATTGGGAAAGATCAACTTTTTGAGAAGATTCATTTCGAATCTAAGTGGGAAGGCTCATCCATTCTCTCCACTACTTAGAAAACAAAAAGGGGATCAATTTCATTGGGGGCAAGATCAACAAAAGGCGTTTGAAGACATTAAATCTTATTTGGCTAATCCACCAACGCTGATGCCTCCTATTCGAAACAAAGCAATAAAGTTGTATATTTCAGCATTTGATTCAACTATTGGTAGCATGCTTGCCCAAGAAGATGGGGATGGTGTTAAAAAAGCTATATATTATTTAAGTAGAGTATTAAATGATGCTGAAACTAGATATAATGCTATAGAAAAACTATGTTTATGTTTATATTTCTCTTATTTTAAACTTAAGCATTATATAAAGTCTATTGAAGAATTGTTCTTTCATGAACCATTATCCTCAGAGTTATCAACGTGCCATCAATGTGGAATAAAAAATGCCAAGTTCTCCACTCATTCGATTCGATTCGAATTTGGCATTTTTTGGGGGCAATTTATTAGCCCATATTTTGGTTAAGTCAAAATATGCACTAAATGTTCTTTGAATGCAATCAATAAACCTTCAATCATGGAAACTAATATTTCCATATCATTTAATTTCATATGGAGGTCAAAGGTAATGCATTTAAGCAAAAAGACCATTGTTATAAGAAAATATTCATGAATTTCAGAAGATGGGAAGCATTCACAAGTCCAAGAAGAGAATCAAGACTTGGTTCGAGTCATCAAATCTTCGAGTAACTATCAAATCACTCGAACTCGAAGACTTTTTTAACTTGGTTATTTATCAACATTTCTGAAGATTCAAAATTCAAACCATTGCAACGCTTCATTCAAACTTTGCAACTATTGGCGTTCAAGAATGAGAATAGGTGGCAAGACACTTGTCAAATGGATATTATTTAGTCGTTATTAGATAGCATTATATTTTATCTATAAATACTAGTTCATTTTATGTAATTTATATCACAAATTCACATACAAACAATCCTTACAAATTCTGAAAACCCATGCGTTCGAGTGAAAAGAATACAAGAGGAAAAATGTATGATTCTGTGATCACCATTTATTAATTCAATGCAATTTATCATTTCATGCAATGTATTTGTTTTCATTTACATTTTCTGCATCTTTACTCATTGAATTATTTACTTTATCTTGTCAAAACGTACTCACTTTGAGTATTTTAACATTTCTTGTCAATCAAGTCATCTATTTTTACATTGCAAACTAGCGGTTGTTTACCAAAAATCAGTGTAAACAGCGACCTAAATATAGTTCTCTAAAAAACACCAACCAACAACATTGACACTTTGAACTACGAAGCTCTGATTTCTCATTGCACATGAGAATACGTAGGAGCAAGATTCAACATACTATCGAGCCCAATAATAAATAAAATAAAATTTCCCCCCACATGTAAAAAACACAATAAATAAAAAAATAAGCAAGTAAACTTTAAAACACTCTTTATACCCTAAAATTAATAAGAAGGTTCCCGTTGACTACAACGGATGTGAGGTGTGCTAATACCTTCCCCTTGCATAATCGACTCTCGAACCTGAAAATGGTTGTGACGACCGTCTTTCCATTAACACAAGAGTTTTATCGATATTTTCCCTTAATAAATAAAATTCGGTGGCGACTCTGTAGTCATTCCGAGCGCTCACACACTCGTGCGTTTTTCGAGACGCGACAGCTGGCGACTCTGTTGGGGATTTATAGTTAAGCGAGTCAAGCCCATTCTTGTTAGATTTAGGGACGAGTGTATTTCTCTTTATCTTGCTTTCTTGTGTTTGTTTTGCTTGCTTTTATATGTTTTATTTCCTGCTTTACTTTGCATGAAAATCTGGCTTGTGGTATATATCTTTATATTTGAATTGCAGGTTGGGTTTATTTCTGTTGAGTGAAGCTCTCTACCCGAGCTTTGAGAAAAAACCTAAGTTAAGTTGGTGGTTACCATTGGCTGGTCTTGGCGTATGCCTTGTTTGGTTAATGTGATAACCCCGCCTAGAGTAGACCTTCTTGAGGATATCGTTGAATTGCTGTATCGGCAGTACGACGATATTGTCTTGTTAGGTCGGCGACTCTAGGGGCCTTTATATCCGGTCAAAACCCTAAACATGTTGTTAGGAACTCTCCTCTAGCATCTGAGTCGATGGTTGCATAGTGCGGACCCTCATTGTGTATACTTTGTAGGGTCGGTGCAAAGACCTCACCTAGGGGATATTTCTTTGGGACTATTATTGTCCTGCGAGTATTTGCAATGGTAGTAATGTTCCCAAATGCGATTAAAGATCCTAGGAATTGTGTCAAACTTAGAGGCAACATGTGATCTTGGAGACTGTGGGTATTGTTAAATTGCCACCTACACTATCCTTAAAAACCACACCGTTGCATATCATATCACTTGCATTTGTATACATAAAAATAAAATTTTTACACAAATATATTTTGCTTTGTAGGGAACATAAACAGGTGATTATTCATAAACTATAAAAGACATGAATTCAGTAAAAAGAAACACGCTTGCTCTCAAAGTCAAGATCCCTGAAATGAAAAGTCTTAAAGATATGAGCAACCAAATGACAACACTTGGCAAGATCAGCTTCCAATCTACTTATGGGCGGATACTCGACCTATTGCATGTGGAGATTGATGCTATGGCACTGGTCACTCTCGCCCAGTTCTATGACATGTCTCTTAGATGCTTCACTTTCAGAGACTTCTAGTTGGCTCCTACATTGGAAGTGAAATTCCTAGCACGCTATGCATATTGTGGAATACGATGTGCTAAGCACTTGCACAGTGCTGGATACGATGTGCTAAGCACTTTATCAGGTTTAATACGCAATAGCTCAAAATAAATAAAAAGCAACAAATAAAAGAGACACACTATTTGTTGACCCAGTTCAGCGCACAACGGCAACCTAATCTGGGGGATACCAATCCAGGAAGGAATATCACTATGATGGTCCTAGTTCAAAGTTCTCAGCAAACGCGTTGTTTACAACTTATCACCTAGGCACTACCCAATGACTCTTCAACCTAGGAACTCCTAGATCAGAGACTTCATCTCTCTCCCTTACAACCTTACAAACAGCAAGGATTTCATGGAGATTCTTGATTAAAATATATTTGACAATAATCTGAAGCATTAAATGCGCCATGCATGATCCATGAGAGAGAAATAAAGATATTCTCTGAAAATATAAAACGCTCGCGCACACAGCCAGTACGTTGACACAGTGTTCGAAGCATTGTATCCAACATCCTGTCACAATGGTTTTTCAACCAAAAATGCAGCCAATACCAAAGACTCAACAAACTCCCCCTTTGGTAAATTTTTGGCTAAAACAAATTATGACCATCTAGAGGTCACATAAACAAATACTTCAGTTAAAACAAATTCTTCAACAAAAATGATTCTTTCTAGATAAAACACATACGCCGTAAGATCAGTAGTAGCCATTCTTCAAAATTAGTAGAAATAGATGAGACAAGTCTTCTACCTTCTACACACATCAGAGAAACATGCAACAGCGGAATATAGAATAACAACTTCGCCTTAAATCATCAGAAGTATAACCATTGAAAAGATGTCGAATAGAATGCTTCAACATTTTATCAACACATCTTCCCCTGCACATATGCATAGGGTGTTGGAACATCATATCCAACAATCCCCCCTACAGAACATAAATAAGCTCCCCAGAACATATGTCATCAGATAGAAGGTCATGTCAGAACACATCATAGCACATCATATCAGGTTGACAAAGGTCATAAACTATAGTTTTTACCCCCCCCCCCTTTTGCCACAAATTTGACAAAGTAGCAGTACCAGAGAGATCAAATAGTCAAGAGCTTATTACAGACCAGCAAATATTCAGGAGCAACAACAAAAAAAATAAACAGAATTCAGATAATACAATAGAAAATGAATTAATCAAAAGTGCTAGATTCAGACACTTCCAGCTCCTCTGTATCACCATCAGCTTCATCATCCTCAGTTGCATCACCATCAGCAGCAGCATCAGCACTCATACCTGCAATACCAACACCAGCTAGCCTTTCTTCCTCAGCTTCCTCTTGCTTCAAAACTTTAATTTTTTTACGCTGTCAGGGACTTGTATCGATACACTTCTGTTAAATTGTGCCTAAATTTACTCGATTTTATTTTATCTATAAATAGCTACATGGGGTTTTGTTGTAATTATGAGAAACATTTGGAAAACAATCTTTGATCAGAATTGTTGAGATATTTTGAATTAAAGTGCATTCAAGACAAGTTCATCATCTTCTTTCAATTCTCCATCAATTTGAGATTGAATATGAGTTCAATCAAGGGTTTTAGAGCGATCGGAAGATAACATTCGGTGCAATTCGCGGTAAATCAGAATTGTGATCGGGTTGAATTGTTCTTGAAGGATTGGTTTCTCATAACGGATTCAAGGAGCGTTGCTTGCTTGAAGTATCAACTCAATACGGCTAGGTAATCGGCTGGACGGTTGTCACAAGGTTCTTGGGGTCAACATTGTAAATTCACCAGTTCCCCTCCAAGTTTTAATAATTGTCAAAACACATGAAAATAGAGTAGAATATGTTTAGGTAACAATTGAAATTGACTTGACAGCAAAAACACTTTTTGAAACTTTGGAAAACCAATTTTTAGGTGTTTTGTATCGATACATGTATACATGTATCGATACAAATGTCCTGAAACTTGTTCAGACTAATTACCACGCATTTGTATCGATACATAGCACTTTTGTATCGATACAAATTACTCTCATTGGAGTCAGAAGAGCCTCTGTGTTTCGAAACACACTTGTATGTTTCGAAACACATGCAGACTCTCTTGAAATCAGAGAGAGCCTTGTGTTTCGAAACATACTTGTGTGTTTCGAAACATATCAGTCACACTCTGTTTTTCTGGTGTATGTATCGATACATACATGTGGTTGTATAGATACACTTGCACAAAACTTCAGTTTTTCCAACGCTGTCAATTGCTTGTATCGATACACACTGATGCATGTATCGATACAAGTCTGTTAGATTGTGCCTAAATTTGCTCAATTTTATTTTCTCTATAAATAGCTTTATGAGTCATTGTTATAAGTGTGAGAAACTATTGGTAAACATTCCTTTGATCAAGATTGCTGAGTATTTTGCATCGAAGTGCATTCAAGAACAATCATAATCTTCTTTCAAATCTCTATCAAATTGAAGTTGAATATGGGTTCAATTGATGTTTCTTAGAAGAGTTTGAAGGATAACGTTCGGGGTAAGTTCGTGGTGAATCAGAATTACAGCCGAGTTGATTGGGTCTTGAAGGTATAGAGTTTCTCACCCGGATTCAAGAGTTGCTTGAATTGATCAACACAATTTGGCGAAGGAATCAGCTGGACAATCATCACAAAGTTCTTGGTTCAAGATAGGTGTGAGGGTTTGATTGTTGGAATCAGAGGTTGAAGCCAAGATTGGGTTGAGGTCGTACAATTCACAATTGGAGCTATGGTGAAGATCGTTGATTGAGTCTGTATCTTTCACATATTGTATCATTTGTGTACTTGTGCATTTGTAAAAAAATTTCGAAGAACTAGTGAAAATCTCAACATATCCGTTTGATAAGTTGGGGGAGACATACCGGCCGACCGCGAGGACGACACGAAAGTTGGGAACTCCCTGATCATCTCCGTGTGTCAATCTCTAACCATTATCTCTTTACTTTCCAATTTATTGTGAAATCGCAAACATAATTTTGTCGTGCACGCCTGTTCGACAAAAATGTTGTTTGATACTTTGTTTGTTATAGAGTAGTTCAATACCATTGATTGTGTGTGAAAACGATTTTCAAAGAAAAACTATATTTGACAATTGCTTGAATTCGAATATTTGTTGTTGTATTTGTATTATCACCGTTACACCATATCGGCTATATTACTTTTCCTTTGGTCGAGGTGCAAATAGACTACCGATCTAGGTATTTTCCGCTCACTCGTTTAAAATCCGAAAAATCGTTAGTTGTATTTTCGGATCGCTTATTTTCGCCACTTTAAGCGTATTCACGTAGTCTAACAAACATAGGTGTGAGGATCAACCGTTGGAATCAGAGGTAGAAGTTGTGATTGTGTTAAGGGTTGCATAATTCGCATTGAAGCTACGACGGATATAGGGAGATCGAGTTTTTATCATTTGTGTATTGTATTCTTGCTAATTGTACATTTGTATTTTCGAAAAAACTAGTGAAAATCTCAACTTGTCCGTTTGATAAGTTGGGGGGAGACGTACCGGCCGACCGCGAGGACGACACGAACGCTGGGAACTCCCTAATCATCTCTGTTTGTCTTTTCTATCCTTTACTCCTTTCAATTTCGTTTATTTGTGAATTGTGAAACTTGAATTCTAGCGCACGCCACGTGCTCGACGAAATTCAAGTTTTTGAAACTTGGCTTGCAATAGCGATTAGATACCATACAAATCATTTTCAAAGTAAATAAACATACAAAAATAGTTTTTCGATTGCTTGATTCCATACAATTTATTTGCAATCTCTTTATCATACTCATTCAAGACTATACTACACTTTGCTTTAGTCGAAGGTGCAAAGTAGACTACTGATGATCTAGGTGTCTTCTGCGCATACTCTTTTTAAAATCCGAAAAACCGTTAATTGAATTTTAGACGCTTATTCACCTCTAAGCGTTAGCCAAGTAGTCTATAGATAAATCTATGAAGTATAAGTAAATAAATATATCATAAAAATAGATTTTTGTTGTGGGTGGGAATTGAATCATGCACCTTGCTAAATGTCCTAACTAAACTTTTGCAGTATAAAACTAAAGAGAGGATAATATGTAAGATTATGTTAATTTTGAGAATGCCACATGAGAAATTTGAGAAGAAAGACATCTATAAATATATATTATACAAAGATATAGTAAATGAAGGAATATCAAATACTAACCCACACAACAAATTCTCTTAAATTTTGAATTTCATCATCCAAACACAAACTAAAGATTTTTTCTTGTACTTTTACCACATCAAACATATTTTCATACATTAAACATTAATATATAAGTCTAACCATTATAAACCTGGTTTCAGATAATATAACATAACATCAAATCCTCCACCCTGAGGTAATTAGAAGACATCAATTAAAATTAGCATAATGTATTAATTTATTTAAAACTAGCTTAGTGCATGACACCTAAATGACATGTTTCACTTCAGTCCAAATCTTCATTGATGCCATAAAGCTCTTCCACCTACTGCGGACAAATAAAACATACAAATGAAATTCACCAAAATATAATCTTGGAATATGCATACATCGAAATATAACAACAAAATATAAGTATTATTTTTTTCAAGATATTAAAATAAGTAGTATTAATTAATTCTTACAATGTTCCTTTTAGTTGCAGAAATTGAACTGGTTGGGGAATTTGGGACGAACCTGGCCCACTGTGATAAAGTTGTGTAGCATAAGTTAGAAACGTACTAAAACAATGCTACAGATAAAATCGATAAATTAATAAAAATTATCAACACATTGATTTTTGAAATTATAAAAATTATCAATACATTTTTTTTCTTCTTGTTTGTTAGTAATTTTATAGACTAAATTAATTAATAAAATGACCACTAATGTCAATGAATAATAAAAATTACTCTTCTATAAAAAAAAAATTAACCAATAAAAAAGACACTTGAGGATCATATCGACTACCTAAAATTAAATTTATGGATCAAAATGAATAACAAAAAATAGACATTTTTGGACAAAATATAAAATACACTTGTATATAAATTATGTTATATATAAATAGAGGAATGTGACATAAACACAAAAATGGTGGTTTGTTTACAAAAAATCTATAATAAATAGTATTAAATAAACAAATAAATAATTAAAGAAAAATTAATGAAGGTGAAAAATACAAACATTTTTGGCAGCAGCACTGAAAGCTTCTCGATGTGGGATCTGAGGATTGGCTGCTTTGATGCGCTGTATCTCCTCTCTGACAGACAAAGCACATCAAATCAAATTAATTTGTTGAAAATAGCACAGTATAGAATACACTATAATACTAAGTATAGAGTGTATAAAGACACAAAATAAACAGTGTAAGGGAATGTAACAGTGTCACAATCTTGTACATGTGATTGGTTAACTCTAGTAAAATAGTGAAATACTTAAAGACAGACAAAACACTCATGCATCTTCTTTCTATTATTTCTTTTAACACTTACTTCATGAAACGGTTGTAAGCAGAAGGGAGACGGTGCTTCTTTTCAGGAGCTGCAAAAGAAAAGAAAAATAGATAATGAAGAAAGCTTCTATGTGGTGTTAAGAAATTTGTATGGAGAAAATTGTGAAAAGGGTTGTTTGATAATTGATACGTTTAACAACGAATGGTGGTGGTTTAGGGGACAATGAGTCAGTTGAAGTAGTTGGTGAAGAAGATGAAGATGATGATGGATGACCCTTTTTGCTACTGTAAATCCCCTGTTATAAACAAAAAACGTTAACTTTCTTAGCTTATATTTGTTATTACGGATTTGCGGTGAGAATGTCAAAATCACATTAATCCACTGTGGTTTTGTAAAAGATACATTTTGTAATTTCTACAAACATTAATATTCACTATAATACCAAACATTATATAATATATCAGTTCTTTTCGAGGGAATTCAAACTCAATACTTGAGGTTACAAAACTAAACTCGTAACACATCAGATGTTAAAAAAAGAAGTGAGGGGGGCTCATAAATTAACCTGGAGAGTGAGGGTGTGATCAACAGTTTGGGTTTTGGAATTTGGTGGTCTGGTTGTGAGGAAAGAGAGGTTGCTGCAGTGACCACACTTCACTGTCACAGTGTCTAGCAGCCTCTTGCATGGTATTCCAACCTATGTGTATAACAAAAAAACATTTATACCCTACATATTCATACAGAAAACTATATACTCCCTAGCTTTGATGCAAAATATAAATAAAAATATGTTTTTTTTTACAAAATTTAAACAAGATACATCAACTTTTATTGACCCATTTTTGTTTATATTTTGACAGAGAAAATATATATATTTCAGAAAAATATAAAATTTAGTGACGAAAAATATAAAATTTGTCTTTAAATATAAAATTTTATCTTAAAATTTGACAAAATATATATTTTTTCCCTTATTTCAAGATTTTCTTGTGTAACACTAAGTAATAAGTTAACAAGTTGAAAATGATAGATGAAGAAACATACAGCAAGGACAGTGTTACAGAAGTTGCAACGAACATAACAGAGGTGTTGATCAGAAGCTGCTGGAATCAAGTCCATGGTAACTTTCTCCTCGTGGTTCATGTTTCAATGGAGGCAAAGAAAGAAAAATGTAAGTAAAGGTTTTAGTAGAGAGAGGATTATTGAGATATGTATTGAAAAGATGAGTTGAGTTAGTGATATATAGGAATAGGAAGAAAGAAAGTTAAGGTAAAAAGAAGAGATAGTTTTAGTACTTAGTCTTATAGTACAAAGTTGCAGCATTATATTGTATGCTGTTTTTGCAGACATGAGCAGCATGATTCGCTGACATAATTAAACCAACCAGAATTGCCAATGTTATGTATATAATTACTTTATATATTATATCTTTTAATGCTAGCTCCTAAACCTAATGCAGACTGAAGCTTATTAGTAATACAAACAGATATAATTCAATCAGAATTGAAGTGATAAGCATTAATTCACTTTCTTTCATATATAGAGGAAGGATGCGTTGACTTAAGAGTAATTCTGAGATGATTTACTGAACTTGATATTTTTTTATTCACGAAGAATACCTTCGATCCAACTGTTGATTATCATCATTAATTATATATCAATGATCAAATGCACATATATAAATTTAAAATTCATAGATATGTCATCCAAGCATTGACATTTATTTGTGTTTCTTAAAAACATATTATACGTTCATTTGAAATTACTTAATAATGTATCAAATAATTTTAAAATTTTATAAAAATTTGTAGAGTTGATCTATTCAATAAGAAATATTAATGGGATAGTTGGATCGGTGAAATTCATCGTGAATAATGATATATCAAGCAGAGTAAGTCATCTCAAAGTTACTCTTGAAGTTAACGAATTCCTCTTTTATATATATATATATATATATCTAGCATAAAAAAAAAACAATTATTGGATTTAGTCCATATATAAAAGTTCTACTATAGACACCTTTGATGGGAGGTAATCTTACATGAACCAATACTTGAAGTTTGTAGTCCTACACGTTAGTAACGTTTGAGAAAGTGACTTGATCATCATTTGTTTGACAAAAGTAAGATGAAATGATATGTATGTTTTCGCCTAAAAACTTAATTATTTCATATTTGTATTTATATTTGTGGGTTAATGGGTTAATACTCCCTGTAAAATATGCAAATTTTGCAATATTTCTTGTAAAAAAAATTGAGAATCCCCCTTGTAATGTTTGATTAGTTGCAATACCCCCGAACTCAGTCAACCATAATATAACCGTCGCCAAACCCTCGCTAAAATTATATTTTGCTGCAGTTTTTTATGCGGCGGTTTAAAATCCTCATTAAAATTATATTTTGCGGCAATTTTTATTTGCGGCGGTTTAAAACTCGCGCTGAATTTATTTTTTGCGGCGGTTATAGTATAGTTGACTGAGTCCATAGGGGTTTTTATTAATAATATATTTAGTGTTAAATAAAAACCTCCTAAGTTTAAAAAAGTTACTCAAGATTTTCTTTTCACAGCTCCAAGAACCAAGTGTGACTCAGATTGGTTTTCTTGATTATTTCCTCCTTTCCTTGTTCACCTCTCTTTAGATCTTCATTTCAAGGATTGTGTAGTTTATGTTGGCGTCTGCTTTTTTCTTTTTTTGATAAGCAAAGAATGAATTATAAGGAGTACAAGGGGTACTCAACCCTTACAATTCAGAAGACAGAGAGTTAGAATGCCCGAAGGCAAGCTACGGGATTTTTACACCAATCAAAAAATGTAGCATTAACATTTACACCCCTTCCTAAAAACCAAAACCAAGAAATAAAAACAATCTGCTCAACAAAAGAATCCGTATTAACTGCAACACCGCGGAACAAAAAGTTGTTGCGCATCCTCCAAATACTCCAAGTTGTGGCGGACCAAATTAGGTGACCGAAGGGTTTGCATATTTTCCCTGTACCCAGTCGTCCAAAAGAAACAAAATGATGAATAATAGAACCTGTTGGTAAAATTGCACTTTCCATCCAACTAGCAATCCTTGACCAAACAGTAGCTGCCACCCTGCAAGAAACAAATAAATGATGCAAGTCTTCATCTGCATGTGAGCAAAAGATGCAGCGCCTATTTTCACTATTTGTGAGGATGCCTTTGCTAAAAAGAGCCTCTTTTGTTGGTAATTTAGCTAGTAACAACTGCCAACAAAAAATGCTAACTTTTGAAGGGACATCATTCGCCCATAACTTCTTCAATGCCACCAAAACAACATCGTTAAGACCGTCCGCCCCATACTGAACCTGTAAAAAATCATAAGTAGAGTGTACCGAAAAAACACCAACATCGCTTGGAATCCAACGTCGTCTATCCAAAGAATTTCGACAAAGTTGAATCGGTCGCAATAAGCCTAACAAATCATTCTCTGCAACCTGATTAGAAGCAGATAAAGGTAAAACCCAAACCAATTTCCAAGACCATCCCGTACCAGTCCATTCCCCCATATCCGATAAAGATGGGAACACATTGCATAGAGGCTCCATACCCAACCACCTTTCCTTCCAAAAATCAACATCCTTCCCATTACCAATTATAGTCCGTATATTATTTCCAAACCAATTTCCATTTTCAGCATTACCCACAAGCCAAATATCCCGCCACCAAATCGAAGCTTTTTTAAGCTATCCCTCCCATAACCAAGTAGAAAATTAGATGCAAAAGAACCATAGCGATACAATAACAACTCTTTCCAAGAGGCTTCAAACTCGCTCAAGCATCTCCACTTCCATTTACTTAACAACGAAAGATTGAACAATTTTAAGTTTTTAACACCCAACCCACCTTTCTCTTTCGATTGGCAATTTCGGTCCCAACTAACCCAACACACTTTCTTACTCCCCAAACATCCTCCGCATAAGAAATTACGTTGGATGCTAACTAGTTCCTTTAACACACATTTAGGAGCCTTGAAAAAAGAAAAATAATAAAGCGGGAGACTAGAAAGTACCGAATTTATAAGAGTAACCCTGCCTCCTATTGAAAGATGTTGGCGTCTGCTTGACGATCCTTGTTTTCCCTTGTGTAGTTGTGTTTGTTTCGTTCATCTGTTTCCTTCCATTCTTGGCTTTTTGGCTGGTTTCTTCTCCTTGCTTTATCCTCTGGTTTCTCTTTGTTTTAGTGTTCTTATCTTTGCTTTGTTTCCATGGAATCAACCTCCACCAAACTAATAACCCAGAAACCTGCTAATCAACATCACTCTCCTTCAAGTGATGAGACCATGGTTAGACCCAACAAAGTTCCAAAAATTACTACTCCACAACACACTATTCAGATCCCAAAATTTATGGGACAAGCACCTACCATCATGCTGAAAGAAAAACAGTGTTCGCAACACGCGCAGCGGAAAATATTCGGATTCATTTTGCGTTTAAATTATATTAAACTATATAATACTGTAAACGTGTACCTAATATTTAGCACTTGAATCATAACATTTTCTTCAATAATGTGAAGAATCTACACGTATCCACACCGAGACTAATTTTGCTATCAACTCTTGAATGTACAACCAAAATATGAGCAAGTGAAATTTGTGTTATGAATTCAATCAAGTGATCATTCACAATGATCTTTACTTGATCTAATCATATATCCACGTATATGATCAATTAGATATCTAGGAGAAATTGTATCACACCTATTTATAGGATACAATACATGCTTTCATAAATAATTCACTAATTACATAAGGTTCTCCAATATCAACTTAAATTCTCCACTTAGAATTCAAGTAACTTGATTACTTTAATGTTGATCATATCTATACAAATTACAAACCGTCCACTTGCATGCACGTTTCTGTATTTGAAAAGTGAATAACCATTCCAATTTTCATATTTAATATGTATATTAAATCATTGCTCAATTTATATATAAATATATAAATACATATTACTTGTATTTTTAGTGCTAGCAAAAATACAATAATATTCCACTAAATAATTTAAATTTGATTAATTAAATTGTCTAATTTAATTATCAAATAGTAAATTAATTCTATAACAAAATTAGAACACTCGTTTGTGTGTGACCCTGTAGGTTCAATACTAAGCCGGTAATAAATTAATCGCATTAATATTATTAATCAGGTAGGCGTCTAGCAACACTCCTTAACATCCGGATAGCATGAAGTAATATTTACTTTCAAGAACCACTAGAAGAATTATATAATATTTCCTTCCGTCGTTACAACTCTTGTTAACTCTAGAGCATGGTTCTATTGTCAAGCCAAAGTCATGCGTCAGAGACTATTTACTTTTAACCCGGTTTTTTATTGTTTCAAAAGTTTCGAATTAAAAGTAAGCCATAGCCAAAGTCATACGTCAGAGACTATTTACTTTTAATCCGGTTTTTTGTCGTTTCAAAGTTTTCAAATTAATGGAAAAAAAGTACAAAATGATTAAATAAACACTTATTTCAAAAATGGTTATTTGCCTTAAACACTTATGAGTCCAAACAGGGGTGAAGTAATTAAACTAGAGGTGCAAGCAGTCTTTAAAAAAAAAACAGAAAAAAACATGAAATTGGGCCCAAAAGAGATAGGCCCAAGTCCACTTCACAAGACCGGGCCGGGTCTGAGCGGAAATCGGTCGGTCGACCTGATCCAACACCTAGCTGGGGGATGTGGAGAGAAAAAAGGGGGGCTGCGCGCGAGAAGGCCCACTGGCCAACCGTGCGCTGGCATGTGTCCTTTCCTATCTTCTCTTCTTCCTCACACACCAGAAATTGTGACGAAAAAGAAATTGTGGCCGGCGCCATTGCCGGCGTCAACAGAGCTTAAACGCTTACCAAAATTAACAAATCTATATACCAAATTGATCGGAAATTCACAAGGATCATGAATATATGATTAGTTTCGACAAACAATGTATAAATAAACGGGATCGAACGGTAAAGTAAACGAACCCAAAAAATCCAACGCGACTTTCCGGCGAGATTTCGCGCAAAGTGAAAGAAGGGAAATATTCATAGTGGTCTCAGGATCACAAATCGACCGGTATCTACCTTAAACACCATCGGAATTGTCCGAATCGAATGTTTGAAAGCTCCGATGCGTTGCTTTCCCGTTGTTTTTTGATGAAACTGACTTCGGATTCGAACACAATACAGTCTAAACAATGAGAATCGAAATGCTTGATTGCTGTTTTCGAGTTACTTTTGAGTCATCGGAAAACGGAATTCCGGTGGCGGTTTTGGAATTCCGGCGGTGGTTCCGGGATTGTGTTGGTGGAAGAAGGAGGAGAATGTTTTCTAATTTGTCTTGGGAAATGTGATGTGTGTGTGAATGTGTGAATAAAATAATATATATAGTGGTAGGATTAGGTGAGTGGTAATGATATAATAAAGAATAATTTTGGAATTAAGAGAAGATTAATATGAAAATGGTAATGAAAATAATTATAAGGTGAAGATGATGATGTGGCATACAATGATTAGTCTAAATGGCATATTCTTTCACATGGGAGAAAATGCAAATAAAACTAATAAAAGTGGTGGAAATGCAATTAACTAAAAATGCACTAAGCTTTTTTTTTTAATTATGGAAAATGCGGAGAAAAAAAATATAAAATCTAATAAAATGCTAATAAACTATTTTATTTATTTTTGCTAATTTTCTTGTAAAATGAATAAATTGCATAAAAATGAAGAGTAAAAAGCAAACATGTTATTTTGTAACTATTTTTGGGCATTTCTTATAAAAATAAGAAATAATTTTCAAAATAAAATATTTATTTAAAAAGTGGAAAATTTGGGTATTACAGATACAAATTGATCTCAATGGAGACAGAGAAACTCTTATGTATCCAAACATGCTTGCATGTATCGATACATATCAGTCTCTCCTTGTACCAGAGAGATCAATATGTTTCGATACATACTGGTATGTATCGATACACATCAGACTCTCATTGCACCAGAGAACCTGTGATGTATCAATACAAACCAAATATGTATCGATACATATCAACAAAATAAAGGTTGGGTTGATACATATCAGTTAATTTTTGCCTAAAATTGTTCAATTTTATTTTCTCTATAAATAGCTTTGTGTGGTTTATTTGTAAGAGTGAGAACTAGTGGAAAACACTTTTGATCAATATTAAGTGAGGATTGTTGGATCAAAGAGCATCAAAGTCAAGTTCATCATCTTCTTCCTAATTGAAATTTCTCCAAAATTGAATATGGGTTCAATTGAAGGGTAATCGTTGATGCGAAAGATAAAGTTCGACACGAGTCGCGGTGAATCAGATCGTGGTCGGATTGAATTGACGTTGAGGAGAGGTTTATCATCGGTTATTCAAGGAGGTATTGTCTGTAACATCCCAGACTACTTTCCGGATGACCGACTGACCCCACAAACCAACACGAGTCTTTTCAGCATGTTTTGTCCTCACTCACATGCATTCTAGGAAACTTCCCAGAAGGTCACCCATCCAAACACTACTCCAAGTCAAGCACTCTTAACAATGGAGTGGCTCCCAAAAAGAAGATGCATCTTGTTGGTATAGGTAGTACATATCAATCCTTATAAACCATCCTTCAACCATGCAGTCCCATACCTCCACAGCCTCAGGATCCATCTCATTCCGATGTGAATTCAGGCTATTGACTAGAAGCTGCCAGGAGCCGCACATTGTCATGCCTTCTGCACCAGCATTCACTCCCCGCCCTCGTCAGCCTCGGGTATTACATTGTCCTTGAAGGTGATCAACGTGGTAGTGAGGGAATCAGCCGGGTAATATTCACGAGTTTCTTCGCGGAAGAATAGGGTGGAGTTGATTTACCGCAATTAGAGGTTGAAGCTACGGTATACGTTGAGGTTCTTGTACAATTGAAGTGAAGCTACACAAGAGGGTTAAAGAAATAGTCTTTATAGGTTCTTGGTATTGTATTCATTCAATTTGTGCACTATTGTTGTTGGAGTAAGCCCTAAGGGCTAATCTATTTTCATAGTATTTGCTTTAGGAGTTTAAATATAAATATGGCATTTCTTTATTATGTTTGTAAGAGTCCAAAATAATAAAGTCCCTAGAATAGAAAGTCCATTTAATATTAAGTGTGACTTAATCATGAGATTACATTAAACTTAAGGACATTATTCTTAAAAGTATCCGTAGTCTAGCTTTAAGGTGAAAAGGGATAACCTTAAAGCATAAAGACTATTATGAAGATAGACTGATGATCGCATCTCATGGATCATAGGATAAGGAGTTATCAAGTCTTGACATAGGTATAAAAGATTAAGAGTAATAGTTATACCGGATTGACCCGCTATGAGAGTACTACATAGAATGTTATGCTAAAGTGTCATAAGTTACTCTCATGGTGATAATGGTGTAAACCGCCCTTAGACCTGAAACCACTTTGTACCCTAGATGTGGAGTCAAGTGCTTTATTGCTGATCTAACATTGTCCGTAACAGGACAACCCTAAAGGCAGTTAATGGGTACTTCGCAAAGAACGCTGATGGACAGTAGTGACCTAGATGGAATTTGCCAATCCTGCATAACAGGATAGATGTCATGGGCCCAATATTGAACTGGACAAAGATGACACCAAGTATGCTTTGTGTTCAATATAGACATAAGGGGCAAAGGGGTAATTGTACACGCATATATTATCACAAAGGTTATGATTTGATCACATGTTAATTTCTCATAACTTGGGTAGCAATGATGTGTTGCTAGATACCGCTCATTGTTTATTATATTAAATAAATGATTTAATATAATTGCCAACGTTATGGAAACCTACAAGGGTCACACACATAAGGAAAGTCTAATACTGAGATAATTAAAGGAACACCATAAGGTACGGTGGATGTGCATAGTGATAAGGGTATCACGGTAATTTAATTGAGCGAATAACACCATAGGATATGCTGGGAGGGCGAGCACATGAGTACTATCACTCATGGGGAGCGCGCGCCCTAGCCTTTGTGTCTTGTTGGGATTTGCCCAACAAGATATCTATTTTGTGACAAAATATATTTTATTTTGTGACAAGATAAAGTTATATTTTTGTGTGACAAAATATATTTTATTTTGTGACAAGATATAGTTATATTTTTGTGTGACAAAAATATATTTTATTTTGTGACAAGATATAGTTATATTTTTGTGTGACAAAAATATATATTTTATTTATGTGACAAGAGATATTTTTGTGCTCATGACAAGAGTTGTCTTGATGCCCAAGACAAGAAATATCTATAAATAGAGATCTCTTGTCATTGCTCAAAACACACCAAAAAGCACAAGAATATTTTAGAGTTGGAGAACCCTAAAATAATCCTCTCTCTCAATATTCTTGCATAGCCTTCAAACATAAAGGGCTAGCACTCTATTGAAGGTGATTGTTCGTGTGGACTACTTAGAGGCATGGGTGACCTTCATCGACGCTCGTGATCATCTTGTTCGTGATTCAAAGGTTCTTCCCTACAAGAGGTAAAAACCCTAAAACACATGTCATGCTCATTCGTAAGGATCTAACTAAAGGAAAATTTTTGAATTCCGCTGCTTTTACTATCTCAATTTTCCTTCAGTGGTATCAGAGCCACTTACGAAACCATGATTATGATGTTTGTTTATATCATGTTTTAATTTGATTAAAACCTAAACAAGATAAAATTGAGTAATTAAATTTTAAATTGATCAAGTCTTGTATGTGATACAAGGGAGTTGTATATGATACAAAGGAACAAGATGCAAATAAAGTATATGTGATATACTAGATTTCATCCGTTAAAATCACGTAGTCGTTGTTGGCATTGAACGATCCACAATAGTTGCTTCGGAACCTTTGATTGGTGAAACATTGATATGGTTATGAATCAAACCGATAGTCGTTCATGGTGAATTTTAATGGAAGGAACTTGTTGCATAAGGGTTCAAGACATCACAAGGGTTGTGATATACTGGAAGTATGCTTCAGAACTAGTCGAAATCGTGACACGATTTATGAAATCGTAAAAGAATTTCCGCGGAACCCTGCCGCGGTCGCTCAGCGAGCGCGGGCGAGGGCTGGTGACCAGACACAGACACGGTCGCTGGCTGGCGAGCGTGGGCGAGCACGGGCGAGTGCAAGTCCGAGCAGCTCGCTGGCTGGCGAGTGCTTGCGAGCGCGGGCGAGGCCTGGCGACCAGTGCGCATCCAAATTTTGTTGAAATCGCGATTTTTGAAATCGTGACTCGATTCTATCTGTTATGAACGGTATGATCAGTTTATAATAATTTAATTTTAATTAATTACTTAAACTAAGGATAATAATAAAGTGAGTTTATTATTGTGTTTCATTGAATGATTATGGCCTTAGTTTGCTCTTTTGTTTTTATTTTGGGAATTTAAATACGACCTGCGTGTCGTGCCTCTCTCTCAATCTCTTGATGTAATTTCTCTTCTCATCTTACTCCCTCGTATGTAAAACGAGTATTCTTTGATGTAAAGTTATAGTAGAATTACATAGGAACAAAGGAGGACAGCCATGAAGATGATGCTTGGAGAAGTAGATCATCGTTAGGCTAGTTTAGGGTTCTCTCATTGGCTTGAGAGGACACTTGCGTTAGGAGGCCATAATCATATCATTCTATATTATTGTATGTATGTATGTTGATGCATGTGAGAGCGTTTAATATGTTAAACAAGCCGGTGAGATCAAACTTAATTAAAATCCCTCAAGAGACACATATGAGATTAATAAAGAAAATGTGGGTTCGCCCACCGCGGAGTACATTCTCTTTAATAATAAAATATGTGGATATTAAGTTTTTGCTTTCCAAGCTTTAGGACTCATCAAGACCAGTCTCGAACTATGTAGGTTCGCCCACCGCGAAGTGCATATTCTATATTGGTAAGGTGCGAGGGGATAATTGTAATATCCGACTTCTAAAGTAAGGGTCAAACTTAACTTAACAAATATAATGAGATTATATGAGTTTAAGAAGCGATGATTTGGAATAATTCATAAGATGAATTAGAATAAGGAGTTATTCACCCAACTGAAATATTCGAGAATTGTATGAGATGCAATTGGAAGGAGTTCCTACCTAAATAACTGAGTTTTGTGTAATCCGCCCACCGCGGACTTAGAACAAAGTGAAATATGGATCTCGATCCACTAGAAAATCTTCCAACGGGATTTTCCGAATCAAATGATGAGGGTCATTTGTTTTGAGTAAAATAGTGGAAGCCTTTTAATAAAAGTCCTTATTAAAAGAGTTAATCATAATATAAATATCTTATATATCTTTGAAATTAAATACAATACAAATTATGTTGTCCTTATGAGGGACAAGGATTTCAGAAAATAGTTTCTGAATTGGTACACAAATGAGAATGGTTCTCAAATACAAGAAGTACTATAAGAGCTTGAACTAAATTCTAACAACCTACTATAACTAGATTGGAGAAGGATGCTTGTTAGAAGTATCAAGTTGACATCTAGATATAGAATACTCCATACTTTTAAACAATGAATGATATGATCATTGAAAGCAAGATCTTTTTGAAAGAACTTCAAGGAGTTGGTCATAAGTTCAATCTAAACAAATTATAATATAGATAAATTCACGAATTTCTATATCTACCGGAATTTGTTAAAATTGAATGAGAATTTATTGCGCTATTAAAATTTGAGATATAATATAAATAAGATTTATATTTCTCTTATTTGAATAGAACAAAATTGGTTGTCAATTGAGAACGGCTATTTTAAAATGGTTAGACCATTGATTTAAACAAGAATGCCGTAAATAGTTCTTGGAAGAGTCAAACTAAAAAGGAATGAAGTAAGACTTCAATATTATACATATTGTTATAGAAAGTCAAGGTTTCTATTTCTACAAAGGTATATGATACAAAGATTGAATCTCAATTTTGCGAAAATAGAGATGCTTAAAGAATTAGAACATTGACTATAATTTTAAGTCAACTTATGTCTAGAATGAAAATTGTTTCATTGACAATGAAAGCTTATGATATGATTTAAAATCAAATTTAAAATGGAACACAATAATTGTTATTGAATTCCATCTAGTAATAGAAGTATTAATTAGATATCTTGTATTGACAAGAGATAAATTGTAATTTTAAATAATAAGGCAAGCAATTGTCCTGTCATTTAAAATCTTCTATTGCTCAAAGTCAAGTAATGGACTAGGGTTCTATGATCTTGATATGACTTAAAATTGAATTTGAAATGGACACAATAATTGTTATTGAATTCCATAAAATGATAGAAGTGTTAATAATATCTTGTAATGACAAGATATGAATTGTAGCTTTAAATAATAAGACAAACGATTGTCCTATCATTTAAGCAAAGTCTTCTATAATATTGCTCCAAGTCAAGTAATGGACTAGGATTCCATGATCTTGATTAGACTAGTCTATAACAATTATGACAAGAAGCCAAATAAGATTTGGATCTTGTATATATATCAAGATTTTTATTGTTTAGTACAAATATTTGATGTGTCAATAAAACGACACACGATCTATTTGAGCAATATACATGAGATGTATATCGACTACTAAACATATTTGTTTGATATATTGAATTTATTTTGTTTCATTATCATTGATGATTAAAATCATTAAATATGGATGTGTGTGCGACACAAATTAGAAATCTTTGAATTTGTCAAAGAGTTTAAACAATGAAGAAAATAGAACTCAATAAAAGTATTTAAGTCATACGAATGAGTCATATCAGTAAATACTTAATTAAGGTGTAAAATAACTAATTTATCGCTTCATGTTTGACATGATTTGATTTAAGATAGTTTAATACATCATTGACTCTTAAAATCTCTCTTCTTATAGTTAATCTATACCCACAATTGGTTCCCCTTTTAAGATGATCATAAAGACACCATATGCGATATGGGGTAAGAGCACCAAGTTTGCCTTTATGAAATTTTGGATTGGAAATTAGATAAATTTAAATCCAAATTAAATGAATAAATATGTGGAAGTATTCTTAGGGATACTTATCTTATATCACTCTAAAAGACAAAAGGTGTTTGTTGATCGGTTTGGATCATTCCTCTAGTGGGAGTGTGTCTTTAAAAGAGACAGTGGGAGTGATATAGAACTTGAATAAAAGTACTACAAAATATATTTATTGGAAAGGGAACACAAATTGGTTCCTCAAGGATGTTGAAGGACTAATGATTTAAGTTGCACAAATCCAAGACAAGTTTAAACATATCACGTATGACTATAAAGTATGATTTTAATCATGACTCGGTAAATGTGATATGATTTTCATGATGGATGAATCTCTGACTTTCTTAAAGGTCGTAAGACGGTCTAAATTCTGAGAAGTGGCTGAATGCCATGAAATCTTAAAATAGAAACCATATACACTAACCTTATGTAGATAATGGTTATGTCATCAAGATGGGTAAGACTCATACGATGAAAGTGAATATTCTTATTGAATATTGATATGGATGGTATTGAGAATATCTTTTAAGATTTGATTGATCATTAAAGGTTTCACGCAAAATCATAATGCAAATTATGATGAAACCCTAAATGTAATTAATAGTAAAACATAAGATCTGTTTGATTGTTTTACTAAATGTTGTACTACATGTTTTGTGGATGGATAACAAAGTTGCATTCTTTAATTGGAATGACCTCATATAAATGTACTGGACATATATGTAGGATTTTGTTGATCCAAAGGACACTAGAAAGGTGTACAACTTATAAGCTATCTAATTTTGATTAGATAGAGTTCTCAGAAAATTAATTATTAGTTATTCCTTTTATGAAGTTTTGAGAAAACAAATTAATAAGGAAAAACCTATCTAATTTTGATTAGATTGAATAAGTTTAAAATATTTGTTCCTTTTAATAAAGTTTTATGAAAACGAATTAATGAAGGACGAATATAAATCTTGTGCACACAAGGATTTAGTGGGAGTATTAATAAAATTAATACTGGTGTTATATGTGGATGACATATTAATCATCAAAAACATTTTTCCTTATACATGTAAGACATGGTTAAGGAAATAACTCTTGATGAAATACTTAGGCAAGAATTTCTTAAGAGTTAGGAACAACTTATGTATTTAAGTGAAAAATTCCTAATGAGTTAGGAATAGCCTATATACATATTAGCGAAATGTTGAGACACTTAATGTGTAAAATCATTGCGTGTCATATGATTGATTTTGTCAAAAGGACAATATCATATCTCATTGGATGAGAAAGAGACATGTGAAAAATAATCCATATGCTTCGGAAGATAGGATTAATCATGCACATCTAAATATGTACAAAACAGATACACCATGTGATTGTAACACAATCAATAAGTACCAAAATTGAAATTAGTGTTTGACACTAAAATACCTTCAAGAATATCCCTAAGGACCTTAAAAGAACTAAGGACTATCTCTTGAAATAGGTAGGAGTGGAAATGATCATTATAAGGAAGTTATAACGATGGCTAGTTTCCATACTAATATATTGTATGCCATGCTTGAATGTAAGCATTGAAAGCTATAAAGATAAGCTTCATAGTATGTTTGTTTCAGTTTTAGAAGTTAAAGTGTTTAAGATTGGATCGTTTAGCTCATGATCGAGCTAATACTATGTTTCCGATGTTGCAAATCACATTAATCACATTAGTGATGGTAATGGTTTAAATCTTGCGAAACAATGGAGAATAGATCTCACCGACGATTCATGAATATACTTAGATACTTCTATATTTTGATAGAGATCAAAATAGAACGTTGGAAGATACGTAAGATACCAACATGGGAAAAATTCCTCATCCACTTACAAAGCCTCATGCGTAGTTGAAGCGTGATGGGCATACTAGGTGTATAAGTATTAGAGAATACTTGATTGGCCTTAGTGCTAGTGGGAGATTGTTGGAGTAAGCCCTAAGAGTCAATCTATTTTCATAGTATTTGCTTTAGGAGTTTAAATATAAATATGGCATTTCTTTATTATGTTTGTAAGAGTCCAAAATAATAAAGTCCCTAGAATAGAAAGTCCGTTTAATATTAAGTGTGACTTAATCATGAGATTACATTAAACTTAAGGACACTATTCTTAAAAGTATCTGTAGTCGAGCTTTAAGGTGAAAAGGGATAACCTTAAAGCATAAAGACTATTATGAAGATAGACTGATGATCGCATCTCATGGATCATAGGATAAGGAGTTATCAAGTCTTTACATAGGTATAAAAGATTAAGAGTAATAGTTATACCAGATTGACCCGCTATGAGTGTACTACATAGAATGTTATGCTAAAGTGTCATAAGTTACTCTCATGGTGATAATGGTGTAAACCGCCCTTAATGGGTACTTCGCAAAGCATGCTGAGGGACAGTAGTGACCTAGATGGAATTTGTCAATCCTGCATAACAGGATAGATGTCATGGGCCCAATATTGAACTGGACAAAGATGACACCAAGTATGCTTTGTGTTCAATATAGCATAAGGGGCAAAAGGGTAATTGTACACGCATATATTATCACAAAGGTTATGATTTGATCACATGTTAATTTCTCATAACTTGGGTAGCAATGATGTGTTGCTAGATACCGCTCATTGTTTATTATATTAAATAAATGATTTAATATAATAGCCAACGTTATGGAAACCTACAAGGGTCACACACATAAGGATAGTCTAATATTGAGATAATTAAGGGAACACCGTAAGGTACGGTGGATGTGCATAGTGATAAGGGTATCACGGTAATTTAATTGAGCGAATAACACCATAGGATATGGTGGGAGGGCTCGCACATGAGTACTATCACTCATGGGGAGCGCGCGCTCTAGCCTTTGTGTCTTGTTGGGATTTGCCCAACAAGATATCTATTTTGTGACAAAATATATTTTATTTTGTGACAAGATAAAGTTATATTTTTGTGTGACAAAATATATTTTATTTTGTGACAAGATATAGTTATATTTTTGTGTGAAAAAAATATATTTTATTTTGTGACAAGATATAGTTATATTTTTGTGTGACAAAAATATATATTTTATTTATGTGACAAGAGATATTTTTGTGCTCATGACAAGAGTTGTCTTGATGCCTAAGACAAGAAATATCTATAAATAGAGATCTCTTGTCATTGCTCAAAACACACCAAAAAGCACAAGAATATTTTAGAGTTTGAGAACCCTAAAATAATCCTCTCTCTTAATATTCTTGCATAGCCTTCAAACATAAAGGGCTAGCACTCTATTGAAGGTGACCGTTCGTGTGGACTAGTTAGAGGCGTGGGTGACCTTCATCGACGCTCGTGATCATCTTGTTCGTGATTCAAAGGTTCTTCCCTACAAGAGGTAAAAACCCTAAAACACATGTCATGCTCATTCGTAAGGATCTAACTAAAGGAAAATTTTTGAATTCCGCTGCTTTTACTATCTCAATTTTCCTTCAATTGTATCATTCAAAGAGATTTCTAAATAAAATCTCAAATCGGTGTTTTTATCGATTTGGGGGGAGACGTACCGGCCGACCGCGAGGATGATACGAATGCCAGGGAACTCCCATAACAATCCCTGTTTGTATCTCTTTTCCCTTACCTTTTAAATTTTGTAAATTCATTGATTCTACAATACTTTGAATTTCACGCACACCAATTGTTTGGTGAAATTCAAAAGTGATCGCTTAATTTGCGATTTGGTAATTTGCGACCTAGAACTTGTTGTGTTAATTTGAAAAACTTGTTGGAATTGTTTAATGGAAAAATAGTTTTTAAACACTCGCTTTTGATTATCATTCGTTTGTTGGTGTATACTATATTTTCCTTTAGTCAAGTAGGTGCAAATTAGACTACCGATCTAGGTAGCTTTCGCGCGTTATACAATTTTTAAAAACTCGTGATTGTTTTTGGACGCTTATTCAACCCCCCTTCTAAGCGTAAGCCGTGTAGTCTAACAATTATTATATTAATTTTATCCGCGGTTCGATCTTCTGTAGCTGCGTTTGGGAGGAGACCGGATCCACTTGCCATAACTCGTCCTGAACTTTGGATTACTAGGGTTTCTTTTCTCTAGGAAACATAAGATGAAAGCAAAAAAAATTATAATAATTTTAAGATGAAAATATATTTTAATTCCATATAACATCAAGATCAATGATTTGATCTTACAAATAAATGTAATAGTTTCTTAACTGCTTAGTTAGATCATGTATTCAAAATTATATGTGTTCGCTTTCGTCAATAAGTCTTCAAATTTAAAATATAAATTGTTGCTAACAAAAATATTTTTTTTTGTTATAAAACAGAGTTGAAGACTCAATAATCAAAGGCAAAATAAAAATAAACTAGTTAAAAGAAGAAAAATGTTTTTTTTTTGTCATGTAGTGTAGCAGCTGAAAATTTCACTTTTGAAGTGGAGAAATGGGATGACTGGAATTCTAACCCCCACTCCCTGCATATATAATGTAGTGTGTAACCAATTGAGCTAAGCTCTTGGAAAAAAAGAAGGAAAATGTTAATGTGTGTCTGATGAGCATCAATTAAGGAAGCAAATATAGTAATATGATATTTGAGTTTGTACCGTAAATTTCTTAAAAATCTTAAAGGTGTTATTTTTAATTGATAATTTCTATTTTTTAGGTTTCTTAACCAATTTCCCGGAGACATCGGTTAGCATGAACTTTAAAAGAAATAAATATTGTTCTCTTCGTTCCTTTTTAACTATCGTTTGAATTATGTGCGCACTATTCATATAACTTACTTTGACCATAAATTTTTATTAACAAATATTAGCATATAAAATGTTGTTCAATTTGTCTTAATGAAAAAATTTCAAATATAATTTTTTTACAATTTTTTATAATGCATATATAAAGATATTAATCTTCAAAGATATGTATTAGCATATGTAGTAGTTAATTATGATAGTTAAAAAGAAACAGATTGAGTAATAGTTATAGAAACTTTGACTAAATTAGAAAAAGAAAACTAAAATAAATTTATTAAGTCCCAATTTGTGATGTTTAAATTTTTCTATGCAAGATTTCTCAACTAGCTAGCATGCATTTTTTAATTTTTTTATTTAATTAAATTTCTCATACTTAAAGGGTGGGCTTCTAATTCCGATGAGCTCATTACAATCCACTTTAGTAGATGAGGCGGCAATCACATCTAAGACATGTATGGATGGGGTGGCATAGTGGGATGGATATGTAGGAAGCAAATGAAATAATTAATGCATTTATAATTAATAATCGGAAAGTCCCTATCCTTTCTTTGTTCATAATTCATATAGGAATAGGAAATAGGATAGGATATTATGGTTGTAAATTGTGGGAAAGACTTTCCGATCCATACCATCGAGAGAGTTATTTTGGAAACTTTTAATACTAAGGTTGCTCGAGGTACAAATAAATTTGAAGTTTGAAAACATTTTCTAAGACTAAGGAGCGTTTGATTTGTTAAAGAGTAAGTACTGAACAATACATTATAAGATCCTTTATTATATATTAAGACAGAAAACTTGTATGTTTACTGCCTAATCTTTCATATTAAGCGCCTAAACCATATATGACCCTTCGACTTTTATTTTTATTTTCATTTCCAACAATGCATTTAATACAACTACCCTTTGTATTTCTTTCATGTTTCTCTCTATATACTCCTTCACATACCGTTTTCGGATCCCAACAATTATATTGCATAATTTATATTCACTTTATCTATTTCTTTTATAAAAGTATGGTGGAAAAATTTTATATAGTTACTCTGAAAATGATAAAAAGATGATAATTAAAATATTTCAATTATGTCGTTACTCTTAAAATGTCACTTTTAAAAAAAATGTGGAAATGAAAATTTTTATATTATTACTGACACAATAATGGTTATCTTACAACTGTTTCTGATATAATTTGAACTCAACTCTTTAAAGTTATAATGTTAAACTTTAAACCACTTAGCTAACACTTTAAATGTGAAAAAAAAATACTTAAAAACCACTCTAATGAAATATATTAAATTAAATTAAAATAAGAAACACCTTGGGTATGGAGCAGCTTTAAATCTTTGGGCCAGCTATCCCACTCTTCGAGGTGCCTCCAATCTAGCGAGGGATTAGTCACTGCGTTCGGCGGTGGATCCAAAAATTAAAATAAGAAATATACAAAGTGCTTTAAAGGGACTAGATCAAAATTCAATGTGTGTCGAAAATTACAAATCTTACCAAGACAAATTCAATTGAATAAAATTTTGATTAAAAAAATGCTAAAATAAAAAATATATATCCTTAATATAATAACGGATTTTTTTTTGAAGGACCTTAATATATGTAGTCCTTCCGTCCCGAAATATAAGAGATAAAAATCACTTTTTTTGTCACAAAATATAAGGGCAAAACCATTTTCAAGAATATATTTTTCTTTATTCTCATAAAATAAATTGCATTTAATTTTTCTTCTCTCTCCTTTTCTCAATAAACAATAACCAATAAAAAATAGTTTTACACTTCCTATGCAACTTATTTCAAGAAAATCCTAACAAAATCATATTTCAAATTATGATGAATATGTTTTCTTAATAAATGAGATTATTTTTTTCTCTTATATTTTGGGACGGATGAAGTATATCCTTAATGTATTAACGATGAATGATACTTTATTTGCTTTTTATTATTTTTATTATTGTCAACAAATAAATTTTGTAATCGAGTTCAACTTATACTAAAGAAATTTTCGTATGGCATCATTAAAAGAACATGAATTCATTTTACTAGACTTACAATTTTTCATCAAAATTATGAGGATTTCTATATATTCTTTCTCTTGATCAAAACTGATTATTTTTTGGTCGAGACCGGGGTATCCACCGCCGAACGCAGTGACTAATCCCTCGCTAGATTGGAGGCACCTCGAAGGGTGGGATAGCTGGCCCAAAGATTTAAAGCTGCTCCATACCCAAGGTGAGGATCGAACCTTCGACCCTTGGTTAAGGGAGGATGAGCTCCAACCGCTCAACCACACCCCTTGAGTTGATCAAAACTGATTGTTAACCACAAATTTATCACCAATTTATTAACTTATTGAACATGATTATGATATTCATTATTCCAACCGATATTTTTAGTTACAACCTAGAATAACCACTTAACTATTATATTAAATTTATTTAATTATTCTAAAGTAATTAATCTTCATTGTCCCCGTGACTTAGAGATATCAATTTACATATGGTAACAGATATCCGTGAGATTATCTGTACCGGGATGCGAAGTTGCAAATTTTTTCCTCTGCGGAGACAGGGATTGAGGGAGAAATTTTCTCCGTGGATAATTCTGGGTGGGGAACGGGGAAGATCCCTCCGCCACTATATGGATTCACCAATCCCGACTATATTATTTAAATTATATATATATAATGTATAATTATATAACTTTATATGTTTTTTTATAAAAAATAATAATTAATATATTATAAAGATTATGATTATGTATGGTGGCAACAAATTCAATTGAATATTTATTTGTTTTTACAAAAAGAAATATTAGAAAGTGTTGCATTTATTGTTATTGATGCACATGTATTTTTATTTTTAAAAAAATGAAAGTTAGAAAATATGTATTTTTTTAGAAAAAAGGAAGAAAAGACAAGATATTAGTATCATGCTTTTGATTAAAAAGTCTAGCAATTTTGTTAATTTTTTATGTTCGTGGAGCTCCGCAGATACTATGGGGATCTGCAGGGATGGAGATGGAGGGAAATTTTTCCCAACGGTGGGGTTTGGGGACGGAGAAAACTTTGGGGGGGCATGTCAGTGAATGCGGAAACAATAATTCACACATTTCCACGCCGTTGACATCCCTTCATTAATGTAAATTTTTTGGAGAAAAGTTTGGTAGTGACATTTCACGTAATGTACATGGATCAATTCGAACCATTATACATTCATTATCCACATGTAAAGTGTTGAATTTCTAATCATTAAATTATCTGACAAAAACAATCTTCATCTTAATTTCATATAAAACGATTAAACTAATTTAAAATGAATATTTATAATTTCTATTTAAAAACATATATTTGTAATGAAATATAATCACATTATGAATAATGTACTCTGTGCATCGCACGGGTAGAAATTCTGGTTAAATAGTACAACACAAGATAAAACAGCACATGATAAACTTTTATGATATTGAATAATTTTTTGTTTTATAGGATGTTTGGTGGAAAAAAATGTATTTTGGTATTTTATACCACATGTACTAAGGACAAAAAGTTGTGCAGAGGTTTAGTGAAGGACAAAAATTTCTATTTTTGTGTTGTTCCTTGCCACCCAATTTGTCAAGTCCCTAAAATAGTTTTACAACAAAACGCAGTACAACTGAACTGGTCTTGTCCAATGCTTATTTTTTAGGAGATCAACCACACCCTAAGAAAAGATACAACTGACATCCCCAAGCACAAATGAACATAATAAGACACAAATGAGTTAACCTTGTCAACAAAGATTTAATTCACTAATAATTAGATTATTAAAAATTCAAAGATAAAATTCAGAGTCCATAATCGATAATCCAAAGTCTTTGAATTAATATGCTTTGCTTTTCCTGAAATTTTGCACACTTGATAAAATGATTAATGTAAAAAATTATTCTTCATGTTTTGTTATCATCAAAACTTAAAGATTACATATGTAGAACCAAACTTGTTCTAACATATAGAGATCCATATTAAATTCATATTACTTTTAAGAACATTTAGAGGAGATAGTATTGTATCTCTTTCAACTCAAATAACCAAAGATTTAGGGTCTGAATTCAACTTTAAGATTGCAGTATTACGGTTTAATTCTCTTGATAGAGAATTTTTACCATTAACAATTATATCCGGATCGAGGGATTAATCTTTGTAGTAGCGTGTAGAGGATACCTAGTTGACAACCAAAAAAATGCATAGTACTATAGTAGTAACTTATAACTTGTTTAGATATAATATGCCCATCCCTAAATTTAATGTGTTGTGTATCCCCTTTCAGTCATACCCGCTCCAAACTCCGACTAGGGTAAAAACAATAGAACCCAACTCCATAAACCATTGGCTTTGGACATCCTCTCGCCGTCCCTTCATGGAATTGTTCTATATTTTGTGTCATTAAGATGTCAAAAGTAATAAATTTTTAAAATAAAAGTAAATATTTTAACTTTTGAGAATTTTCAATGCACAGATAGACAAATATAATTAAAAGTTTGTTTGAGGCTTTTTAAGTTATAAAAGAAAAGTACAATTTTGTACAAGTAGGATGGATTCGGGGTAATTGTCATTGTCTTCCTCCTCCATCTTTCGAAGTACAGGAAAATTCAAACCCTAATCCAACCAATTTAACTACTCACAAATATTTATGAGACTATTTTGAGAGTTTATAAAAATAGCTTATCAATTGTTTATAAATTGTTTTCAACTTATTATTTTCACATGATATCTTATCAATTGTTTATAGTTGCTTTATAAAAAAATTATAATAAGATCTTCACATGATAGCTAATGAAATTAACTTATACTCTCTCCGTCCCAAATTTTTGGTCTTTTTAGTATTTTAATTTTAATTTTGTCCTAAAACTTTGATTCTTTTTAAAAAAAAACAAAGTACAATTAATGATGTTTTATCATTGTACCTTACAAAAAGGAAAAACATTCATTAAATAAATTTTTCTTTTAATAAAGTAAGAGTAAAAAAGTATTTAATTATTAATTTTTATAATTTCTTAATCCATGTTCAACGGGCCAAAGTATTGGGACGGTGGAAATAGTTTATTTGAAAATATTTGACTATATTTTATATTTTATTATACAAGTAACTTAAACATAGTACTATAAGCACTTCCACTTTTCGAATAGATAATTAATTTAATAGGAATATGATTGCTTTTGAATATTTGAATGTTATAAGATACAGTAAAATTTATTTTGTTTTCTCAAGAAATAACTTTAACTTATAATTTGGAATGTTCCCGTACGATAGGTCAAGTAATATGAGTTGAGGAACTTATGAGTTGGATAGAGAGCGGTCTAGGGATTAATTTTTGGCGGAAGTAATTTATCTATCTGATGTAAATAAAAAAACTTATAAGTTGGAATTTAATTTGAAGTACTTTACCTCTAAACTTTAATATAAATAAGACCAATCACATGATATTAAGGTCCCTTTGACCCGGTTTATTTTCTATTTTTTGTCTTCTCCTTCAAAATAGTAAAGAAGGAAAAAATTGTGTTTGACTCCACTTCTCTTTATTTTTAACTTCTTTACTTTATTTCTCTAATACTTTATGGCTAAATTCAATTTTATACTTCTTTATTTCGTTTAAAAAAATGCCCAAGAGTTCAGGATTACACTACAACGAGTACTAAGACACAATTCTTCAATCCTGAAGTCGAACCCTCTAATCTTGCGCGAATCTTCCACTTTGTGACTCGAATATTAGTTTACCACGATTCGATTTACCTTGTTCTTCAAGCACGAAGAACCTTTGCAATCAATCGCTCGGCTGATCCTCCGCCACGTGTGAAACCTCAAGATTATTGAATACCTCTTCAAAACCATGATGAAACCTTGCTTCCAAAATTTCAACCCGAAAGTTGAACAGAATCAACCAACATTCATAACCCTTTGTTGAAACAATTTAAAGAGTAATTAGTTTGGGAGTTTTTGAAGATATTGGATGAAGGTGATGAAAATTTGAAAGCCTAACCTCTAGATCCTAAATTCTCTCAATTCAAATCATAGAATGTGTTTCTCATGTTTACAAATCCAAGGCATGTTGCTATTTATAGGGAAAATAAGATAGGGTAAAATTTTGGCAAATTTAACAATAGTGTATTGATACAACTTTAATGATAGTAGAAAAAATTAAGTTTTGACTGATATGTATAGATACATAGCAGGTGTGTATCGATTCATATGAGCTCCTTTAGCAAAAATCTTTTTTGATATGTATCGATCAAGACAAGTTTGTATCAATACATCTTGAGGCTCGTGCAAAAAAAAAATTCTGCTGCAGTTCACGTGTATCGATCCAGATATGATGTGTATTGATGCACATGGTTCTCTCTAGAATGTGCTATATCGATCCAGACAAAGCCTATATCGATCTAGTTGTCCTAAAACTATTTGTTATCCAAGTGACCTAAAAATTGATTTTTCAAGTATTACAAAGCATTTTTGCTACCAAATCATTTCTAAATGTTGCCAAAAGTATTCTATATTATTTTCACATGTTTTTGACAATTATTAAAACACGGGAGAGAACTTGTGCATTTACATTTTCCCCATTTTTGATAATTGTAAAAAAAAATCCAATTGTATAAGCTATTTAAATGAAAATAAATAGCAAGCATGATACAAACGCAACATCAAAACTAATATACCACTAGCAAGCTCCCCTGAGTTGATGCTGATTGCACTTGAATGGTTTCTTTGCTCTTTGCTTATGGTTGCATTCTTCTCTCCCCATTTGACAATATCAAAAAGAAGAGAAGAATACACAATGAGAAGTATCGAAATTCAATCATTTTAAATAATGGTCATATCATGCACTTATATTTGTCGAGATGCACTTCATGACGAACATCCCAAATCAATTAAATAAAGCAAGATATGCAAAAGTATTCTAATGACGAATAACTAAGAACTATGACACATATGGAATGTAGAACAATAAACCAAAGATGTATACCTATTATCATACCTGTATGATTTCATGTAACCACATCAAAATATAGTCGTAATCATAGAGTAATTGAAACATGTAAGATGTATATGCATTACATTGTAAGCTATCATAGTGATCAGTGCATTTTGGCACATATTTTCTAGTATTATAATTTAGGATTTTAAAAGTCTTTCTACTATAATATTAAGTTTTACTATGTTTTGTAGGACTTAGGTCACATTTGATCCTTAATGAATTTATTTGACCAATTTTCGGATTTAATAACATTTTGACACCTTCTCATTACGCAGACCATAACTTGAGGTAGGAGTATTGAAATGAGGCGTGAAAATATATGTTGGAAAGATAAGGCAGAGATCTACAACTTTCATGTTTAATCCAAAAGCCAATTCGGAGTGCAAGTTGGTCAAAAGTACATGTCAATGTTCCAGACGTTTTGCGTATAATCCAAAACTTGGTCAAACTTGTATTTTTCGACCCGATGCTCTTCAAGCATGTTTCCTTTGCTTATTTAAAGCCAAATTTCGCCCTAGAACTGATCATTTAGTCATTTCACAAAATAAGAATTGAGGCTGAAGCTTATGGAGAACTAAAACTCTATATCGATTCATTGGTGTTCGACATCTTCGGATATGAACTCTTGAGGTTCGGATTATAATCAGGGGCGTCCTTGGACCTGGGCTTTCTGGTCTTCAGCCTTGGGCCTCCAAAAAATGGGGGCCTCAAAAAAAAAAATTATTGGTAGTAGTATGAGTAGACCCAATTTATATGCAGTCCAAACAGAACAAAAATACCTAAACAAAAAGAAAAAAAAAGGTCACGCGAAGAAAGGTAAAGGAAGGAAACCTGAAACTGAAACCTTTTCCTATTCTATGTGACTAAAGGTCTAAGGATTAAGGAACGAAGGAGCAAATTGCAGTCACGGAAATCAAACCCACCAGTCTACATCCTTTTTTTTCTATTCTATCTTATTAGTAATTTCCTATTCTTTCTACCCTTAATTTCTTCTTGTTCTTCTTTATATATGTTTCATAACATAATCATAGTTCATAGTATTACTAAATAAGCATTTGATTGATGTTTAGTTTGGAGCACCGAATGAATTTATTGTTGAAATTGATGTTTCATATTCATACTATTCCTGGATAAGGATTTGTTGTTATTTTTTTAGGATAAAAGATTTTGTTGATATTTATTTCTAGAGTTATATTTCTATTGAGTGTAATCTTAATTGGTAATTTTATTTATTGTGTACATATTGATTTTATTTGCTAATTCTCTCTTAATTTTTTATTTATCCGTTCAACTTCGATGCGGCGGAATTGATCTATGTCTTCTAAATGCGATGGAATTGATCAAGAAAAGCGTATTTCAGGTTCTAAATTTGTTTTCATTATTACTCTATGCCTCCTAAATTGCCTCCTAAGATTAGAAAGTTTGATTCTGGATGTGAGAAACATAAGAAAAAGAAAAGACGTGATGAGTTAACTCAATCTCAATTAGGAGCTCTTGATAAATTTATTATAAAAGAACCACAAATTCCAGTTGAAAATCAAAATGTTGATGTTGGAATTATTGGAAATATGGTTTTTACTAAAAATGTAGAGGAAAATGCTAATGTTAATGCTACCGAAAATGATTGCTTAGAAACTGAAAATATGGAGGAAAATACTGATGTCAATGCTACTGAAAATTATAATTTAGATGTTGAAAATGTTGAAGACAATGGTGATGATATAGACATATTTGATCCAACAATATCCGATTCTCTTCAGTCTAAAATGATTGTTTTATTAGCAACAAAAGGTCCTAAAAGAGATTTGTCTGTTGTGAAGGGTTCTAAAGATAAATTATCTAGACGTTTTACGGCTAATTTGTATACTAGAGTTTTACCAAATGGAGAGAAATGCGATAGAGATTGGCTTGTTTATTCCAAAAAGCTTAATAAAGTATTTTGCTTTTGTGGTAAAATTTTTAAAAGAGGGATTGGTAAAGCTCAATTAGCAAACGAGGGTTTTTGTAATTGGAAAAATGTTGGTGAACGACTTAAAGAGCATGAGATAGGCATGGAACATGTTCACAACATGACTACTTGGTATGAGTTGCGTCAAAGAATGCAAAATTTTCAAACTATTGATAAAACAACTCAAAGGTTGATTGAGAGAGAAAAGGAACACTGGAAAAATCTTTTAAAAATAATTATTTCAATGGTGAAATTTCTTGCTAAACATAATTTGGCTTTTCGTGGTTCTAATGAGAGATTGTACCAAAATAGCAATGGTAATTTTTTAGGTTTAATTGAAATGCTAACTGAATTTGACCCAATTGTCCAAGAACATGTTAGACGTATTACGGATGATAATCTTCATGTTCACTTTCTTGGGCATAAAATTCAAAATGAGGTAATACTTTTGCTTGCTTCTGCAATTAAAAATGAAATCATTAGAAAAATAAAACAAGCTAAGTATTTCTCAGTGATACTTGATTGTACTCCTGATGTTAGTCACCAAGAGCAAATGTCTTTGATAATACGATATGTCGATGTTTCATCAAATTTTGTTAGTGTTGAAGAATCTTTTAGGATTTTTGAATGACAATGATACAATTGGACAATGGATTTTTGATGTTTTAAAAGATGAATTGAAAAACCTTGATCTTGACATATTTCATGTGCGGGGACAAGGTTATGATAATGGGTCAAATATGAAAGGAAAACATCAAGGTGTACAAAAGAGATTTTTAGATACAAATCCAAGAGCCTTTTAAACCCCTTGTGCTTGTCATAGTCTTAATTTGACATTGTGTGATATGGCTAACTCTTGTGCTAAAGCTAGAGATTTTTTTTGAGTTGTTCAACGTATTTATACTATTTTTGCTAGTTCTAATAAGAGATGGAAAATTTTGAAAGATAATGTAAAATTGTTGACTCCAAAATCATTGTCATCTACTCGTTGGGAGAGTCATGTAAATAGTGTTAGAGCTATTAAAACTCAAATGTCCGATTTTAGAGAAGCTTTACTTGAACTTTCACTACAAGAAAAGTTTTATATACCCATGACTTTTTTACCCAGAGCTCTTTCTCGTGGATATTACCCACGGCTTTTCCGTGGGTATAGCTAAAATAAGAAAACTACTCCTTCCCACCCAATTTTGTTCACGAAAACGCAGTTCCCACTTAAAGGAAATATGGGCGCCAAATCTAATTTTTACTACCCACGGCACATCTGTGGGTAATAAAAAAGTACAACTTTTGTACCCACGGCATATCCGTATGTAATAATGAAATTTAATTTTATTTATTTTTTACTAGTTCCCACGGCATGACCGTATGTAAACGTAAAAAGTAATTTTTGTTACCCACGGCATTTCCGTCTATACTTATAAAATGTAATTATAATTTTTTTTTATCTACTAGTTTTAACTTTACCTTTTCATTCCCTATTCCCTTTTCTCATATGTTTCTCATACACAATACCAATTTTCTCTACCCACTCACTCTCAACTCTCATCTACACGAACACCATCTCATTCTCATTCTCTAATCCGGCGAGCAACTAATCTTCGACGACCATATCAGCTACCTACGAAGACATTCTCAGCGGCACCAGTGAGATCTTTGTTCTTTCCTCTCAACCGTGAGTTTAATCTTTAATTCTCAATCTTCTTATTCTTCTACTTGAATGATATAATCTTGTTGTGAGAAGTTGAGAATCAACTTTGTTGTTGTTGGAAACCATAAAGTTTTTGGGGATTTGGTCTTAGTTACTTTGTTGGAATTATGCTATTGTGTTGGGGAACTTGAAATTTTTTCTTCTTAGTTACTTTGTTGTGTTGAGAAACTTGAAATTTTATGGGATTTGATGTTACTTTGTCGATATTTAATGGGATTTGATGTTACTTTGTTGTGTAGATCTTAGTTACTTTGTTGGGAAACATGAAAATTTTCATCTTGCCATTTGTTACTAGTCTTGTTATCTTGTATTGTTTTCAAGGATTTGTGAATTCAACTTCTTTCAAAGCCATTTTCAAGCCACTATCTACATTGTGATTCGATAAATAACCATATGAAATAAACTATAATACTCTAGCATAAGTCAGCAAAGGGCTGTGTTTGTTGTATGAATGGGTTTGGGATCCGAGTGATTGTATGCTCCGGTTATTGGCTGGTCTTGTGTTCTCTGCTCAACTGATGTTGTTTTGTGTCTTTTTTTTCTTTGGGTGGCTGGAAGTTACTGTCCAGATTTTTGTTGCATTCACGGATGATTAAGCCTTCCTACTCTTTTATGTATATGGCTCTCGGTACTGGTATTCATGTGGATGTTGGTTGTTGTTTTATTTTTGGCTATGTGTAGTGCTTTGAGCCTTCCTACTCTGCTATGAAACACAAAGTGATGAAGGCGCATATTTAATGTGTCTTAAAATAATGAGGATGATGCTTCAACTGATATTAACTTTGGTCTCTAATTTTCAGTCTTTTTTTTGAATTTTGGACCATATTTAGTAGGGATTCTCTCATGTAACAATGTTAGTCATCGAGTTCTTCTATGTGATAATAAAAACTTGTATTGTTCGATGTGAAATATGAATTAGTTAAGTAACAACTTACTTGAATTAGTTAAACACAATGACCATCCCATATAGTTTTCAATGTGAATATGTTCAACTACTACTACTTAAGTGAAAGACAAAAATAAGGAAACATAAATAATGATCATTATCATTTAGAACACATTATATATTGGTGTTTGGTAGATGCTTGAAATTAATGAACACATTTTAGTCCAACTTTTTGGCAACAAATGTTTAAGTCATATTTTCATATTATTTTCTTGTTAATCTCATTAATAGTACCCGTTGTTGTGACGAAATCATTATGCATTAATCTTTCTAATGTTGAATCCAAAATGTGGCTTAATTTCTTTTGTGATTCTACAATACACGCAGTGTAAACTAATTCATACTATATTTTAAGAATTTTGAATTGAATCTTGTTAGTGGCATGATGCCTAACCTTGTTAAGTAACTGTTGCGTTGAACAAATTGCAGCTTTAGGATATTGATGGTAGAAGAGGAACTTTCATTTGCACACTAATTTGGCTTATAAACTACTAGGAATTGAAACTGATTATACATGTCATTCAGTCATTCCACACATGACGCAAAGTTTTAGTATTTTTTCTTTCTTTTTCATTTTTTGTCCTCATTTTGGTTTCAAAGTGGTCTCTCTACTGTTTTAGTGTTATCTTTATTATGAATTGTTTCTTTTTCAATGCTACAAATTGTTACTCTTTTGTTGCAAATTGATAGATGATTAATTCTACTGCCACTTTTTTGGTTATCATTTTCTATAGATGACTCCAAATGAAAAGCTTAAGGTCAAGAAGAATTCTCTTAAGAAGAATCCTTTGAAGAAGAATCATCTGAAGAAGAGTCGTGTGATTTTACCGCATATGGTTACACGAGTAGTTCAAAAAGTAGGAGATGTAATGTATTTTGTTTATGGTAATATATACTAAGCAATTTAGCATCGCTAGTAATAATACTTTTACTTTTTTATAAAAAATATACAGGTACAACCAATAGTTTCTCCTTTGCCATTGGATGCCAATTCCACTGCACTAGCCTGACAGTCGGCAAGGCCACAAGTTGAAATGGCTCCACTAGGTCAGACAAATGAAATGCATCAATCTGATCCAATTATAAGGATGATGCCTACACCGGGTTTTGTACCACATAGTAGATCCTTCTAGACAGGACCACATATCTCCAACCCCGACTATTAATCATTCTCCATCACAACCACTGACTTCTGTTTTGTCGCGACATACTCCTCTTTCAGCCAATCTTCCACCGCCAATACTTGTTGGTAGTGCTGATAGTACACAGAGGTCAAGATACTCTCGTCGTATCCATGAGAAGGCAAGCGATAGGAGGCCAATGATTTGTCCAGATGGCCGAGGGTATGGACGTGATTTATTTTGACTTGTCATTATTGCATTGTACACTTCTATAATATATTTAACATGTTGCTTATCAATTCTTTGCAGATTTGCACCTTGTAGCGTGGCCTCTAGGGCCCTCACCAAAACAATTCAAGAAAAATATGATGATGCGTATGCAAAATGGTCAGATATTCCATCAAAAGTAGTGACCTTCTGGTTTCAAAAATTTGGTGTAAGATTAAGATTATATTTTTTGTTAACCAAGTTCACTTGTATAGTGAATATTAATGAATATATTCTAATTTTTTCAAAATGTAATATTGTAGAGTTATGTTGCTTGGCTGCCTGAGCATGATTATCAGATTAAGAAAAACTTTGAATCCAAAGGCTCAAGGCGTCTTTCCGAGATGTACAAGGAAGTGAGGGACAAGCGTGAACGCCCATCTTGGATAGGCGAGGATGCTTGGAAAAAGCTTGATATTGAGTGGAATAAGCAAACCTATAAAGCAATATCACGACGAAATAAGAAAAATCGTGCTTCCGCTAAAGGTGGTTCTGTTCATACTGGCGGATCCATAACTTTCACTGAGCATACATTACGGATGGTATTTTTCCTTCTACACATTCTAAAACTCTAACTAAACTAATTTGCCATTAAAATGCTGAATTGTTATGATAGTTGTGATACATACTTGTCTGCTATGTTAAGACAAACTGATATTGATGCTCTGTACTGATGGTAATCGCTCTACACTTGACTGCTATGTTAAGAAAAACTGTTATGATAGTTGTGATACATACTTCACTGCATATGTTAAGACAAATTGATATTGACTTGTATGTTAATTGCTCTGTACTGATGTTTTTCCATGTACCTTAACAATATTGAAGTGTTTGGCAACAAATTAAAGTTTGTCTTGTTTTTATACTTATGAAAGGCTGAAGAGTTGGGTAGAGAACCCACAGTGGAGGAGGTCTTTTTAAGAACTCACACTCGTAAGAAGGACCCATCTTGGATTGATCTTAGATCTAAAACAACTTATGTAAGAAAAATTAAAGCATTGATTCATATGTTTTTTGTTTGGTTTTAATATTAGTAGTGTAGCTTTTACATTGTTTTATTTATTTATTTTGAACAGGAAAACTTTAAGAATAAGTTAAATCAGGCCTCAAAAGATGCAGATGAAAGTGGTTCCTAAATGGTCGACTTTGCGACTCGTTTAAATCTGTGGGCTGAATCAGCTAGGGGGAAAAATCGAGGACGTCTCTATGGTGTTGGAGATAGGTCCTCTCTTTATAAACCAGGTGTTTCAAGTCTCGCCCCAGACATTGTTCCATCTATGGGTTGCAGCCAAGTTTCATCCCACAAGATGGCAACACAGTTGGCCACACTTGAGGAGCGAGTAAAGGCAGCAGAGGATGAGGTTCGAAATACAAGGGAGGAGCTTAGGAAAGCAGAGCTTAAGCGACAAAAGGAAGCTACAGAGTTTCAGAGGCAACTGATGGCATTGACAAACAGTGTGGCTGCCATGCAGGCTCAGTCTAAGGCCTCCCATCGTCGACGTTGTCATCCTGATTATGATGAGGATGAGTCCGAGGATGGGTCTGAGGACAGATCTGAGGATGGGTCCGATAGTATCAGTGATGATGACAATGAGGAAAATTGATAATTAGTGTGTGTTATTATAACTTCATCTTATGCTTAGATTATTAATGGTGCATTTTGTTTTATGACTGATTAAGCTTAGACTTATAGTTACATCTTTTGTCCAAATTGCCATTTTCTAATATGTTTATTTTGACACTTGTAATAGTGTCAATATTTGTTAACACTATATTTTAGTTTGATGAAGTGATCTTTTGATAACTCAATTTGATTAGTTATAAATTCAGTTATTGTTTTGTTTGTTTGTTCTGTTGTTGGATGAAATTGGAGTTAACTCTTGACATGGGCCAAAGTTGCTAACAGGTTAAGAAAGTAAAAAAAAAAAAATTGACATTACCCATGGCAATGCCGTAGATATGCTAGTCTAAACCTTTCCTAAATGTTTTCAGGGTAAAGCAGTGAGAAAAATATTCTGACGGTAATGCCGTGGGTATTAGCCATTGCTAAGCCATGTGTACTAACATGGACTATGTCGTGGGTATTGCGTGGGATAGCTTACCCACGGCATTTTCCTGGGTAGCGTATTACCAACGAGGCAAAATGCCACAGACCTATGCCATGGGTAAGCCGTGGGTAAGTGTCATATACTCTAGGTTACGCCGTGGGTAATGGACAAAATTGCCGTGGGTACACACTGTTTTTCTTGTAGTGTTTCTGAAACGGATGATATTGATTTTAAAATAAGAAGTGAAGCTAAATCCTTAGCAAAATATGAGCTCGGTGAATTTGAGTTTTTAATGGCGACAACTATTTGGTTTGAAATATTATCTGCAATTAATGTGGTTAGCAAGCTCTTACAATTAAGGGATATGGCTATGATGTTGCTATGGAAAAAATAACCGGGTTGATTTCTTTTTTTAAGAAATATAGAGAAACTGGTTTTAAAGATGCATTGTGTTATGCTACGGAAATTGCCATTGAAATGAATATTGATCCAGTATTTCCTCAAAGGCATACAATTAAAAGAAAACAAAATTTTGATGAGAATTTGAATACACCATCAGTTGAGTTATCTGAAGAGGAATCTTTTAGAGTTAATTTTTTTCTTCACCTTGTTGATCAAGCTATTGTATCTCTTAATAAGAGATTTGAACAATACCAACAATATGAAAGGATTTTTGGTTTCTTGTTTACTTCTCATAATTTTCAATCATTGGACAATGCAACTTTAGAGTCTGGTTGTAGTCAATTTGAAGAAACATTGAAATATAATGATCAATGTGATATTGATGGAAAAGAATTACTTATGGAGTTAAAGTTGCTAAGAGATATGTTGCCTCAAGGAAATAATGGACCTATTGATATATTGAGATTTTTGAAAGACATGGTTTTTTTCCTAATACAACTATTGCATATAGAATTTTATTGACTATTCCTGTGACAGTTGCCTCTGCAGAAAGAAGTTTTTCAAAATTGAAGTTGTTGAAGTCTTACTTGCACTCTACCATGTTACAAGAAAGGCTTAATGGATTAGCAACGATAGCAATTGAGAACGATTTGATGGAGAATATACAATGTGATGACTTGATTGAAGAATTTGCTTCAAAAAATTCTAGGAGGGAGACTTTTTTTAAGTAGCTAAAATGTATTTGATATAATTGATCAGAATATGATATTTTGCTTATGTTAGTTATTATAGAGATAAATGACTAATTTAAAGTTATTGATACTATTTAAAATTTATAATAGATGATTTTCTTTTAAAATATATATTATATTTTTAGGTGCAATTTTTTTTAGGGGTCCATTTTAATCATTTGCCTTGGACTTCCAAAATGTCGGGACCGACACTGATTATAATTATAATTTTGTTTGATTGTCTATAACTTTCTGTATCAATTTTGTACCTCTTTAATCATGCCTTGCACAAATTCAATTATTTGATGCTTAATCAACGTGTTCATGTTTGTGCTCTTGAGATTATTCAAATTAATTTGCACCTGTTTAAATTCATTCGAATAGAAATTGATATAGGTTGTGTGGTTCTTAGCAGCAAGGTTGAGTTAGTTTTGTTATGATATTAGCCGTGTTCTTGTTGACGCTTGTTCGCTGTCCATGGTTAGTTGTAGACATCCGTTGCTTAATCGAATGAAATTCATACAAGGTTAATTATCGCTTGTTTAATTAGCTTTGTGATCAACCAAGAATAGACAATTGAATGATTAATTTTTGGAACCTGTGATAGATGTAATAACGAAGACTGTCCAAAACTAATGAATTGATCATCTTTATATTATTAAATCTCAAAACTTGTACTTTTTGTTTGCAAACCGAAAATCCCCCAATTTATAGTTTGAATTGTTCTATTAATTTTTGACTACTGATTGCGAATCTTTGGGAGACGACCAAGGTTAACTACCTTGTACTACTCTTTAGTTAAAACATATTTTGATCAAAAAACGACAACGATCACATAGATATATCATATTATTATTGTCAACTAATTGTCGTTTGATTCTTATTGACATGAAAATTATTACTATTTCAAAGCAAATTTTTGGAAATGGGCAATTTGTATAATTGTAACATAGATGATATGTCTAATTAATGACCACAAACATACAATTTTAGGCAAGTAAAAAGAAAAGTAAGAGATAGGGAGAAGTGATACTATAGAACCTTGTTACAGTAACCATTTTGATGAACCTTCCTTATTGCAATGCTTAGAGTCACCAAGAAGCATATAGTATATACAAGTGCATACATAAAAAGGCATTCTATTCTAGGTTCGATATATCGAGAATTCCTAATTCTCGTCGAATATGGGGAAAAGGTTTTGTAAAAATATCGGCAAGTTGATTCTTAGAATTAACGTGTTCAAATACTGCATACCCTATTTCCACATGTTCGCGAAGAAAGTGGTGACGAATCTCTATGTGTTTAGTTCTAGAATGTAGTACCAGATTCTTAGTGAGATTGATTGCACTAGTGTTATCGCACAAAATTGGAATACATTTTAGTTTTAAATCATAGTCTTGTAGTTGTTGTTTTAACCAAAGGATGTGGGCACAACAACTACTTGTGGCAACGTATTCTGCTTTGGCGGTTGACAAAACTACAGAAACTTGCTTTTTGCTATGCCAATTTACCAAGCTTTGGCAAAACAAATGGCAAGTACCACTAGTGCTTCTTCGATCAAATTTGTAACCGGCAAAATGTGAATCGGTATAACCTTCTAAGGAACAATCGTTTCCATTAGATAACAAAAGCAAAAATGTGATGTTGCTTTTAAGTACCTCAAAATCCGCTTAAAAAAACATATTTCATGTGAGACACTAAACATAATATCCGGCCTAGATGGCTAAAATAGTAAAGGGATCCGAAAATACCTCTATATTTAGTGATCTCCACATCTTTACGTTCTTCATCTTTCTCTAAATCACAAGTTGATGCCATTGGTGTGTCAATCTCCTTTGAATAGGACATGCCAAATTTCTTTAGCAACTCATGACAATACTTCATTTGGTATATGAAGGTTCCCTCATCTATTAGCTTTATTTGAAGTCCTAGAAAGTATGTCAATTCTCCCATCATACCCATTTCGAACTCCCCCTACATCATACTGGAGAAATTCTTGACAATAGCGGGATTAGTCGATCCAAAAATAATGTCATCAACATAAATTTGGACAAGTAAAACATGATTTTCCTTACGCTTAATAAAGAGAGTAGTGTCAACATTTCCTCTTGAGTATCCAGTTTTAATCAAAAACTTGCTAAGGCGATCATACCAAGCTCTAGGAGCTTTTTTGAGGCCAAATAAAGCTCTTTTCAATTTATAAACATATTTTAGATGCTCTTGATTTTAAAACCCCGAGGTTGAGACACATACTCTTCTTCGTTTACATCCATTTGGTAAAGCTTAAAATTAATGTTACATGATATGCAAGCAAAAGTAATATAGCTTCAAGGGGTGCAAGCGGTGCATAAGTTTCCTAATAGTCGATGCCCTCCTCTTGGTTATAACCTTGTGCAACTAAAGGTGACTTATTTCTAACTATGACACCATTTTCATCAAACTTGTTCCAAAAGACCCACCGAGTTCCTATGGCGATCCAAACACATACTTCGGCGATTTCATCTTATTCGAGAGATAATAGATAGAGGAGATGTGAAAATATGCAAATTACCTAAACTTGACAATATTGCTGACCCGCTAACAAAGCCTCTTGCGAAGTTCAAGCATAATGGGCATACTAGGTCTATGGGTATTAAAGTAATGCTGGATTGGCTCTAGTGCTAGTGGGAGATTGTTGGTGTAAGCCCTAGAGGCCATTGATTTTAGTACTTTTATCGAATTAATTATTAATAATATATATTGTTTCTTTTATTAATAATCAAAGGCATATCCTTTATTATATTTGTAAAGTCCAAAATATTAATGAAGTCCCTAGAATAGAAAGTTCGTTTATTATTAAGTGTGACTTAATCATGAGATTACATTAAACGTAAGGACGCTATTCTTAAAGTATCCGTAATCGAGCTTTAAGGTGAAAAGGGATAACCTTAAAGCGTAAAGACTATTATGAAGATAGACTGATGATCACATCTCATTAATCATATGATAAGGATTTATCAAGTCTTGACATAGGTATAAAAGATTTAGAGTAATAGTTATACCGGATTGACCCGCTATGAGAGTACTACATGCAAATTTATGCAAAGTGTCATAAGTTACTCTCATGGTGATAATGGTGTAAATCGCCCGAAACCACTTTGTACCCTAGATGTGGAGTCAAGTACTTTGTTGTTGATCTAACGTTGTCCGTAACAGGGTACCCATAAAGGCAGTTGATGGGTACTTCACAAAGCATGCTGACGGACAATAGTGACCTAGATAGAAATTGCCAATCCTGCATAACAGGATAAATGTCATGGGCCCATTATTGAACTAGACAAAGATGACACCAAGTATGCTTTGTGTTCAATATAGACATAAGGAGCAAAGGGGTAATTATACACGCATATATTATCACAAAGATTATGATTTGATCACATGTTAATTTCTCATAACTTGGGTAGCAATAATGTGTTGCTAGATACCGTTCATTGTTTATTATGTTAAATAAATGATTTAATATAATTGCCAACTTTATGGAAATCTACAAGGGTCACACACTTAAGGACAGTCTAATATTGAGATAATTAAAGGAGCACCGTAAGGTACGCTGTATGTGCAAAGTGATAAGGGTATCACGATAATTTAAACAAGCAAGAACACCATAGGATATGGTGGGAGGGTGCGCACATGAGTGCTACCACTCATGGGGAGCGTGCGCCCTAGCCTTTGTCTCTTGTTGTGCTTTCCCAACAAGAGATGTCTTTGTGCACAAGACAAGAGTTGTCTTGATGCATAAGACAAGAAATATCTATAAATAAAGACCTCTTGTCATAAGACAAGAAATATCACAAGACAATAGTTGTCTTGATGCATAAGACAAGGGAGTTGCACAACCAAAACAAACAGCCCCTGCTTTAAAACCAAATAGAGGCATAGCAAAGGAAGGCAATTGTTTCTATTGCGGTGATACCAGACATTGGAAGAGGAATTGCCCAAAGTACCTGGAAGACAAGAGATGCTGCTTTAGTTGTAGGGACTTATAATTTAGCTTTACCTAGTTGTTTAATAATTCAGTTAAAGAACTGCTTTTAGGTACCTGCCATTAGCAGGAATATTATTTCCGTTTCTTGTTTGGACAAGTTTGGTTTTTCATTTATAATAAAGAACAATTGTTGCTCTATTTATTTAAATGATATATTCTATGCTAGTGCTCAAAATTATAATGGATTGTATGTCCTAGATCTTGAAATGCCAGTCTATAACATTAGTACTAAAATGATGAAACCTAATGAGTTGAATCCAAGTTACCTTTGGCATTGTCGTTTAGGCCACATAAATGAGAGACGCATCTCCAAACTCCACAAAGATGGACTTTTGGATTCTTTTGATTATGAATCACATGATACATGTAGATCTTGTTTATTTGGAAAGATGACAAAATTCACGGGAAAAGGTGAAAGGGCTAATGATCTTTTGGCACTTATACATACTGATGTGTGTGGACCATTGAACATACCTATTAGAGGTGGTTTTACAGACTTCATAACATTTAGTGATGATTTTAGTAGATATGGATATGTGTATCTAATGAAACACAAATAAGAATCCTTTGAAAAGTTCAAAGAATTTAAGAATGAAGTACAAAACCAATTAGGTAAGAATATTAAAACTCTTCGATCAGATCGAGGCAGTGAATATTTAAGCCTAGAATTTAATGACCATCTTAAAGAATGTGGTATAAAATCACAACTAACTCCTCCCGGAACACCACAATGGAATGGTGTATCTAAGAGAAGAAATCGAACCTTGTTAGACATGGTGCGATCCATGATGAATCATGCGGATCTTCGAAACAATTTTTGGGGACATGCCCTATTGACAGCAACTTATACACTTAACCGCGTTCCATCCAAAAAGGTTGATAAGACACCATATGAGATATGGAGTGGTAAAAAGCCATATATGTCTTACATAGGTTTGGGGTTGTGAAGTCTATGTAAAGCGACAAATTACAACTAAGCTTGAACCCAAATCTAACAAATGCCTATTTGTAGGATATCCTAAAGAAACAAGAGGATACTACTTTTATAATCCTTCCGAGGGCAAAGTGTTTGTCGCTCGAACTGAAGTCTTCTTGGAGAAAGAATTTATTTCCAAAGAAATCAGTAGGAGGAATGTGGAACTTGAAGAAACTCAAGAACCACCAAATATTGGGCAAACCATGGAGGAACATGAGCAACAACCACAAGATGTTGTGGAAGAACAACCTGCTCAAGTAGAACATATCCAACATAGGTCAACCAGGATACGTCACGAACCTGAGAGATATGGGTATCTCATAACTGAACAAGGATGTGTACATGACACAACCTGAAGGATTTGACATACCAAATGAAGCTCATAAGATATGCAAGTTAGAGCGATCAGTCTATAGATTGAAGCAAGCTTCTAGTAGCTGGAATCTTCGTTTGGATCAATCTATAGATTGTAACAAAATATGGATTCGTTAAAAATGAAGATGAACCTTGTGTCTACAAGAAAGTTAGTGGGAGCATGATCGTTTTCTTAGTATTGTATGTAGATGACATATTACTAATTGGAAACGATGTCCCTACCTTACAACAAGTAAAGACTTGGTTAGGGAAATGCTTTTCTATGAAAGATCTTGGTGAAGCAGCCTATATATTAGGAATAAGAATCTATAGAGATAGATCACGAAAACTGCTTAGCCTAAGTCAGAGTACATATATAGATAAAGTAATGAGACACTTTAGCATGCATGATTCCAAGAAAGGATTCATACCTATGCAACATGGAATATGTCTTTCGAAGACACAACCCCCTTCATCTAAAGAAGAAAGGGAACGCATGAGCGAAATTCTGAATGCATCAGCAATCGGATCTATTATGTATGCCATGTTATGTACTAGACCAAATGTCTCGTATTCTTTAAGCACAACGAGTAGGTACCAATCTGATCCCGGTGAAGCTCATTGGATAGCTGTCAAGAATATCCTTAAGTACTTGAGAAGAACTAAGGAAACATTCTTGGTATATGGAGGTGAGGAAGAACTTGCGGTTGTAGGGTACACCGATGCTAGTTTCAGAACCGACAAGGATGATTTTAGATCGCCATCTGGTTTTGTGTTTTGCCTAAATGGTGGCGCTATAAGCTGGAAGAGTTCAAGGCAAGAGACAATTGCTGATTCTACAACCGAAACCGAGTATATTGCTGCCTAAAGTGCTGCAAAGGAAGCTATTTGGATCAAAAAGTTCATAACTGAACTTGAAGTAGTTCCTAGCATTGTTGATCCCATTAGCCTGTATTGTGACAACAATGGTGCAATTGCACAAGCTAAGGAACCTAGATCTCGCCAACGATCCAAACACATACTTAGGCGATTTCATCTTATTCGAGAGATAATAGATAGGGGAGATGTGAAAATATGCAAAGTACCTACACTTGACAATATTGCTGACCTGCTAACAAAGCCTTTTCCGCAGTTGAAGCATAATGGGCATACTAGGTCTATGGGTATTAAAGTAATGCCGGATTGGCTCTAGTGCTAGTGGGAGATTGTTGGTGTAAGCCCTAGAAGACAATTATTTTAGTACTTGTATCGAATTAATTATTAATAATATACATTGTTTCTTTTATTAATAATAAAAGGCATTTTCTTTATTATATTTGTAAAGTCCAAAATATTAATGAAGTCCATACAATAGAAAGTCTGTTTAATATAAAGTGTGACTTAATCATGAGATTACATTAAACGTAAGGACGCTATTCTTAAAGTATCCGTAGTCGAGCTTTAAGGTGAAAAGGGATAACCTTAAAGCATAAAGACTATTATGAAGATAGACTGATGATCACATCTCATGAATCATAGGATAAAGAGTTATCAAGTCTTGACATAGGTATAAAAGATTAAGAGTAATAGTTATACCGGATTGACTCGCTGTGAGAGTACTACATGCAAAGTTATGCAAAGTGTCATAAGTTACTCTCATGCTGATAATGGTGTAAACCGCCCTTAGACCTCAAACCACTTTGTACCCTAGATGTGGAGTCAAGTACTTTGTTGCTGATCTAACGTTGTCCATAACATGGTAACCATAAAGGTAGTTGATGGGTACTTCACAAAGCATGCTGACTGGCAGTAGTGACCTAGATAGAATTTGCCAATCCTGCATAACAGGATAAATGTCATGGGCCCAATATTGAACTGGACAAAGATGACACCAAGTATGCTTTGTGTTCAATATAGACATAATAGGGCTAGCACTCTATTGAAGGTGATTGTTCGTGTGGACTAAAGAGAGACGTTAGTGACCTTCACCAACGCTCGTGATCATCTTGTTTGTGAATCAAAGGTTCTACCCTACAAGAGATAAAAACCCTAAAACACATATCATGCTCATTCGTAAGGATCAAACTAATGAATTTTTTTTGAATTCCGCTGTTTAAAATAACACTATTTCCCTTCACTTACAACTTAGATCATTTCCAATACCCGTGCTATATTTCTACCTAGTATTCACATGTCTATGTGGCAAGCCATGAGACCATCACCATAACAAACTAAGTGTTCCTTAATTAATGTGTTACTCTTCGATTCTCACTTATGACACGTTTCAATTATGAGTTTTTTTATTTTGTTTTTTTGAGATATTTTTGAGACACATTTTTTGTATAAAATTAATGAGCCACTTTTAGACAAAAACAAACAAAATTTTTGGACAAAAGCAAATAAATCAAACCAATTTCTAACGAACAACAATAATTTTTTAAGATTAATATTTTTAATGAAAACTTTTTTTAATAATTTTCATAACTAATTGTATACAATTAAAATTTAGTTGATTCAAATATTGAAATACTATTAATATAATTATATGTACCCAAACAATTATATGTATTAATTTTTTTCAAATAAAATTGTATGTATTAATATATATTTTATAAATATTATAAAGATAAAAAAGTGTCATAATTTTTTTAAATAAAATTATATAATATTAATTTAATTTTTAACTTTTGTTCACATGCAAAAGTTAACTCATTTCTATCTATCAAATTTATTTTTCATTATTGAGCTGTACCAAACATAAATCATATCCATTCCTCTTTTATTTTGTTTTTTTTAAAGAACATAATTTTATTCCTATATTAATACTATAAACCCATTTTTTTGTAAATTTTACTATGACTTATATTTACACTTATATTAATACGATTGTCCTTTTTTATAATTTACAGGGAATCAATACTTATATTCATATATTAATACATATATTTATATATCAAAACAAGGTTTTTAAATTGATACGGGGACGGGAGAGAAAATATCATATCGTTGAGAACGGAGAGTGGGAGATCACTCACCAAAATATTAACTATCATATCTCAACTAATATACTTTAACTTTAATTACATATACTAATATAATTTTGAATTTTAACCCGTGCATTGCATGGGTTAGTTATACTAGTATATTTATATCCTTTGAATAGCACAGGTAATAAACTTGTCTTGGGCTTCACGACAGTAGCTGTAGTAATTCTGACCCAACAAGTAATAAAAACGAACTATATAAAATATTTCCATAATTGGAAAATTCTTCTTACAAAAGAATTAGGGTTACAATTGTAAGTGCACCAGTTCACCTCCATATTTTAATAATTGTTAAAACACATAAAAATAGAGTAGAATACAATATGGGTGAATTAAACTTGCATTGACAGCAAAAAACCTTTTAAAACTTTGAAAAAACAAATTACAGGTCATTTAGATAGATACACCTTCAATTGCATCGATACAAATGGTTTGAAATTTTAATATGGCTGAAAAACACGTTTTTGTATCGATACAGACAATATTTGTATCGATACAAAACTGATCTCAAGGAGACAGAGAGCTCTTGTGTATCGAAACATGCTTGCATGTATCGATACATATCTATCTCTCCTTGAACCAGGAAGATCATCATGTATCGATACATGTTGGTATGTTTCGATACATATCAGGCTTTCTTTAAACTAGAGAACCTCTGATGTATCGATACACATGAAATTTGTATCGATACATATCAGTCAAATACCAATTTTTGTAGCTGTCAACGTGTTTGCATCGATACAAGTATATACTTGGATCGACACATATCAGTTAAATTTTGCCTAAATCTACTCCATTCAATTTTATCTATAAATAGCATCATGAGGTTTTGTTGTAGTTGTGAGAAACTATTGGAAAACACTTTTGATCAGAATTAAGTGGATACTAGCATGAGGCCCGCGCGTTGCACGGTCGTGAGTGAGTGAACAACGGCAAGGTGCATTGATGCCAACATCATGGTGATTGAGGAGATAGAAGTTTGGGCACGAGCAACGCGAATCACCGCAAAGCGCGTTGCCGACATTGTAGGGACTGAGCAGAGATAAGTTTTGGAAAATTGCAATGATCAAGAGCAATAAATTACGCCGGCACGGGGAGGCTAACGGCAATGGAGTGAAAAGGACAGAGATTGTGAGACTGGGAGATCGTGACATTGGTAGCAAGAACACTCGTAAGAATGGAAGAAGGATTTTAAAATTGGGATTCCTTACTATTAGGGTGGGTTTGGATTTTGGGAATTTAGGGATTAAAAGAATAGGAGAAGAAGGAGAGAATGAAATTGTGATTATTGTTAGGGTTTGAATTTTGGGAATTTTAGGGATTAGAAGAATAGAAGAATGAGAAGAATGGAGTTGCAATGAGAGGAGAGTAAATGAGGAGAATGAGAGGTATGTATGGCAAGAGTGAGATACAATGAGGGGAGAGTTGCAATGAAACATGCCACATAAGCTTTTTCATATACATGGCACTTTGATGCATAGGTGGAGAAAAAAGCACACATGGCAAGAGGAGAATTGAAGGCTTAAAATTAATATATTAAAATAGATTTAGGATCAAAGAGCATTAAAACAAAGTTCTTCATCTTCTCCCAATTCTCAATTACTTCAAGGTTTAATATGGGTTCAATCAAGGGGTTCTAGTTTGATTGGAAGATAACGTTCGACACGGATCACGGTGAATCAGATTGTGCTCAGGTTGAATTGTTTTTAAGGAAGGTTTCTCATCGTGTATTCAAGGAGGTATCGTTCTTGAAGGATCGACGTATCAACGAGGAAATCAGCCGGATAATTGTCACGAAGTTTTTTGTGGAAGAACAAGGTGAGGATCAATTATCGTAACCGGAGGTTGAAGGTTAGGATTACGTCGAGATTTGCCCAAATTATTCGAAGCTACGCTAGTGAAGAAAGATTGGGTCTTTTGTATAGTCTTGTGTATTGTAGCCATTCAAATTTGTGCACTTTGTAACATTCAAAGAGATTTTTCAATCAAATATCAATTCGGTGTTTTTACCGAGTTGGGGGGAGACGTATCGGCCGAACGCGAGGATGAGACAAAAGTCAGTGAACTCCTATATCACGTTGTTTGTGTTTCTCTTTCCCTTAACATTTTAATTTTGATTATTCATTGAATTTGTATCATATTGAATTTGACGCACACCAAGTGCTCGATCAATTTCAATTGATTGGCTTGATTTGCGATACTAGTAATTCTTACCGTTGACTTATTGTGTTAAAGTTTTTAAAACAATTGTAACAGTTTATCATAGTAATTAATCGCAAAAAATAACTTAGACTTTGTTTGTATCATCATTCGTATCAAGGTGTATACTCTTTTTCCTTTGATCAAATAGGTACAAAGTAGACTACCGATCCGGTGGCCTTCCGCTTGCTATATTTTTAAAATCCGTAATTGTTTGTCGGATCACTTATTCAACCCCCCCCCCCCCCCCCCTCCCTTCTAAGTGAATAGCCGTGTAGTCTAACAACAACTAATCCTAATGGTTCAGACATAGTGCGTACCTTGTCAGCAAGATAGGCGAGATAAAAGCGAAGCAAATCTTCTCAAAAGATATGCCGCGTAAATACACCCGAAACTCCCAGAGTTTAGACATGTGGTCACATCATATAACTCATCTAACTAATTAGTGTTTTAGCAAAAATGAGGCCAACACAAAAACACCAACAGTAAGGAAGATTCACTAATCATAGTTCTTGCAAGTTGTTCAAGTACCTTATTTTTCCTCTCTACAACTCCATTTTGTTGTGGGGTACGTGAAGAGGAAATTTTTTTGTCAATGCCATGTTTTGAACGATTATTTTCAAATTCTCCTCCATGTTTAAAGTTGTAGGAAATCGTCTTGAACCATTGACGAGAGACACCGATAACAATGGTGTTCAAGACTCATAAAGGCATAAAGACATAGGAGAAGTTTTGACTTGACACTCTAGAAGTTATGGAACTTGATCACTACCTACACTTGAGTGGTTCTTTGTTCATATACATATAATTTCAACTAAATATGAAATTTGGAATAATGTTTGTCCAATACTCCATTTCCAAAAATTTTGCTCAATGATAGTAATAAGTTGTTGAGACTGATACTTAAAAATGAGGATTTGACAAAAATCAAACCAAAAAATCATATTAAGTTCATATCTTGCGTGTATATGTTGATGTATATTGTTGTGCATATTACGTGAAATGTTATCTTTGTACTTTTTGTTGAATATGTGAAAAGTTTATCATGCATTGTGCGTATTAATATGTATTCTCATGTTGATGTTTTGCTTTAATGTTGTGGTCTCATGTATACTTGATGTACCTTGGTAATTATATGTTTTTCATGAGTTTGAAGAAAAATTGAAAATAATGCATTTTGCATCGATACAAAATGATTTTGTATCAATACAAGTAAGTTTTCTCCATAATTTGAAAGCTGAACTGATATGTATCAATACACACTGTGTATGTATCGATACATAACTGCACCAGTTGAGCCAATGAAATGGATTATGAATCTTATTTTGTCGCCTTTACTTTCTTTTAGTCTTTTAACTCATGAACAATATTTTCTTTCATAACTCTATGACTTATGGCATTTTAATTTCAATATGGTTGTACGGATAATTTCTTATGCCAACTTTTAGGCATATTTGACTTCGGTTGTATGACTTTTTATTTCATGTATGGATTTTCTATATGCATGATGGTTTGTTTATTACTCGTCCGTAGGATATGTTTCAATGCTTATAATGTCGATGTTTTGATAATCATGTTTATTGATTTGACTTGTTGTTCTACATGCCATGTTTGTCATGATTTGGTTTATTCGTCATTAGAATACATTTTGGCATATTTTGCTTAATTATTTTATCAGAATTTTTATCATAAAGTGCATTTTGACAAATTTAAGTGCACGATATGACTATACTTTTAAAATTTCTCGAATTTAGATACTTCTCACGTGTGTATTCTTTTCTTCTTTTTGATATTGTCAAAAGGGGAGAGAAGAATTGCAAGCCTAAGCTAAGGACAAAGCTTTGAGTTTTTGAATCCAGTTAAACCTTCGTGCGTAAATTGGCATCAACTCAGGGGGAGCTTTGCTAGTGGTTAGCTTTGTTGTTGTTTGCGTTTGTAACGTGTAGCTATTTGTAATTGAATTTTAGGTGGACTTAGTTAGCTTATGCAATAGTTTTGACAATTATCAAAAAAGGGGAGAATATAAATGCATCAATTCCCCTCCATGTTTTAAAAATTGTCAAAACACCTAAAAATAGAGTAGAATACATATTGGTAACAATTACAATTGACTTGACAGCGAGAAATATCTTGAAAAATCAATTTTTGGGTATTTTGTATCGATACATACACACTTGTATCGATACAAATGTCCTGAAACTTGTTCAGGCTGAATTCCACGTATTTGTATCGATACATAGCACTTTTGTATCGATACAAATTATTCTCAAAAGAGTCAGATGAGCCTCTGTGTATCGATACATGCTTGCATGTATCGATATATATCAGTCTCTCTTGAAGCCAGAGAGAACAGTTTGTATCAAAACATATAGCTTTGTTTCGATACATATCAGTAAAGATTTCTGATTTTACTGGTGTATGTATCAATACAAAATCGTGGTTGTATCGATACATACATACAAAACTTCAATTTTTATACTCTGTCAGGGACTTGTATCGAAACATATTAACAGTTGTACCGATACACTTCTGTTAAATTCTGCTTAAATTTACTCCAATCTATTTTCTCTATAAATAGCTACATGGGGTTTTGTTGTAATCATGAGAAACATTTGGAAAACACTCTTTGATCAGAATTGTGGAGATATTTTGGATCAAAGTGCATTCAAGACAAGTTCATCATCTTCTTTCAATTCTCAATCAATTCCAAGGTTGAATATGGGTTCAATCAAAGGTTCTTAGTGCAATTGGAAGATAACGTTCGGTGTTATTCGCGGTGAATCAGAATTGCGATCGGATTGAATTGTTTTGAAGGATTGGTTCTCATCAAGGATTCAAGGAGTGGTGCTTGCTTGAAGGATCAACTCAATACAGTGAGGTAATCGGCTGGACGATTGTCACAAGGTTTCTTGGGGTCAAGATTGGTGTGAAGATCAATCGTTGGAATAAGAGGTAGAAGCTGTGGTTGGGTTGTGGATCACATAATTCGCATTGAAGCTACGACGATATAGGGAGATCGAGTCTCGTGTATTGTATTCTTGTGAATTGTGCATTTGTATTTTTTGAAGAAATTAGTGAAAATCTCAACTTGTCCGCTTGATAAGTTGGGGGGAGATGTAGCGGCCGACCGTGAGGACGACACAAACGCTAGGAACTCCCTGATCATCGCTGTGTAAAACTTGAATTCTAGTGCACGCCACGTGCTCGACGAAATTCAAGTTTTTGAGACTTGGCTTGCAATAGCGATTAGATACCATACAATCACTTGTGATCATTTTCAAAGTATCATAACATAAAATTTAATTCAATTGCTTGCTTCGATACATTTAATTGGCAATCGGTTTATCATAATCATACCATAAGGCTATGCTATACTTTGCTTTAGTCAAAAGTGCAAAGTAGACTACCGATCTAGGTGTCTTCCGCGCATACTTTTGATAAAATACGAAAAACCGTTAATTGGAGTTTAGATGCATATTCACCCCCCTCTAAACGTTGGCCAAGTAATCTAACAATATTTAACCCATTAAATATTAATCTTACTCAATTTTCGTCACCATGTAACAAAAAGTTATTTGTTGAGTTCATTTCGAGTCCATTACGTGATCAATGTTGTGACAATTTTTTATTTTTTTTGACTAATGACACTTGGTTGTCCTGTTTTTTCAGACTAAGCTAAACTTTGAACTGTCTATCTCGCCTAAGTCAAGCATCAATGTCAACTTTTTTTGGGAATACCACATCTCAATATAAAATTTTGTTTGATGCATTGCATATTAGACATGGCCTATCTTGATTACATATAATCCAACTAACTGTTGGAAAAATTAGACATAGAATTATATTATAATAATGAATTAAAAGAAATATTGGTACACATAAATGTGACATATAATAAAATAGATTAGAGAACAAGAAAAACTTATCGAATTTGACTTAGGCGTGCAAATATATTGGGCTTAACAGTATTTCGCCACTACAGATAAGTTGCCCGATGCAGTTGGTCTCAAAGCTAATACCCTCTAGGATACATCAGTCACATCATACTAGCATTGCACGTGAATTAGGAAGGTCTCAAAGAACCACTTTTGGATGCTCAAGGGAACTTAGTGTTATTATAGTGTTATTATGATATGTATGTATTATGTATAGCTTCTATTTTTCTACTTTTCTATATCCCCTATCCAATAATTCACGATCAACTTATATATTATCAGTATTTCTGTAAATGTGTAACCGCCATAATACATAATCATTAGCATCAAGAGAAAAAACGTGCACATAGAAATGGTTTGGTCAAAAGAAGTTAGTGGATATAAATTAATATTTAATATATATTTAAATTTAAACTAAATTATTGATAAAAATTCTAATAATCTCCCACAATTTATTTTAAAGTTTTAAGAGTTAAGTATTCCCAAGAGCGTGAGACATCAACGCATAAGTACTAGCGTCTTTTGGACTATGAACTAGCACATACAGTAAATGAATTTGATCCACTAGAATGTCGGTGAGATTATAACCTCTATGGAGCGCATTCTGTATGTGAATCAGTGACCCATCACTCACATTGATATCTCGTCCAAAGTTGTTCAGCGCGGTGTGGTGCATTTTGGCCTTGCACCTATGCCTGGATTTCATGAGTGGCTTTAGAGAGTCTGCCCAAGCTTTCATAGATGTGGTCACACCTGAAAACTCATATAGGTGAATCTATCAAGTGTACACCACAGTCAAGCACATCACTCACTCATGAGTTATAGATCCATTAAGAGAATAAGCTCAACCTACAACACTGTAGTACACACTATCCTACACCATAGGGATGAACTCACAAATATAAAAATTGGATAGTGTCTCACCAAATTGACAGGTGACTTGTTCTTACCCACAGCCTTGCGAAATTTCACAATCTATGTTGGGTTACCATCTCTCTCAATTTTAACAGCTGTTTCACACAATTATATGACTAAGACGTCTCTTATTCTCAATTAAAATTAATTTTCTTCACAAGTCTACTTAGATGAATTCTAAGTGACAACAACCCCCACAGTTTAGGGTAGCACTAATTCTCTAAAGAAATTATTTATGCAAATCTACTTGAAAAGAATTTCAAGCGATAACCCCCACATTGGAGAAATAAGTCCACATAAATATTTATTTTGTTATCATAATTTTCTATTTTTTAATCATCATATATTATTCTAATACAATGGATACTTTACAATATGCCATACACAATTTAATGTATCTCTCAAATATCCCCAAGTCATAGTCATATTTAGGTTTACTTCGAATTAAAATATTTCTAAGCGACAACATCTCTATAAATTATCAATAAGATGGCTCCTCAATAATTTGCTTCGAACGATTGTTGGAAAAATTAGACATAGAATTATATTATAATAATAAATCAAAAGAAATATTTGTACAAATAAATGTGACATATAATAAAATAGATTAGAGAACAAAAAAACTTATGAAATTTGACTGAGACGTGCAAATGCACTGGGCTTAAGAGTATTTCGTCAGCACAAGTAAGTTACCCGATGCAGTTGGTCTCAAAGCTAATACCCTTCAGGATACAACAGTCACATCTTGCTAGCACTGCACGTGAATTAGCAAGGTCTCAAGAAACCACTTTTAAATGCTCAAGGGAACTTAGTATTATTATAATATGTATGTATTATTTAGTAAAAAAATAAATAATATGTATGTATTATGTATAGCTTCTATTTTTCTACTCTTCTATATCTCCTATCCAAAAATTCACGATCAACTTATATATAGTTGGTACTTACGTAAATGTGTAAGACTATGTACAATGGGGCTTTTTTGCTATGTTGAATCCTGCAAAAATGTTGCTTTTGTCAGGTTCGGAGTGGAACAGAGGAGAGAGGAGATTACTGCAATAAACATTTGTGAATCTGACGAGAGGGGACGCGTGGCGCGATTCGATTTCCAATGACTGGCGCGTGCGGTACACGGCCCGACAGGGGCGCGTCGCCCAGCAGGGGACGCGGAGAGAGAAAGATAGCGGTGACAAGTGGCAGCACGCGATTGGTTATCCAGATTTTTATTTCATTTTATCTTTAAACTCGATTATTTCATTGCAAATTAATTTTTTATTTTTTTACCAAAATTCGTAATTTTTTTTTTCTCTATAAATAGAGACTTGGTTCATTTGATTTGGACACAGAAAAAAAAATGAATTTTTCACTACCTTAATTATATTATTAGTGTTTATTAATGTTAATTATGAAGTTTAAGTGTTTTTTTAGTAAAATGAATCTCAATAATCATTTAAATAAATTTTGTTAAGTTTTTATTATTTTAATTGAATTTTAATTTATTATTGTAATTTTATTTAATTATAAAAATAAAAATTTTAGTTTAAAAAAGAATATGAAATAAAAAGTGGTGGGGTAGAAAAAGTGGTGGGGTAGAGAAAGTGGTGGGGTAGAGTATTGAATGAAAAAACTATTGGAGAGAATAAAAATTGAATGTGTGTTAAATGATGATGTGGAGTATAAAAAGTGATAAAGTGGGTGTTGAATGGTATTAACCATTGTACATGGTAACCGTCCACTTAATTCACCATAATACATAATCATTAGCATCAAGAGAAAAAACGTGCACATAGAAATGGTTTGGTCAAAAGAAGTTAATGGATATAAATTAATATTTAATGTATATTTAACTTTAAAATAAATTATTGATAAAAATTCTAATACTAACTTCAGACTTTAGACCATATCAGTCACTTGAACAACGTGCGTGCAATATATGCAAAATGATTTAAGCTTTACAGCTATGGAGCAAAAGATACAAACACGGCCAATGAACACAACACATATTTCTGACATGTCAATACGGCTATTTTGTTTTTTAAAATAATATAATTGTTAGTGTCAATTTCGTGTTGGAGTGAGATACGATATGTGTCTGTGTTTGTTAGCATTATAAAATAAAAGTGTAAAGTAAGAATAATCATAGAAGATACAAAAACATGAATCCACACAAGAAGCTTGAAACCATGATATCAGGAGAAGTTAAATTGAACAGAGAAAAAAAGCAAAGATTGTGAAAAAAAGGGGCCCTGTTTGAAATCCCCCTTTTAGTGGGTGCAGCTCTTGAAGAAGAAAAATGAAAGTGACATATGCTATAGTCACACTTCAAAGTGAGGGCAGAAAAATTTGATGAAGCCAGGAGATGGGGTTTTGTAACGTCTTTTTGTGATGTGACAATTCCATTAATTAATTACCAAAAAAGGTATTAATTTTTCTATTTCTTAACATTAGGCCCCTACCTTTTTTCATCTTATATTAAACTATTTTCATAAGGGGTCCCTTTTCTTATTGAGTCTTATGAAAATGCTCAGTGATTCAACTTGTCATAAAATTATTCAATATTCAACATTCAAAAAGTTGATATCAATGTGGATTTTTTGGGTTGTAGAGATTCTTTTGTCTTGTTTTAATATGTAAAAATTTGTAGGTCTTGCTAACCAATGCATCTTATGCAATGGTTAAGGAATCCAAAAGTAGTAACTTTTACATTGAAACAATCATAACTTACACTTTAAAAAAGTTTGGTACACAAGTTCCAAGATAATTTTACTACTTTTAGTTATTTAATTAGTATAAGAAATGCAATGTTTAACATTTGCTAAATTTGTATAGCAAATACAACACGAACAGCTTCTTTCACTTTTACATCATGTTTCCTAAGTTTAGTTCTGTTCATTAACTTATTTGTATACAATCATTTGATCTATTGTTACACCAACTTGTTATCTATATTTAGAAATTTAGACACTACACCTTCCTTTCCCCTTTTTCTACGATAAATCTTAATTCGTTTATTTTGATACATTTATTGTTGCATACTTTTATTAGTCACGTACTTCTGATGGGTCAATGTGAAAAGGATTGTGACAAAACATTGTAAAAAATATTTATGGATTTTGTGAAATATGTTAGTGCATATTATATATATGTAGTAAAATGTTGGGTTCAAATGTGATTAGTTAACTTTACATGGGTTATTGAATAATATTTTGATTTAATATATAAATAATTTATATATCTCCTTTTTTATTTTGAATGGAAATAATTTATATATCTCTAATGTTCTAGAGTTTAGACTATGCGGTGTTTTTTCATTGATGATCTTGAATCATTTTTTTTGGATAAGTAATCATTAGTTTGTACGATTATTTATTTTATATTTTTTTTCTCTCTTCAATTCGGACACCACACGGAAATTGAAATTATATTTTAAATGATGTTGGTTATAATATCTGACTTTTATGCGACGTTCCGATACCACATATATCCGAGTTATATTTTATTTTATATGATGTGGGATACAATATCATACTTTTACGGTGTGTAAATAACACACCTCAAAGAAATAGCACAATTTTTTTTTTGAACAAACCCAAATAAAAAATATATATGTATATATACGAAGAGAGGCACGTACCAGCACAAGGAGTGTCAGTGCATGTCGAAAGTGTTTACATCAAGAATCAAAATAATACAATCAAATGCCCAAACATAATAAGGGATTAACCCACCAACAATGAAGATTAACCCCTATTCCTGGATACTGTAACTGCAACCACCAGAACGAATGCCGCTTGATCAGGTCTAACAAAAGAGGTAGCGAGCGCGTTGAGTTCTTGAACAAGCGTTGATTACGCTCTGTCCAGATCACCCAAACACAAACCATCCAAATAAGCTGTAGGAATGAACGTCTGCCTCTGCTGCCGCCTGCTGCATAAGTGAACTGTGTGAAATGAGCAGCAGGAGTCAAAGGATCCACCATCTCGAAGCATCTCCAAGACCTGACAAGCGTCCACAATGATCCAAAAACACCACATGAGAAGAAAAGATGTTGCACCGTCTCTACATCAGCACAGCCAGAGACGCACAACTGAGCCTCTGGAGCAAGAATGCCTCGTCGAAACAAGTTGGCCCTTGTCGGTAACCTGTCTCTCAAGAGTCGCCAAGCAAGAATACACACTTTCAAAGGCACATGTCTATGCCAGATAAGGTCTGCTGTATCATCTAACGGAACCGCCTCCTGAGTAGTCAATAGGTGATAAGCACCACATAGGTGATAAGCACCACGCACCGTATACCCACTCTCGGGATCGAAGCGCCAACGCCAGACATCAGCCACCTGCTCCTGCAACTGAACATCAAGTAATAAGGCTTGACACTCCCCCAACATCTCCTCCTCCCACACCCACAACTGTCTCTGCCACTCCCATGCCATCCCACCTGGCCCCCACCCTCGTGTAAACATCTCAGCCATAGTGTGATGCCTCGTGTGTGTCAAATCAAACAAACGACCAAACCTCACACTCAACGGCACTCGCCCAAGCCAAGGATCCAACCAAAACAAAGTGTCCCTCCCATGTCCAACCCGCCTCTCCACACCCTCTGAAAACCAGTCACCTCAGACCCCATCAGCACCATCCCTAATCTTCACTATCTCTCGCCACCATGAGGACCCTCGTCTCCCCCCCCCACACACAAACGACCACCCTCCACACCATACCTAGCCGCCAACACTCTAAACCATAAACCCCCCGGTCCACCAACATCCGCCAACACCACTTCCCAAGAAGGGCAGTGTTGAACTCCCGAAGCCCCCAAACCTCCATACTCCCGACGCCGACAAATAGATTTCCAACTGATCCAGGAAACCTTTCTATAATCCTCACACCCCCCTAGAAAAAATTAAGCAAAATAGAGTCAAGGGAAGAAATGATACCTGTGGGAGCTTTGAAGAAGGAAAGTGCATAGACAGGAAGAGAGGTCAAAACTGACTTGAGCAATACCAAACGACCACCATAAGACAAGAAACGGCTCTTCCAGTTAGACAGGCGCTTTCTAACACGACACAACACCGGTTCCCAAAAGCCTAACCGTCGCGGATCACCCCTATAGACAGGCCTAGATAAACAAAAGGAATCGTACCTACTCTACATCTCAAAGCACTCGCTGCCTCGACTAACCAGTAATCCGGAATATTGACCCCGACTAACATACTTTTGTGGAAATTCACCTTGAGTCCCGACAGGAGCTCAAAAAGCATGAGAACAGCCCATAACGCTCGCACATTGGCCCAACTTTTGGCCCCAAGAAGCAGAGTGTCATCAGCAAACTGTAAATGAGACACAGTAATGCTACCCTGCCCGCCCACATTATACCCAGTAAATAGTTGTTGCTCTGTCATTGACCGCATGAGCACATGCAACCCCTCAGCCGCAAGTAAAAAGAGGAACGGGGACAAAGGATCCCCCTGTCGCAGCCCACGCTCCAACGGGAACTCCTCCGTTGGGCTTCCATTAACCAACATAGACGTAGTAGCAGTGGACACACATTCCTTAATCCATTTCCTCCAGAGAGGCGGGAACGCCATCTTAGTCATCACAACTTCCAAGTAACCCCAATCAACAGAATCATAAGCTTTCTCGAAGTCCACTTTGAATAACAACAGCTCTTTCTTACATTTCCGAGCCTCATTCACGATCTCATTCGCAATAAGGATCCCATCTAGGAACTGCCTGTCGCGTACAAACACGGATTGAGTCTCAGAGACAACACTCCCAACCACCAGACGCAGCCGATTCACTAAAACCTTAGCCAGGATTTTATACAGGCTACCTACCAAAGCTATCGGTCTAAAGTCCTGAAGACGCTGGGGGCTATCGACTTTGGGGATCAGAGCAATAAAAGTGGAGTTCAAGCCCTTAGTCAACCGCCCATTGCGATGAAACTCAGACACAAACCGCATGAGTTAAAGAAATAGCACAATATGTATCAATCAATATACAATGGAAGTTTTTGTTAAAGAGGTTTATAATGGTCTATTTGTTTAGTTCACTTTGAAGTGAACCCAAAACTACAAAATATCCATCAATACAATTTTTGCAAAATAATGTTTTTTGCAATGGCATTTGAATTTGGATTTGATTTGATTTAAATCAAGATGTATGAGACCGTTGGAATCATAACCAATGCTCATCAAAATACATTGACGAAAGGAGAGATGATTAAAAGCTTAATTTAGTACTCGTGACTAGTGAGTCAAAGGAGAGATATAATTTTATCCAAAGTTTATACGCATACATTTTTTTGACGAAAATTTCTCTTTCCACCCCCACACTTCTCTTTAACCCCCTTAAAATCCAAAATTGTTTTTCATTTTTATGGGAAAATACAGTTCTGATTCTGCGATCCGAATTTTGTGGTGGGTTTTAGAAGGTTCGAATTATATAATCTGAACATTGTGGGGGTTTTAGCAGGCTAGGATTATAAAATCCGAACTTTCGTAGCTAATTCCTAGCTAATTCAAACTTATGTGTTTGTTTCTTTGGTTTTTTGTTTGTTACATTAGTTTGTGGTTTTATTTATTTATTTTTGTCGGTGATGGTGTATTTTGTAGTTTTGTGCATCTTTTGTTGTTGAGAACAAACATGTTGTTGTTGTTGTTGGCTCATAAGAGAAAACAAAGAGAGAAAGAGAGAATGAAAACTTATTCATGAAAATAGAGAATAAAAAGAGAGAATGAAAAGTTGTTGTTGTTAGCTACGATGATTTTTGTAGATACTAATGCGAAGCAGAACTTTGTGGGAGTTTAGCAGGTTAGAATTTTAAAATCTGAACTTCTCCTAACCCCCCCCCCCACAAAGTTCGATTTTTGTAGTTATTCGTATCTAATCTCTAGTAAATGAAGTTCGAATTCTGCGATCCGAACTTGACCTAAATCTCTCCCAATTCATATTTAAGGGCAAAAAGAGTAGTTAGGGGGGAAAGAGAAACATGGGGGAGGGGGGGGGGGGGGGTGGGGGGGGAGGATGAGATTTTTTCTTTTTTTACGGTATATGAAGCCCACACATGAGAAAATTGTTTTTGTTAGAAAATGTAGTTGACTAGTTTGACAACTAGTAAACTACTCTTTTCATTTGAGCTCCCAATTCAGTGAAATTGAGACTAAAAATGATTTTGCTTAACAAAAATTATTATAGTACACTTAAATTATTATGACAAACAGAATTTGTCTCATCTTTTTTCTTTTCTTTCAACTTCTTACCTCTCTTCTTTATCTTTCATGATAAAAATATTTATTTCTCTGTGGAAGAAAAAATGGGTTGTAATAAAATTCCTCTAAAATTTAATTTATTTAATTCAATTGATATCAAAGAATTTTACAATTTTATTACATGTTTGTATGATGTAAATAAATATATAATAATCTATAAAATGGGACATGTAACAAAAAAAAAATATAAATGGGACAAACTTATATATTTGTTTAATAAGCAGCTGATTATGAAAAATATAAACAACTATTACAACAATTTTTAAATTATAACCAAATAAATTCTTAATTAAATTTATCTGTTTAATATCTATTGTCCAGGAACATGAGAAATAATTTTTGTTAGTAGCAATTATTATTATTATTATTATTATTATTATTATTATTATAATTAAAAAGGTTAACTAAAGTATTGTTATTATGCCCTTACCAAAAAAAAAGTATTGTTATTATACAAGAATAGATTCATGGAGAGGTTGCCAATTATATAGTAGATTCATGGGGAGATTGTTAATTTTATATTTGTTAAATTTTTTAGTAGATTCACGCGAAGAACATCATTTTATCGTTGAAATTTTTTTAAAAAATATTGATTAAAAAATTATTTAAACGAGTGATTAAAATATTGATTAAAATATTTTACTATTTTTAATTATTTGTAATAAAATATATTTTTAACTATAACTATCACGACCAAAGACACCCAACAAAACAAATCGCGCAGAACGCGCGACCAGTGCACGGGTATCTTATTAATTACATGTTAAATCTTTATCTTTATCTCTATCGTTATCTCTATCTCTATCTCTATAATATATATTTGAGAATGCCTCTCTCATGAAAAAATCTTATGTGGCAACCTTTCAACAAAGAAAACCTTTCAACAAAGAATTCTTATGTGGCATATAATGTGTCAATCTCTAAAACCATCTCCATAACAACCTAGGTCTTCCTCAATGTACCACTATTCAATTCTCACTCATGACATTTTTTAATTATGAGAAATTTTATTTTTTAGAGATACTCAATGTACCACTCTTTGATTTTCACTCATGACATTTTTTTCAAGTGTGAAACATTTTTTTTATAGTTCTTCAATGTGTCACTCTTCGATTACCACTCATGACACTTTTTTCAATTATAAAACATTTTATTTTAGTTTTTAGAGATATTTATGAGACACTATTTTGGTATAACTAAGATTAATAATAAGTCACTTTTGGACAAAAACAAACAACAAGAATATGATTTTTGGCAAGAAGGACATGACTCAATTCTCACCAAGAACTAAAGATCTATTTTTGTAATTTATCTTTTTGACAAGAAAAATATACTTGATTTTTTATCAGACTACTAGGCTTATCACTTAGAAGGGGAGGGTTGAATAAGTGATCTGATAATCAATTAAAGATTTTTTAAAATTATTTAGCACGCGGAAGTCCACCGGATCGGTAGTTTACTTTGCACCAAGTTGATCAAAGGAAAGGTAGTATTCACCTTTTTTTTTTGGTACATCAGAAATATAAACTGCTCCCGCCAGGGATCGAACCCTGGACTTCTCCCTACCCAATAATATGATGATAAATAAAATGCTAAGCGATACTTTGTGATCAATCGATTCAAGATATGTTCGTTTTAAGATTTTGAAAACTTAACACAATAATATGGTCTAAATTACAAGTAACACAAACAAAGCAAACAATTGGAATTTGATCGAGCACTTGGCGTGCGTCGAAATTGATAAAATCCCAATTGATAAAATTCAATTGAACAAATGCAAAATTAAAAGAGTTAAGGGGAGAGAGGACACAAACAAAGTGATGTGGAAGTTCCCTAGATTTCGTGTCGTCCTCGCGATCGCCCTATATGTCTCCTGCAAATTTCCGTAGAAGCGGAATTGAGATTTTTATAAAAATTCCTTTGAATTACAATGCACAAGTTTTACAGAATTTAGTACATGAGATATCTAAAAAGACTCGATCTTTTCTCACTCGTTATTGCTTCAGAAACTAGCGCGATCACCAACACGATCCTCGACTTGAACCTCTGATTATGATAACTCGATACGCTCCCATTCTTCAATTTAGAACCCTTGTTATCGATTATTCGGCTGCCGCCGACGTGTTGAACCTTGAAAAACCGATACTTCAATCAATCTTGAATCCCGATGAGAAACCCCTTGCAACCAATTCAACCGAAAGATATGATTCACCGCGATCCACTACAGACGTTATCTCCCAATTGAACTAGAACCCCTTTGTTGGACCCATTTAAAGAGTAATCAACTTGGAGGTAATTGAGAATTGTGGGAAGATGAAGAAGTTGATTGCAATGAACACTATGATCCAAAATTTTGACCAATTATGATCAAAAGCTGTTTTCCAAATGTTTCTCACACTTACAAAAAGACCTCATGATGTTATTTATAAGGGAAAATAGAATGGAGTAGGAAAAATATAACTGATATGTATTGATACATAGTAAGTGTGTATCGATACATATTAATGACATCTTAAAAAATTGAAGTTAACTGATATGTGTATCGATACATATAAGGCTTTCTGGTTTAATGAAGGCCTGATATGTATCGATACATGTACATATGTATCGATACAATATGATCTCTCTGTTTTGAAATGGAACTGATATGTATTGATACATGTAAATGTGTTTCGATACACACAAGCTTTTCTATTAAAAAATGAGATCTGTTATGTATCGATACATACAACACTTGTATCGATACATATGCAAGTTTTTCAATCAGAAAGATTTATAGACCATATGTATTGATCCATATAACACATGTATCTAGCCAAATGACCTATAATTTGGTTTTTCAAAGTTTCAAAGCCTTTTTTGCTGTCAAGTCATATAAAATGATGCCAAAATGTATTCTATTCTTTTTTGATTCATATGTTTTGACAATTATTAAAACGTGGAGGTGAACTTGTGCATTTACAATTTTTTGGTTACCACCATATTAGTACAAAGTTTCCACCGCCATTAGTGATGGCAAGTATCCATCAGGGAACTTACGAGGCACACAAGGTGAGTTATCCCTTCCCAACCAAATTTTCTGCATACCCATGAGCCAAAAATCGAACCCTTTACCACATGCTTAAGCGGACCGAGACCTTTACCACTTGGACTAATTCATTGTTGATGGTTTTATGATATTAAATTTAATAAAAGTAATATAAACAAGGAAAAATATAATACAATGGTTACATATATTAAAATCCACTAGATTGAAAATTTATATCATATAAATCATTATTACTGAAATTTCTGGCACGTCATTAATATAGGTTCTACATGATGTTCCTGAAGGAAAATAGAGATATTTTAAGGAGCGGAATTCAAAATTTTTTCCTTAGTTTGATCCTTACGAATGAGCATGATATGTGTTTTAGGGTTTTTACCTCTTGTAGGGAAGAACCTTTTAATCACGAACAAGATGATCACGAGCGTTGATGAAGATCACCTCTTCAATAGAGTGCTAGCCCTTTATGTTTGAAGGCTATGCAAGAATATTGAGAGAGAGGATTATTTTAGGGTTTTCCAACTCTAAAATATTCTTGTGCTTTTTCGTGTGTTTTGAGCTATGACAAGAGGTCTCTATTTATAGTTATTTTTTGTCGTATGCATCAAGACAACTCTTGTCTTGTACTCCAAGATATCTCTTGTTGGGCAAAGCCCAACAAGAGAACAAGGACTTAGGGCGCGCGCTCCCCATGAGTGGTAGTACTCATGTGCACGTCCTCCCACCATATCTAATGGTGTTCTTCGCTCAATTAAATTACCGTGATACCTTTACCACTTTAATTTGCACATACATCGTACCTTACGGTGTTCCTTTAATTATCTCAATATTAGAATGTCCTTATGTGTGTGACTCTTGTAGGTTTCCATAACGTTGGCAATTATATTAAATCATTTATTTAATATAATAAACAATGAATGGTATCTAGCAACACATCATTGCTACCCAAGTTATGAGAAATTAACATGTGATCAAAACATAACCTTTGTTGTTGGCGTTTTTGTATGTTGGCTATAATTTTGCAAAAACCCATTTTGTCACATGCTCTAGGACATGCTGAAGCATCTGAGTATGTTGAGCCCTGAAGCTGTTTGTACGCGCGCGTTTTTATTTTTGAAATATATCTTGGAAAGATTTGTTTTAAAAATATATTTTATCATGCATAGCTGGCATAACAGAATGCGTCTTGGGTCACAAGTTATCTCTTATGTGAAGATTTAATTCTAAAATATAATTCCTATATTTTAGGATTCGGTTTATTTTTATTGGATATATTTTTGAAGACTCTTTTTCTTAAGGAACAAGTCAAGCTGCGCTGAAGACTCTATATATACTTGTGTAAAACATAGTTAGGGTTGTGGAAATTTTATTGTGTTCACTAAAGTGTGTGTTGTCTTTATTTTTCCCTAGTGAACTTTGTGAGTCTTTTCTTGTATCACCTTGATACATGCTAAGGACATAGGCTGTGTGTCTTGTGTTATTTGTGTGATTACTCTTAAGCCTTTAGGTACAGAGTTGATCGTTTTGTTTGAGTGTGTTCTCACCATCATAAGTTGTTTGTTTGATTGTGAACAACACTGTGTTCGTGTTGTTAGTAAGGAGTAAGGCGGGGCGCCTTTGACCTAGGAGTTCCTAGGTTGAGTTGCACAAGGTGGTTGCTAGGTTAGGAGCAGTAAACGGGTCGTTTACTGGTGTCTTGGAACTAGGGCTATATTAATGGATTCCTCCTGGATTAGTATCCCTCAGACTAGGGCAAGTTGCGCCGAACTGGGTCAACAAATACTTGTGTTATTTACGTTTCTGTTCTTTATCGTTTTTATTATTGTCTGTGTTGCGAGTAGACGCTGTAGAAATTGCTAAAGCATCTTACTACTGAGTGCCAGGAATTTCAATTGGTATCAGAGGAGGCATCCTGCTTGTTTGGGTGAGCTCCAGGGAACTATTTCTGGCATAATGGATAAAGAAGGAGGAATGGTGAACAGGCCACCCCTACTGAATGACTCTAACTATGATATTTGGAAGTCTCGCATGACGACTTTTTTAAAATCACTAGATAGCAGGGCTTGGAAGGCTGTACTCAGAGGATGGGACCATCCCAAAGTGAAAGACGCTAATAATGTTGATACTGATGAACTCAAACCTAAAGAAGATTGGACCACGGCTGAAGACACTGCAGCAGTTGGAAACTCCAAAGCTCTAAACGCCTTATTTAATGGAGTGGATCCAAACATGTTTAGACTGATCAATCAATGTATTGTTGCCAAGGATGCTTGGAATATCTTGAAGACTGCTCATGAAGGTACTTAGAGGGTAAAGAAGTCAAAACTCTAAATTCTAACAACTCAGTTTGAGAATCTTAAGATGAAGGAAGAAGAAAGTGTTCGTGATTTTCATATGAATGTACTAGAGTATGCTAATTCATTTGAATCCTTGGGAGAAAAGATATCTGATGAAAAACTAGTAGGCAAGATCCTAAGATCTTTACCCAAAAGATTTGATATGAAAATGTGTGCAATAGAGGAAGCACAAGACATTAGTGATATGAAAGTTGATGAGCTGATTGACTCCCTTCAAACTTTTGAGTTGAAAATCAATGAGACGGTAGAAAAGAAAAATAAAAGTATAGCTCTTGCCTCGAACATTGATGAAGATGATGTGGAGAGTTCCATAGATACTGATGAAGGCTTATCAAATGCTGTGGTAATGCTTGGAAAACAGTTTAACAAGGTGCTGAAATCTATGGACAGAAGATCCAGATTAAGATTTGCTGGAGGAAATGCTAGAACATCTGCGCAGGGTAAATCATATGAATCCAATAGAAACACTGCATCTCAAAAGAGCCCAAGAACTGATGATAAACCTGCTCAAAGCAAAGGTGTTTAGTGTCATGAATGTGAAGGGTATGGTCACATTATAACTGAATGTGCAACATATCTGAAGAGGTAGAAGAAAGGTATGAATGCAACTTGGTCAGATGAAGACACCTCTGAGAAAGAAATTGAGACTGAGTCTGCCAAGAACATCACTGCACTAACAGGAATATGTCTATATGATGGAGATTTAACCTATGATGCATTATCAACTGCTTATAAGGAACTATGTACCAAAAGTGCAGAAGAGTTCAAAATTAATGAGCAATAGAAGGGGATCATATCCCAGCTATAGGGTGAAAAAGAAAAATACTTATCAATTATCCTTGATCTCCAAGAAGAAGTGACCGTGCTGAATTCACAAATCAGAGAGCAAAAGAAATTTGTTTCTATGAAGACTAATGGGACTGAAAAATTAGATGATATACTGACTCAACAAATCTCAGGCATGCCAAAAGGTGTTGGATTTAACTATGAGAAGTTTAACAAGAAGAATAAGTATATTCAGAACACCATGTATCCACCTCTCAAAGAAACATTTTCTACAAGGCCAAGTCAGTTGCCTCAGTAATCTGTGCAACATCTGGGAGTAAAAGAAAAATCTCAACCATGGATATGTCACTACTGTGGGAGAAAAGGTCATATAAAACCTTATTGTTTCTTGCTTCATGGATCTCCCAGTAAGGTGCAACAAGCAAAGTCCAGAAAGTCTGGGAAGAAAGAATGGAGACCTAGAGAAAAGCTTGTTTCACTCATTGCTTACACATCTCTAAAAGCAACATCTAGGGAGGATTGGTACTTTGACAGTGGGTGCTCCAGGCACATGACTAGAATTGAGAATTTTCTGGTTGATATTAAGTCCTACTCAACAAGCTTTGTCACTTTTGGTGATGGGTCTAAAGGTGAAATCAAGGGGATAGGAAACTAAGAAAGAAAGGGTCTACCTAAACTTACAAAAGTCTTGTTTGTAAAAGGTTTGACAGCCAATCTAATCAGTATCAGTCAGCTATGTGATCAAGGGTTGTTGGCTAACTTTACAAAAGTTGAATGTCTAGTCACTAATCAAGAAGGAGAAGTCATAATGAAATGTGTGAGGTCAAAGGATAATTGTTACTTATGGGAACCACAAGAGGAAGTTGGCTTGTCAACTTGCTTGCTTACTAAGGAAGATGAAGTAACATTATGGCACCAAAAGTTAGGTCATCTGAACCTAAGGAGCATAAAGAATGCCATAGCTGAGGAAGCAATCAGAGGTCTACCCAAGCTCAAAATTGAAGAAGGGAACATATGTGGTGAGTGTTAGATTGGGAAACAAACAAAGAAGCCTCATCATCAGGTACATCATCTGACAACTTCCAGAATACTTGTGCTGTTACACATGGATTTGATGAGTCCTATGCAAGTTGAAAGCTTATGTGGTAAAAGATATGCTTTTGTAATGGTTGATGACTTCTCAAGGTACACCTGGATCAAATTCATTAGAGAGAAATTTGATACTTTTGATGTCTTCAAGGAGTTATGTGTTCAAATATAAAGAGAAAAGGATAGTACGATCTTGAAGATAGAAGTGATCATGGGAAGGAGTTTGAGAATTTCAAGTTCTCTGAGTTCTGTACAGCTGAAGGGATAACACATGAGTTATCTTCACCAATTACACCACAACAAAACGGTGTGGTTGAAAGAAAGAATAGAAATTTGCAAGAGTCAGCTAGAGTAATACTACATGCCAAAAATCTTCCATATTATTTTTGGGCAGAAGCTATGAATATTGCTTGTTATATACACAATAGAGTCACTCTGAGAACAGGCACAAAAGTTACCTTATATGAGTTGTGGAAGAATAAGAAACCAACTGTCAAGTACTTCCATGTCTTTGGAAGCAAATGTTATATCCTAGCTGATATGGAACAACGAAGGAAATTGGACTCTAAGAGTGATGAAGGCATATTCTTAGGATACTCTACCAACAGCAGAGCATATAGAGTGTTCAACTCCAGAACTAAAGTCATGATGGAATCTTTTAATGTAGTTGTAGTTGACTCCAGTGAAGAAAAGAGGTCTGATGCTCCAACAATATCTATAGCATCTGATCAGCAAGAAGAAGTATTTGAAACTGAAAAGAAAAATGTTGATTCTGGATCAAGTAGTACTGAACCTAACAAAGGGCCATCTACAAGAGTTCAGAAAAATCATCCAAAAGAGCTTATCATTGGAGATCTTAATCAAGGCATTGTTACAAGAAGAACCAGAGATGTGGTGTCTAATTCATGTTTTGTCTCAAAGATTGAACCCAAGAATGTCAAGGAAGCCCTTACTGATGAATTCTGGATTAATGCCATGCAAGAAGAACTTGAAAAATTCAAGAGGAATGAGGTATGGGATCTTGTGCCTAGACCTTAAGATGTGAATGTAGTTGGTACAAAATGGGTCTTCAAGAACAAATCTGATGAGAGTGGGAACATAACTAGAAACAAGGCTAGACTGGTAGCTCAAGGCTATGCTTAGATTGAAGGGATAGACTTTGATGAGACATTTGCTCTTGTAGCACGTCTTGAATCCATAAGACTTCTCTTAGGGATTGCATGTATATTGAAGTTCAAGCTATTTCAAATGGATGTGAAAAGTGCCTTTCTCAATGGGTACTTGAATGAAGAAGTTTATGTTGAACAACCTAAGGGTTTTGTTGATCCTAGCTTTCCAGATCATGTCTACAGATTGAAAAAGGCTTTGTATGGTCTAAAGCAAGCTCCTAGGGCTTGGTATGAAAGGTTCACTGAATTTCTTGTTACTCATGGGTACAGAAAGGGTGGCAATGATAAGACTCTGTTTGTGAGAGAAGAGAAAGGTAAAGTGATGATAGCACAAGTTTATGTGGATGACATAGTCTTTGGTTGAATGTATGATCAGATGGTCCAACAATTCATGCAGCATATGCAGTCAGAATTTGAGATGAGTCTAGTTGGTGAACTAAGTTTCTTTCTTGGACTCCAAGTCAAACAAATGGAGAATACTATATTTGTGTCTCAAAGTAAGTATGTAAGAAATATTGTGAAAAAGTTTAGTATGGACAATGCTAGCACCAAAAGAACACCAACAGCAACACATCTGAAGCTTACCAAAGATGAAAAAGGGATCAGTGTGGATCTAAGTCTTTATAGAAGTATGATTGGAAGCCTATTGTACCTCACAGCAAGCAGACCTGATATTACTTTTGCTGAAGGAGTGTGTGCAAGATATCAAGCTGAACCTAAGATGAGTCACCTCACAGAAGTCAAAAGAATTTTAAAATATGTGAAAGGGACATGTGACTATGGAATGTTATATTGTCGTAGTGATAATTCTATGTTAGTAGGCTACTGTGATGCTGATTGGGCAGGAAGTGCGGATGATAGGAAAAACACTTTAGGAGCATGTTTCTTCCTAGGAAATAATCTCATATCTTGGTTTAGTAAGAAACAAAATTGTGTGTCTCTATCAACTACAGAAGCAGAATATATTGCAGCTGGTAGTAGTTGTTTTCATCTAGTGTGGATGAAGCAAATGTTGAAGGAGTACAATGTGGTTGATCAGACAACAACGTGACTGCAAGTATACAGTCGTGTCGCGTAGTTTTAAAAGATTATTGAACCCAAAGGACCAATAATCGACCTACCGTTATCTGATGTTACTTTGTAAATCTAAGGCTTAAAGATTAATTTAAAGGGATTTAAATTAAAATATATTTTTTTAATGATTTTTTAAATTTAAGTTGGAATAAGTATTATTAGGATGTGCTTTTAGTTGCTTCAGTGGGTTCAGTATTTAAATTGTGCTAAAGAAAAGAATTAGTTTTCGAAACTATATTGACTTAAAAATACTAGTCTCTGCTCTCGCAAATCTGGACTAATATTATAAAATATAAAGGTGATGCTTAACTCTCGTCCTCACATCCGCTAATAAAATACTTTTTGAAAATCAATATAATTTAATTAATTCTAACCCCAACTCTCGTTGCTGATTAGAATTAATGTTCTAGCAAAAATCTCACGCTCTCGCTCTATCGATTTTACTTTAATTAATTTTCACTCTCGTGACAAATTATAGTCGTTAAATTAAAAACTGCTTTTTTGAAAACTCGTTAAAAGCAATCGCACAAATTATCTACCGAACCCCTATTAGCTTCTAACTACACATCCTAGCAATATCTAAATTAGCTAGACATAATTAAAAATAAGGACATAAAATAAATAAATAGACTGAAATAAAAAATAAACATAAAAGCAATAAATAAAAGCAATAAAATTAATAGGACAATAAAAGAAAATAAAAACCTGAATAAAATAAACTTCTCGGACAACACCGGAACGTCAAAATTAAACTTAGAGAAGAAACTAAGAACAAGTCTAAATCTCAATTCTCTCTTCAACTATTTTAGTTGGGTGAGGTACATCTCAAATTGTAAGAATTGGTTCCTATTTATACTAATATTCTACCACCTAAAAGACAAATTTAAGCATGAGCATAACGGCGCTGTTGTTCCGATGGAGAGAAGAACCCATGATTAGTTTTTCGGGAAATTTCCAAACGAACAATTTCAACGAAATCTTTCAATTTCTTATTTTACTATCTGCAACTCTATGTATTCCTCTATCCGTAGAGTACATTGAATGTACAGAAATGGCTATAACAGAGTTTTTCCATTCCATTCGATTCAAGAACGAAAGAACGAACTAATGCCTCCTTCCGGTGTCCCCATTGAAATAGCTATCAATGGAATTTTTCATAAAAATAGTATTTTTGCTTAATGTGGGACTTGTGTAATTTTCCGCGCGCGTGTTACTTTGCTTGCTTCTTGGACTTACATATATTTATCACACATATATACATATATGTGTCTTGCTTGGCGGGTGCTTGCTTGGCCACATAACATATATATATATATATATATATATATATATGTATTCATATCACATATACATGTGTTTGTTTGTTTGCAGAGACGCTGAAGCTTTGTGGCTTGGCCACATGTCTGTGGTCATGTGGTGGGCCCCACTTGTCATGTGGTGTCCCACCATATGGCATGTGGTGGCCCGCTATTTTGTGGTTTTGTCTTTTTCGTCCATTTTTTTATCTTTTTTGTTATCCAATTTTCTTCGTTTTGCTCAATGTGTCTTCTTTAGTTGGTTCCGGCGTAAGTGACTGAAAAACATAAAAATACCAATATAATACAACGAAAAGGTGGAAATAAATAGCAAAAACAAATATAAAAATGACTAAATAAATAGTACTTTTTTCGGTGTATCAAACTCCCCTAAACTTGAACCATTGCTTGTCCTCAAGCAAAAAAATATATCTTTTAGTGGCAGAGAAAACAAAACAACAATGTCATCCTTACGGCCATATACTCAACCTCAACTAAACCATGCAGATTCAAAAATTAGCTTACTAGAAATACCATGGATGCACAAATCAGTCTTATGACTCTAAAAATCTTACTTACATAGACCGCTCCGAATCATGTTGCTATGCCTAAACTTACTTTTCATTTCCTTTCTACTTCACCCTCTTTGGTCCACTTGGCGATCACATTAAGCCCGTTATCCATTCACACACATGGCTGGGAGTCTGTTAGCGATTATGATCCAATTTTTCAATTTTTAGCAAATATCTTTTGATATATTACTACTTAGCACAAGAATTTTTATATCTTGAAGGTGTTTATCGCAGTTTGGGCTAAATGACCTGGTGAGGGTCACCTAACTTAGTATGCGGACTCCTTTTCAGATTTTTATTTTTCCTTTTTGTAGTTTTTTGTTTGAGATCATTCACTTATATTCGTCGACTGCCCCGCTTAGATAGTGATCCTAGATGGTGCCGACCGCCTCATGGATTACTTAAGGATTTAGTATAGAGTCCTAAAATTTAAGCTGAGATCAAGCAAGTATCGAAATTGATCTACATATTTAAGAAATTTAAAATGTAAAGAATGAAAGGTGTAAGCATGGTAAAGCTAGTACGAAAATTTTCCAAACTTGCATATTTAGTTTCAATTTCGTACACAACTTTAGAATTTCAAAATTGCAGAGTTTCTCAAAATTTTTGTTATGGCTCAATTTTTGAAGAAATTTAAAATACTGGAAAAATTTATTTGCATGAAGAGAATTAAACTAGAAAGAAAATTAACTGAAAGTAAATGAAAGCGATAAAACTCCTCCCCTAAGCTTAAATCGAGCATTGTCCTCAATGCAACGACATAAGGTAGGAGAAGAAACAAAACCTGGAGATTCACGCCTGTTAAAGCTTAAAGGTGTCAAGCGATCAATCTCTTTATTTGCTGCAAATTCTAACAAATGAAAACAAAAACATTAAAATAAAAACCCGTGGGTTGCCTCCCACGCAGCGCTTTGTTTAACGTCGGCAGCTAGACTATCCTAGATTGAAGATTCTAAGTCTTGGGTTGTATTTCATGTAATTCTAACTTAGAATAATAACTGAGCTACTTGGGCAAAAATAGTGTTTGAGACGCTGTCCATTAACAGTAAAAGTTTCATTAGATTTATTCTTTATTTCAACAGCGCCACTTTGAAAAACTTGAGTTATTTCAAAAGGTCCGGACCAACGGGACCGGAGTTTTCCAGGAAAAAGTTTTAGTCTAGAGTTAAAAAGAAGCACTAATTCTCCTACTTTAAATTCTATTTTAAGTATGCGCTTGTTATGCCATTTCAGAGTTCTTTCTTTACAAATCTTAGCATTCTCATAAGCGCTTATTCGAAGTTCTTCAAGTTCGTGGAGATCAAGAATTCTTTTCTCACCCGCTGCTTTGTAATCCATATTTAGTGCCTTGATAGCCCAAAAAGCCTTATGTTCAAGTTCTATAGGGAGGTGGCATGATTTTCCATAAACTAGATTATACGGTGTAGTTCCTATAGGGGTTTTATATGCTGTCCTATAAGCCCACAGAGCCTCGGGGAGTTTATATGACCAATCTTTCCTAGTAGCAACAATTTTTTCTAGAATTCTTTTAATTTCTCTATTTGAAACTTCTACTTGCCCACTAGTTTGTGGGTGATAAGGGGTTGCTATTCGATGTTTTATCCCATATTTAATTAATAATTTTTCAAAGATTTTAGATATGAAATGGGAGCCACCATCGCTAATGACGAGACGGGGCGTACCGAACCTAGGGAAGATTATATTTTTAAACATTCTAATCACTACTTGTGTGTCATTAGTAGGAGAGGCTACAACCTCGATCCATTTAGAAACATAGTCAACAGCGACAAGTATATATTTTTTTCCACTTGAAGATGGGAAGGGTCCCATGAAATCTATTCCCAATACATCAAAGATCTCTACTTCTAAAATTCCTTTTTGTGGCATCTCATCGCGTCTAGATATGTTTCCGGTGCGTTGGCATCGGTCACAGTTTTTAATAGCGATATGGATGTCTTTCCATAGGGTAGGCCAAAAGAAACCAGCTTGTAAGATTTTGGCACAGGTCTTTGAAGTGCTAGCATGCCCTCCATAAGGGGAAGAATGGCCGTGGGAGATTATATCTTTCATTTCTTCTTCATGGACACATCGATGAAAGATACCATCGGGCCCTCTTCTAAAGAGTAAGGGTTCATCCCAATAATAGTTCTTAAGATCATGGAAGAATTTCTTCTTTTGCTGATAGGTTAGTTCTGGTGGAAGTACTCCGGCTGCTAGATAGTTGACGAAATCAGCATACCATGGTATAGTACTTTTGGTGGAGCAGACTTTTCCAATTGGCTGCATGGTATTGGATTTGTTTAAGGAATATTCGGCTGAAATACTTTCTACCTGAGCTACGAGTCGATCATAACGGAAATCATCATTAATGGGTATTGACTCAGGCTCAATGCCTTCTATCTTAGACAAATGATCAGCTACTACATTTTCAGTTCCTTCCTTGTCTAAGATTTCTAGGTCAAATTCTTGTAAGAGCAAGATCCATCTTAAAAGTCTAGGTTTAGCATCCTTCTTGCTTAATAGGTACCTAATAGCGGCATGATCAGTATAAACAATTATTTTGGATCCTATTAGGTAAGATCGAAACTTATCTACTGCGAATACAACAGCTAAGAGTTCTTTTTCAGTGGTGGCGTAGTTCATTTGTGCAGGATCTAGGGTTCTACTCGCGTAATAGATCGCATGAAGCTTCTTTTCTTTTCGTTGACCTAAAACTGCGCCGATAGCGTAATCACTAGCGTCACACATGATTTCAAAGGGTAGGTTCCAATCAGGTGGCTTGATAATTGGTGCAGATATAAGAGCTGTTTTTAATTGTTCGAACGCTTTTAAGCATCCATCGTCAAATATAAACTCAGCATCTTTCATTAATAAGCTAGTAAGAGGCATGGTGATTTTAGAGAAGTCTTTAATGAATCGGCGGTAGAAACCGGCATGTCCTAAGAAACTACGTACTTCTCTTACTGTTTTTGGGGGTGGAAGATTTTCTATGACTTGAATTTTAGCTTTATCTACTTCAATCCCCTTATCGGACACTACGTGTCCAAGAACTATCCCTTGTCGGACCATAAAGTGGCACTTTTCCCAATTAAGCACAAGATTTACTTTTACACATCTTTCAAGCACTTTTTCTAGGTTCGACAGGCAACTTTCATAGCTTTGCCCACAAACAGAGAAATCATCCATAAAGACTTCCATGATGTCATTTACAAAATCTGCAAAGATCGCCATCATGCATCTCTGAAAAGTTGCGGAAGCATTGCATAGTCCAAATGGCATTCGTCGGTAAGCAAAAGTTCCATAGGGGCATGTGAAGGTGGTTTTCTCTTGGTCATCAGGGTGAATAAGGATTTGGAAGAATCCTGAATAACCACCTAGGTAGCAGAAATATGAATGTTAAGCCAATCGCTCGAGCATTTGATCAATAAAGGGTAGAGGAAAATGGTCTTTTCGAGGGGCTTTGTTTAGTTTCCTATAATCTATGCGCATTCTATGGCCAGTTACAACTCTTTGTGCTATAGATTCGCCTTTTGCATTCGTTACAACTGTTACTCCTCCTTTCTTTGGTACGACATGTACTGGGCTGAGCCATTTACTATCGGATATCGGGTATATGATTCCTACTTCTAGAAGCTTTTGCACTTCTTTCTTAACTACCTCACTTAGAACTGGATTGATCCTTCTTTGGGGTTCTCTAGAAGTTTTACCGTCTTCCTCTAGCATAATACGATGCATACATATTGAAGGACTAACTCCTTTCAGGTCAGTGATGTTGTACCATAAGGCAGTTGGATATTTTCTTAGAATGTTTAGAAGTTTTTCGGTTTCTAACATTCCTAAGTCTGCACTGACTATTACTGGTCGTTCGTGGTCTTCGTCTAGGAATTCATACCTTAAATTTTCAGGTAGAGGTTTGAGTTCTAAAGTTGGTTTGACAGGGTGAGGCATAGGATCTATGGATTCAGCTAGGTCGTCTTCATCATCTTCAAGAGTTTGAGGGGTGGGGGTTTTTAGAATTTCAGAATACTTAGTTTGATCATTTTCCACCTCTTTTCTACATTCCTCAATAACGTCTAGCATGGAGCATTCATCGTCTATGGCTGGTGCTTTCATGAATTGAGTTAAGATAAATTCAACTTTTTCTTCACCCACTTCAAAAGTGAGCTTCCCTCTCTTTACGTCTATTATGGCACCGACAATTGCTAAGAACGGCCTTCCTAAAAGGATAGGTGTGTTGGAATCTTCCCTCATGTCCATAACTATAAAATCAGTTGGGATAAAGAATTGACCCACACGTACTGGCACGTTTTCCAAAATACCTAGAGGGTATTTGACAGAACGGTCAGCAAATTGTACGGACATTTTTGTTGGTCTTAGTTCTCCCATTTTTAGTTTTTCACATATGGCTATGGGCATTAAACTGATACTAGCTCCTAAATCACATAGGGCTCTATCTATTACGTATTTTCCAATGACACAGGGTATGGAGGAACTTCCAGGGTCCTTTAGCTTAGGAGGCATCTCATTTTGTAATATGGCGCTACACTCGGCAGTAAGCATAACGGTTTCATCATCCTCAATCTTTTTCTTGTTAGTCAAGATTTCTTTGAGAAACTTTGCATATGAGAGCATTTGGGTGATAGCTTCGGTAAAAGGTATTGTGACGTTCAATTGTTTTAGAAGCTCTACAAACTTCTTAAACTGCCCTACGCTCTTGGACTTCTCAAACCTTTGAGGATATGGGATGGGTGGTTTATAAGGTGGCGGAGGTACATATGGCTTTTTCTTTTCTACGGTTTCCTCGCCACTATCTTTCTTTTCTTCCTTATTTGATTCACTCTCCTCCTCGATTGGCTTACTAGAGTTTTGTTGCATAGCTGGAACATCAGATTATGTTCTACAGAGAGAGCGTTCTTAGAACACTCTACCTCTGTGCACAGTTTTTACGCATGATATGCTTTCACCGTTTCAAGTTATTTGTTTTGATCAGTTAGTTTTAGTTTGATAGTGTTTAAATTAATATTTTAGGACTCCCTAAAGCCTTGCAACGACTACTTTAGGATAGTCATCATTTCCCCTTTTAGGCATTAGTCCCAAAGTACCTAGAAAACACTATTCATAAGTACACTCTCTTACCTAATCTACCTCTTCCTTTTCTCAAGGCTTCTCAACCCACTCTCTCCACTACCTTCTCTGATTTTCTTTCTCTTTATAACCGTCACATTAATCACATCTTTCTCTCATCTCAACTCACCATAAACCATTCCGTCTCTCTCTCTCAAAACCGTCACTCACCTTGAAGACATTCAACCTCTTCAAATGATCCCTTACGAACCCTCTAAATGTATCACTCCTAATCCAACACTTGTTGTTCCCAGTGTGGCTGACACACCCCTTGTTTTAGTTCATCCTTCAAAAACAAAATCCAAGACCAAAACCAAGGATCGTGTTTATGTGAGGAGATCTGCAAGAATCTTGTCTGGTATTAGCACTTGCAAGAAATGTGTTGAAGACACCACCACCATTTCCATTCATGATAGTGACTCTGAAAACACTCTCTCTGATGACCCTGTTTCAAAAACTACTCCAAAGTCTTCCAAAACCACAAAATCCACTTCTTCCAAAATCACTAAGAAAAACACTCCCACTCCCTCAAAGTCTGCTCCTGCTCCAGTTGAAAAGGAAAGCTCAAGCTTAAGGAAACTGTGTATCCTACTCTGTTCCAAGCATTTTACTTTAATGCTAGAGTCTTTGCTGACAAGAACCTCGTCATCTCCAACATTAAAGGAACTGAGATACAAATAACTCCTGAAGTTATTGGAGACGTTTTGAATCTGCCATGTGTAGGTGCCAAGCTCTATAGTCCAAACTGGTTTTCTATCACTAGTGTGAAGAAAGATGCTTTGCTACTAAAGATGTTTACTGAAGATGGTGCAAGGTTGGAGGAACCATCATCATCAAGTTTGAAGGGAGATTATAAGCTGCTACACAACATGATTCAACACTGTGTTTTTCCAAGGACTGCTAGCAAGAACAAGGTGACAGAGAATGATCTCTTGGTGCTTCATCATCTCTCTGAAGGAATTGAGTTGAAATTTCCTTATGTGATACTCCATCACATGATTAAGGCTTTTGAATTAGGAATTCAGAAGATATCTCTTCCTTATGGAACCACCCTGTCCAAATTGTTTGATTTGTTCAAGATTGATGTCACAAATGAGAAGGTTGACAACTACTCAACCGTTTTCTCACTCAAGAATGTACATCACATGAAGAAAGAACCAGTTGAAGTTGGTCAAAAAAGAAAAAGAGAAAGCTTTGAAAATGTGGGAAATTTGGATGTTCTGTCTGATGCTGCTGTTGGTGAAGCAGATCTTGCTGAGACCGTTATCCCTGCTGAGGCAACAACTGCCAAAGGCAAAGAACAAGTTGTTGAAGGTAATCCATCACAAACCGTTCCATTCTCTGCTAACATTTCTCTTGGCTTTCAATCCACTCTTGGTGCTCCACTTGAGCCTACTCCATCCGAGCTTATGGCTAATGTTCTTGAAGGTTTTCACACTACCACCAAACAATTCAATAACTCTCTACTCCATCCAGTTTTACCAACATCACAAGACTCTCTTGGTTCATTTTTTAGTTCTGAGTTTCTGAGGAATTTGACAAAAACTCCAAGCCCTGATTACTCAAAAATGCCAGTTCCAATTTATACTATCTCTGAGACTACAATCCCATCACTTCTAGAGAATTTTGCTTCTCTTGAATCCTTTTGGTCTACAAAGAATGCATCCACCTCCGTTGGTGTGAAGCTTGCTGAAAGTGTTGAAGCTGGTGCTAGGCCTGTGAAAAGGTCTAAGGCTGAGAAGATTGCAAGTAACATTGCAAAAAATGTGCATAGGTTGTTTGATGGTCTGCAGAATCAGAATAACTTGCTTATGTACATTCTGTTTGAGATGAAATCTTTGAGAACTTGGCTGGTTAATGAAGTTTGTCCTAAAGTTGGTGTGAATCCTCCACCAGAAAACACTTTGCCCCACATTGAAGAATTTCCTATACCATCTGATTACTCATCCTCCAATGAATCCAGTCCCTCCAAATGATCTATCCACTGCTTTTCCTCCCAACATTTTTAATGCTGACAAAGGGGGAGATGAATTAGAATGAAGAAGTTGTTGCATAAGCTTAGGGGGAGCTAGCTTATTTTCATGGTTTAGATGTTTAAGTTTAGATTGTTTGTCTGTTGAAACAATTAAGTTTTAAGTTTGTTTGTTTGAATTAAGTTAAGTTTAAGTTGTTTAGAACTTAAGATATTTTGAGAAGTCATTGTCTTTTTGTAGTAAAAACTTCTCATGCTATGTTTTCATGTTCTAATCTTTTGTGAATCATGTTTGATCCTGATCTAAAAATGTTTTGTATGCTCACATTTGATGAGTTTTGATTCTATAATATATATCATGATTCAAGTTTATGTGTTTATCTCAATATGCATTTTCAATTTGAAATTTGATAACGAATGCTGAAATTGAGGGGGAGCTTTTGTTTAAAATCACTAAAGTTTTATTAATGAATTGTTTAAGTCAGAATCTAAATCAAAATCCAACTCAAGAGGTTTGTCATCATCAAAAAGGGGGAGATTGTTGAAGCAAAATCCCTAAATGATATTTTAAAGATAACAAACATCTTCAATTATATTTTCATTTATATTCTGATCATTTTGTGATCTAATGATCAGTGCATTTTTGGTGCAATTTTTATTCACTCTGTGCTATGGCAATTGTATGACTTTTCCCACTATTTTAGTGTTTTTATCATGTTTTGTGTCTAGAGTCAATTTTTGCTAATAATTTAGTTTTGTTATTAATTTTCGTAATAAACAGTAATTTGACACATTCTCATTGCGCAGACCATAACTGGAGCTTGGAATATCGGATTGAGGCAAGGCCAGTTGCGTTGGAAAGCTAAGACACAGAGATACAACTTTCCTGTTGAAGTCAAAATCTAATTTAGAGCGCACGGGAGTCATATTTACTCGTCAATGTTCCATACTTACAAGAACTTTCTTATTTTCAGCATAACTTATATTTTTCGGCCCAATTGTTTATGACCCGTTTTGCTTACATTATAAAAGCTAAAATCTGACCTAGGTCAGAGGTTACACTTTATTACATTACACGAAATTACAAACCCTAGGAAGCCGCCTATTATGGAGAACTAAACCTTCAAGGTTAATCTATTGTGAAGGGAATTCGCCAAGACTTTGAGGTTATTATATCATTCAGTTTATTCAATTATTCTTTATAACGTGCTATATGTTTCTTGTTTGCTTAATTCAAGTTCCATAGTATATGTTTCCTTAAATTCGGTTGAGTGTATGTTCCTGAATACTTCATGATTTAACTTAGCTTCTTCGTTAATTCGCGTTGTTCTTAACAGTTTTCTTAATTCGGTGTCGTTTGCTTAATTCGGCAATTTAATCAGGAACATAATTCATATAGTATCGATTACGCTTGTTTAGTCGTTTATTTAATCGAATAAGAATTGAATCCGCTTAGGTAACTGAATGTATAATAGTCAATGATAAGTCTGAATTCACAAACATTAGATTAATCTCTTTTTCATAATTGTTTTCAATCAATTAATCCTATTATTTTCACTTGCTGAAACGGAATTTAAAAGCCCATCATTTACATCTTTTCATACGATTCTAATATTGTTAAATTGATCAAGAGTCCTTGCGATACGATACTCGAGTGTCGCTTCCCTACACTACCTTTATAATTACTCATTTTTTACCCGCGTGCGACAACGGATCAAATTGGCGCCGTTGCCGGGGACTCTCAATTGATTTAATCAATATTAGACTTAGTTGTTGTGTTGGGCGTTCTGGTCTTACAGTTTGTTTTCTGGCCTTTACGCACCCTAATAATCAGTTTTCGTAAAAAACAATTTTCTGAAAAATCTCCTCTGATTCGAGTGTTTCCTACGCTGTTTCATTAGAAAAAAATCATAGTTCAAACTCCCCTATTTTGAGACAAAATAGGTGGGTGCAGCGAAAAAATCCCAAATTCGGTGTTTTACTATTTTATTTTAATTTATTTGTGTTTTCATAGTTTCTGAAAATTCCAAAAAAAATTCTAAAATTCTTATTTATCTTAATTAGATTAAATTTTGTGTTTGTATATTTTTCTAAATTTATTTTAACCAGATCTCTTCTTTCATTTTGTCTCTGCTAAATATAGACATTGTTTATTTGAATCTGAACTTGCTTTTGATACCATGGCTGATCAAAGAACACTAAGGCAGCTTGCTGCCTTAGATGTCAATTATAATGGTTTATGTATAGAGTATGTTGATCTTACTGTTCCTTTTGAATTGAAATCTGGTTTAATACACTTGTTGCCAAGGTTTAGTGGTTTTGCAGGTGAGGATCCGCATAAGCATTTGAAGGAATTTCAGGTTGTATGCTCCACACCATTGAGGCCTGAAGGTATCACAGAAAATCATATCAAGTTGAGAGCTTTCCCGTTCTCATTACAGGGTGCTGCTAAAGATTGGCTTTACTATCTTGAGCCAAATTCTATTACATCTTGGGCTGGTTTGAAGAAGGTCTTTCTAGAAAAATATTTGCCTGCCTCCAGAGCTGCTTCGATCAGAAAAGAAATATGTGGTATTTAGGCAGGGCAATGAGACATTGACTGAGTATTGGGAGAGATTCAAACATCTAGTTTCCAGCTGTCCTCAACACCAAGTCACTGAACAACTTCTCATTCAGTATTTCTATGAAGGCTTGCAATTAATGGATAGGAACATCTTAGATGCTTCCAGTGGTGGAGCACTTGTTGATAAGACCCCAGCTGCTGCCAAAATTTTGATTGAGAATATGTCACTTAATTCTCAACAGTTCTCAACTAGAAATAATGTTGTGAACCAAACAAAGGGTGTCAATGAAATTAAGGCTTCTTCTTCTTCCATCAAGGCTCTAGAAACCAGCATCGAAACTAGAATCGATGAACTTACTTCCTTGGTGAAACAATTGGCTGTTAATAAACCTCAAACAACTAAAGTGTGTGGCATGAATCATCCAATCCTTTGGTATGGGAATCTATCACAAGCTGCAGCCCCTTCTGCTTCACTTGAGGAGCTTGACAATCAACTGGTTGCAAATCAACAAGAAACAACTGCGAGCATTTAGAACTTGACGACACAGATGGGACAAATGGCTAATGTAATAGGCCAATTGCAAGTTCAGGGCTCTAGTAACCTTCCTGCACAAACAGTACCGAATCCAAATGTGAATTTTAATGTTAGTGCAATTACCTTGAGATCTGGAAGAGTGTCAGAACCATCTCCAGAGAAAAAGAAGAAGAAAACTATAGCATCATCATCTATTCTTGAACTTGAACATGTTATTGAGCCTTCTACTACAACTGAAACTGAAAAAATATATATGCCACTAATTCCTTTTCCTCAAAGGGTGCAGAAAAATAAAAATAACATAGTTGAGGAAGACAAAGAGATTCTTGATACATTTAGAAAAGTAGCAGCACTACAAGAAAAATAGGTTTTCGCGTCGGACCAAAGCCGACTCTAAAAGGCTAAAAACCGACGCTAACACGTTTTTAGCGTCGGACTAGCATCGGTGTCGTTACTGAGTCTAAAACGTTGGAAGTTAATCTCTAGCGTCGGTTAATTGCATCCGACTCTATGTTAGAGTCGGCTAAGCCGAGTCAAACACCGACTCTATTTACATCCGACACTAAAAAATGTAAAAATAAAAAAAGTCTACAAAATATGGTAGCCTCGGTGTGGCCGACTCTAAAGTCAACATGCATAAAGTCAACAAAAAGTAGTAGCCACCGCGTAGCCGACGCTACAAAATATTTTTTTTAAAAAAAATTTATTCTCTAATTTGCAGCTGCTGCCTTGTTTTCTACTAAATAAAAAAATATGGTGACTCACCACTCAAAAGACTAAAACTACTAAATCATATTAATGGGACATGGTGGAATTCTAATACAAAATATTCATAATATTACTTCTAAAATTAAACATACACAGAGACACACACACACACACACACATTTGATGTCAATCATGCTTTATTTCATCTTTGACTAAAAGTTGGTTTTTCCAAAGGCACAAATAATTTACAAAATAATTGAAACGTAAATGGTAACACTTGCATATTTTATAATTGAAATGCCCTAAGAAAACAACTGTTGAGACAGTTGTGATCGATGTTGCAACACTTGCAATTCGTTCGATACATTTCTCCTCCTCCTATCACATTATCCACAACAAAAAAACACCAAAACCCACAAATAATCATCAATATTCATCCAAATACAGAAAACTAAAACTCCACAACATCAAAAGAAGCTTAAATTTGCACTAACACATCACATTTCATCGGGGCACTTGACTTCATTTCTAGATCTTAGAATTTCACATGATCTAAATTCTAAACATAAAAGAAACTCAGAAACACAAAATCAACAAATCAAAAAAAAAATTATCTAACCTTATTGGTATAGTGTTCCTCCTCCTTACAAATATTCAGCACCTCTAATGCTTGATGATAAATCTTGAGAGCCAACCTTCATTAACCTCAAGTCATAATAACAGTATATGACATTGCCATGCTCAACCATTCCTTACCTTCAATGAAAATAAAAATTTGCATGAAAAAGTGTATGACATTAATAAAACCAAACAGAGCATGAAACTGAGTTAGAACAATTACATTTGTGTTGCTAAGTCGTTCTCAAATGCATCATCTGAAACCTCATATATCCTAACCACTTATTCAAGTATAAGCTCCTCCACTTATTTATGATTCTTTGTGTTGCTAAGAAGAAAAGTGCAATTAACTATGTTAAAGGGCTAATTTCAATTTTATTGTACACTGTATACCATAACAAGCAAAATTTACATGCGTATTTATAGCCTAAAAAACCTATAAAATATATAATAAAATTTAGAAAAGTTATATACCTCATCTATTTGCCATGTGGCGCCGTCATATCGGAGTATGGCAAAAAATCCCGCAATATCGGCCGAAGTTGGCACTGGAGGAGAACCCAAAAAACGCCATCGATACCCGTCGTGGCCGGTATTTGATAACACTGCAATTGCTTACTTGAGATGGACCAAATCCTAGATAGCTTACTTAAGATTTAAGTCATCTAAAATGAATATTATGAAGTTGTAATCTCAACCATTGATGAAAAAATTAAGAGTTGATATTTCAATAAACCTATGATTTGCAATGCATCCACATGTGAAATCAACTACTAATTTCTTCATCATAGACACCTCAATCTTCTCAATATGATTTAACTCCTTCAAATCAAATAAAAGTTAATAATATTGAAAGCACTAACATTGATAGATGCATATATACTAAAATGATAAACAATACACCACAAAGAAACTAAAGCCTAAAACCAAAGCCATATTTTGAGAAATACGTTTGGTGTTCCTTTGATGAATTATTCCAAATAAGATGAAAATAAACAATAAATAAGAGTGGACTGATAATTTAAGATGAAAATAAAATAACAAAGGAACCCTGAATGAGTATCATATAAAGTGGCAATAAGCTAGTGTAGTATGGAATTCTCTCTTCTAAATACACACCTGACTCTGCCTCTTTTGATGGACCTTCCAGCAATTGATATCTCGCAGCACCATGGCGGCACTTTCAGCATGTTTTATTCTATGCAAAATCACAAGGATAACAAACACAATTAATAATTTAATCCAAGATTCTCTACCATTTTCCCACAATCAAAGATATAATATCCAAATTGGAAAAGAGTGCAATCAAAAACCACCTACAATCATGAAATTTATAAATGAATAAAACTTAATTTTCATGAATAGTTATTTGGTTTCTTAATCATGATATCAAGTCCTAAACATAATACAACTTAGCTTCATAGTTATATATAAATCATCACAACTTAGCTTCATAGTTATTCTGTCTCTACTCCACTAAATGGAACAAATCACTAAAAAATGTGTAGTTAACAAATCACGACCATTATTCAACATATCCATCAACAAGAACTAAAAACTGTCAAAGTACTCAATGGCATGGTAGTTAACTACATAAAACTTCCAAGAGTATGAAAAGCAAAATCACAACAAGGCAAATAAAACCATATCCAAAATTTTCACAATAAATGGGTGGATCGATAAACATTTATAAAGGAGAAACCCCACAATTTAATTTCAAAGGATAATGTAACTAATAGAGATTGACAATATTAAAGATTAAAAGTCAAGGAAATAGAACACAGGGCAAAAAACATTCACATATGTAAAAAATGATCTCCATTAACATGAGAATAACAATAATGACTTTGTGATACTAAGTATATCTTACAAAAGGAAGGTGTTAGTTCACAAGCCAAAAAGGAAGGTGTTTATCATTAATAGATTAACATCATAGATCTTATTTTTTAATAAATAGTTCAGAAAATTTGACCATGAGACATTAATAAAATGACACTTAATTCTCAAGAGTACAAGACATAGCCTAATGATCGACGAATTGTGTATAAAAAGATTTGATCTTGACCGCAAGTGCACAGTCTCGTCGTGTAGTTTTAAAAGATATCGAATCCACAGGGACCAATAGCTGAGTACCGTATGGCAATTGTATGACTTTTCCCACTATTTTAGTGTTTTTATCATGTTTTGTGTCTAGAGTCAAGTTTTGCTAATAATTTAGTTTTGTTATTAATTTTCGTAATAAATAGTAATTTGAAACATTCTCATTGCGCAGACCATAACTGGAGTTAGGAATATCGGATTGAGGCAAGTCCAGTTGCGTTGGAAATCTAAGACACAAAGCTACAACTTTTATGTTGAACTCAAAATCTAATTTAGAGTGCACGGGAGTCATATTTACTCGTCAATGTTCCAGACTTACAAGAACTTTCTTATTTTCCGCAACTTATATTTTTCGGCCCAATTGTTTATGACCCGTTTCGCTTACATTATAAAAGATAAAATCTGACCTAGGTCAGAGGTTATACTTCATTACACGAAATTACAAACCCTAGGAAGCCGCCTATTATGGAGAACTAAACCTTCAAGGTTAATCTATTGTGATGGGAATTCGCCAAGACTGAGGTTATTATATCATTCAGTTTATTCAATTAATCTTTATAACGTGCTCTATGTTTCTTGTTTGCTTAATTCAAGTTCCATAGTATATGTTTCCTTAAATTCGGTTGAGTGTATGTTCCTGAATACTTCATGATTTAACTTAGCTTCTTGTTAATTCACGTAGTTCTTAACCGTTTGCTTAATTCGGTGTCGTTTGCTTATTTCGGCAATTTAATTAGGAACATAATTCATATAGTATCGATTACGCTTGTTTAGTCGTTTATTTAATCGAATAAGAATTGAATCCGCTTAGGTAACTGAATGTATAATAGTCAATGATAAGTCTGAATTCACAAACATTAGATTAATCTCTTTTTCATAATTGTTTTCAATCAATTAATCCTATTATTTTCACTTGCTGAAAAGGAATTTAAAACCCCATCATTTACATCTTTTCATACGATTCTAATATTGTTAAATTGATCAAGAGTCCTTGCGATACGATACTCGAGTGTCGTTTCCCTACACTACATTTATAATTACTCATTTTTGACCCGCGTGCGACAGCGGATCATCTAACATGTGCTTTTGAGTGATTTTAATAAGCTAGATCAAATTGCAATATCATGATCAATCATCACTCTTTGTGAAAGAAATGAACACTAATGCAGAGAACGATCAGAGAACGCTCTCTGAGTAACAGTCAGCACAAGTTTCAAAAGTGATTCTTGTCACAAGCACTTAATAATGTTTCGTCAGGCTACAAGACATTATTCCACTTTATCATTGGACTTTAAATCAGTATCTCAACAGTGGATAAGTCATTCAAGGCCAAACAAGACCATGTGCATCACCACTCGACATCATAAGCAGAAAGAGAAAGCTCCTAAGAAGGTAAACCAAAACCCATCTAGCTCATTCACTTTACTTGAGTACGATGACTTGCAAATGGCATTTGAGAAATTGCATAGTGAAACTAAGAAAGCTTTTAAGAGATTAAAAGAAATTATAAAAGTTAAAAAAATTCTTGAAGAGAAAGTTTCCGAAACGGATGAACAATTGAAAGCTTTCAAGGTCTCTATGTTGAAAAAGCCAAGTGCAAATCATGATGAACATGCAAATGATAAGAATGGTTGTAATGGATGCATAAACTTGTCTAATGAAATCAAACTTATCCAAGATAAACTATGTAATCCATTAAAACCAAATGTTACTTGTCAAATTGATCCATCAAAGTACCACAAAAATGTGAAGTTGAAAAACAAAAAGAACAAAAATGTTAAAAAGGATCAAACTGAAAGTAACTCTCATGTCATTTGCTATTATTCTTCTGGTAAAGGTCACTTCATCGCAAAATGCCAAGCAAGGAGAATGTTGGTACCTAAAGGCATATTGTAATGGATGCCAAAACCCAACAAAGATTATTTACCTCACCACATAGGACCCAATGAAAATTAGGGACCTCCGTCTCATGTCTAAATTTGTAGGAAAAGTGTTTTGACAAGCTAGAAAGGAGATGGTTCCTAGATAGCGGATGTTCGAGACACATGACCGGTGATGCGTCACTCATCATTGAATTCATGTCAAAAGAGAAAGGATACGTCACCTATGGAGACAACAATCAGGGAAATATTCTTGGTGTATGTACTATTGGTAATCCCTATACATTAACCACATCGAATGTTATTCTTGTTGATATTCTTAAGCATAACTTGCTAAGTGTTTCTCAACTTTGTGACAAAGGGTTTAAAATAAATTTCAAACCAACCTTTTGTACAATCGAGAGCAATAAAGATAAGAATGTTGTGCTTAAAACTATTAAACATGGAAATGTATATATGTTTGATCTAGAAGATAATGGCCTATCTAGTGCTAGGTGTTTCATAACTAGGAATGATGAATCTTGGTTATGGCATAGGATATTAGCACATTTAAACTTTGATTTACTAAATAAAATAGTATCCAAAGACCTTGTCGTCGGCATTCCAAAAAAGAAAATTTCAAAAGATCACTTATGTGATGCTTGCCAAATTGGTAAGCAAACTAAGGTTTCTTTTAAATCGAAAAAGATGATTTCAACTACAAAACCCTTGGAACTTATCCATACGAATCTCTTTGGTCCATCAAGGACAAAAAGCCTTGTTATCGTTGACGACTACTCTAGGTATTGTTTGACACTACCTTAAGATTACTACCATAAGAAGTGATCATGGGGGTGACTTTGAAAATGCTAAATTTGAAAAAAATTGTTCAAAATATGGTATTGATCATAATTTCTCCGCTCCACGTACTCCGCAACAAAATGGGGTAGTGGAGAGGAAAAATAGAGTGCTTGAAGTGCTTTCCTAAATGGATACATTAATGCAGAAGTGTATGTAAAACAACCTCCCGACTATGAAAATCACGAGCATAAAAGAGCTCTATATGGTCTCAAACAAGCCCCGCGGGCTTGGTGTGATCGTTTCAAACTTAATCAAAAAAGGATACTCTAGGGGGCAGGTTGATACTACATTATTCATTAAACGAAAAGGAAAGGACGTCTTACTAGTTCAAATAAACGTTGATGATATTATATTTGGGTCTACTAACCCCTCTCTTGTAAAGATTTTTTCTAGCCTAATGCAGGGAGAATTTGAAATGAGCATGATGGGGGAACTAACCTACTTCTTGGGTGTACAAAACAAGAAATTAGATGAAGGGACTTTCATTTATCAAACTAAATATTGCCTTGACTTACTTAAGAAGTTTGGAATGTCAGACTCAAAGGAAATGGACACACCCATGGCATCAACATGTGCACTAAGTAAAGATGAAGAAGGTAATGATGTGGAAATCACAAAGTATAGAGGTATGATTGGTTCCTTGCTTTACTTAATGACATCTAGGCCAGACATTATGTTTAGTGTTTGTATGTGCGCTAGATACCAATCGTCCCCTAAAGAGTGACACTTAAAGGCCGTTAAAATAATCTTTAAATATTTGAATGGAACTTCAAACTTTGGCTTGTGGTACTCTAAAGGGAACAATTGCTCGTTGGTAGGATACTCCGACTCCGACTTTGCCAGTTCAAAGTTGGATAGGAAAAGTACTAGTGGAACATGTCATCTATATTGTAAGAGTTTGGTGAGTTGGAATAGCAAAAAGCAAGTTTCAGTGGCTTTGTCAACCGCCGAAGCGGTACATGTTGCGGCCGCAAGTTGTTGTTCTCAAATAATTTGGTTAAAATAACAACATCTCGACTATGATTTAAAATTACAACATATTCCAATCTTATGTGACAAAACTAGTGCAATCAATCTTACCAAAAATCTCGTGCTTCATTCAAGAACTAAACATATTCAGACTAGGCACCATTTTTGAAGGAAAATAGTATTATTTTAAGCAGCAGAATTCAAAAAAATTTCCTTAAGTTGATCCTTACGAATGAGCGTGATATGTGTTTTAGAGTTTTACCTCTTGTAGATGTTGGGATTTAAGAGGGGATTTTCAAAATTTTAATCCTCTTAGCGGAATAATCCCGATGAGCAGATCTTGATTAAATCGTTAATCACAAATCATAAACTATAAGGTTTATGTGTTTACCTCTTGAAGAGAAGAACTTTTGATTCACGAATGGAGGAAGATCACGAGCGTTGATGACGAAGAACAAGGCCTCTAGCCAGTCCACACGAACAGCTACCTTCAAGAGAGTGCTAGCCCTTTGATATGAAGGCTTATATAAATAGAGAGGGAGGAATATAATTTTAGGGTTTGCAACTCTAAAATTCTCAAGAGTGTCTTTCTTGTGTAACTCTTGTATTTTTCTAGTGTTTCTTGTTGTGTTTTCTAGTGTATTTAAAATTCTAGTACAAGAGTTCTATTTATAGAACTCCTTGTCTTGTGCACCAAGACAAACACTTGTCTTAGGTAACAAGAAAACCAAAGCCCATTAAACAAACTCTAACGCGCGCGCCCCCCACATGAGTGCATGCTCATGTGCGCGCACGTCCATCATACCTTACGGTGTGCTTGGTTGTTTAATTACCGTGATACTCATATTAGACTGTCCTTATGTGTGTGACCCTGTAGGTTTTTGTAACGTTGGCAATTACATTAAATCTTATATTTAATATAATAAACATTGAGCAGTATCTAGCAACACATCAATGCTACCCAAGTTACAAGAAATAATATGTGATCTAAACATAACCTCTTGTGATAATATATGCACGTACAATTACCCCTTTGCCCCTATGTCTATATTGAACACAAGACATACTTGGTGTCATCCTTGTCTAGTTCAATAATGGTACCAAGACATTTATCCTGTTATGCAGGATTGACAAATTCCATCTAAGTCACTACTGTCCCTCAGCATGCTTTGTGAAGTACCCATAAACTGCCTTTATGATTATCAAGTTAAGGACAACAAAGTGGTTTCAGGTCTAAGGGGCGGTTTACACCATTATCACCATGAGAGTAACTTATGACACTTTAGCATAACATTCTATGTAGTACTCTTATAGCGGGTCAATCCGGTATAAATATTACTCCTAATATTTATTATACCTATGTCAAGACTTCATAACTCTTTATCCTATGATCCATGAGATGCGATCATCAGTCTATCTTCATAATAGTGTTTATGCTTTAGGCACTACTACAAAATTCGCATTTAGAGACCGATTTAGAGACCGATTTTTATGAAAATCGGTCACTAAATCAATTAGTGACTAATATAGAGACCAATTAAAATCAGTTTTAAAAACATAGGTAGCTAATCTATTGTGACCAATTTAGTGACCAATTTCTTGCGACCGAATTAGTGACTGAGTTTAGTGACCAATTTAGAGACTGTATTTGGAGACTGATTTAGAGACTGAATTTAGAGACCGATTTAGAGACTGAATTTAGAGACAGATTTAGAGACTGAACTTAGAGACCGATTTAGTGACTGAATCTAGAGACTGAAACAGTGACTGATTTTAGTGACTGAATTTGTGACTAAATTTAGATACCGAATTAGAGACTGCAAACGACGTGACGTGCGACGCCTGGAACGACGCTATTTGTGACTGATTTAGTGACCCTTATTAGAGACCGTTATTGTGGCCAATTTAGAATAATTTCTATATTTTTTTGCGACCGATTCAGCGACTGAATTGAAAATATGGTATGTTAAATTCGGTCTCTAATTCGGTGTCTAATGAGTCTATTTTTGTTTTTTCATTATTCCCTTCGTTCTTCTTTCTTTGTCGCTTTTGAAAGAAGAAAAAGGACCAAATTAAAATAGTGTATTTTTACACCTTATCTTCATTATACATTTTTTAAATATATATCATAATTTTAATCCATTAATAAAATCATTATTTTTTTAAACACACTTTCTCTTAAAAAAAAACAAAACTAAACAAAAACAATACCTAACAAAAAAAACAAAAACAATAAAAAGATTATATGAATAAATTTATTAAAAAAATAGATAAAATAAAATGTTCATATAAAATTTAGTCAATAAAAAAATTAGGAGGGCGAGGGTATAATAGATAAAGTTTTAAGACCAAAAAAAAAAACAAAGTATAACTTTAAATTGTCAAACGACAAATAAATAGAAACAAAAACTTTTTTTTTAAAACGACGAATTAAAATGAAGGAGGGAGTATTATTTTTAATTTTTTTACATGAAAGACAAAATATCATTATTTTTAATTGAAAATTCCTAAAAGCAATTTTATAGATCTAATTTAATATCTCTAAAATTTATTCACAAACACCAAACAATTAATCATGCATCCTAGAGAGTGTAGTTGAAGGGTTGGGGTTCATCCTCTCTTAACCAAGGGTCGAGGCTTCGATCCTCGCCTTGGATACGGAACAACTTTAAATTTCTGGACCAACTATCCTATTTTTTGAGGTGCCTCCAATCTAGTGAGGGTAATAGTCATTGCGTTCTGCAGTGGATACCCTGCGTTTCGACAAAAAAAAATTAAACATGCACACAACAATATTAACATAGTAGAATTAAGGATTACATAATACTTAACAAAAAAAGAGGAATTTTAAATCAAATAAAATTTGCATTAGAACATTAATGGTTACTCTTGATGAAATTTCTCCTTCTTCAACGTCATATTGTTGTTGTATTTCTCCCATCAGCGGTTACAATGAGTCTTCCACTCTTTCATCCTTTTGAACATATTTACGAGTCTTTTATTTTTTCTCTCTCTCAGATATGTTATTTTACTCTGCACTTGAAAAATTTAACAATTTCTACTCATCTTATTTATAGAATTTTACCCCTTCATAGAACCATTATTTATTTTTTTGATAAAGACTAAAAAACTATTATTATATGTAACAAAACTTTATTTATATACCTAAATGTAACAAACTTTGTTTTAAAAAACAAATTTTAAGTTTTTAAAAACTTGTTTGTCAAATTTTAAATACCTAAATAAAAACTTTGTTTTATACGTAAAAAAAAAAATTTTCAATTTTTTTTGATATATATAGTTTGTTTAAAAAAAACAAACTATATTAAAACACTTCCATGTATTTTTTTATTTATATTTAAGTTTTTTTTACACATATATAGAGAACAACAATCCAATATTTATTTTTCTCAACAAATGAGTCTTTTTACTCAACATGAACTCACTACTTACAACATGTTTTAGAAATTTTACTTAAAGTAGTTATTCCTTTTACAACATTCACATTAAAAAAATTTGTTGAATAATCTATTGTTTACCTTACTCTTATATATTAATAACATAGACAAGAATTTCTTTGTTATAACTTTTCCTTGTAGTCTTTCTTCCCTTAAATAAGTAAGACATAAACTTCTATGTAATATTAATAACTTAGACAGAATTTTACTTAAAGTACTTCTTTCTTGTGAGAATAACTTATGTAATAGTTAAGGAGTTGTTAATAATATTTCATTAAGTTTATATCTCACTTCATATCATGATGATATTATATAATAAAACATAATTGAAAGATATAAAATTGAAGAAAACAACACATATGAATGCAAAAAAGTATTGACTTTTTTAGTTAGTTATCTTTTTAACTAAGTATTGAGTATGAGTTTTGTGTTTTTTGTTTGAACTAAGTATTGAGATTTTTAGTCAATTTTTTTTTAACTAAATATTGAGTATTTATTTAAATATATATTTTCCTATTTAATTTTTTTGGTTGAAAGTTTAATTTTTTTTATCCTTTAAGCGGGAAGGTTCTCAGGCTAAAAATATAGTAATTTTGGGTCTCTAAATCAATCACTAATTATCAGTTTTTAAATTGGTCACTAATAATCAGTCTCTAAATCAGTCACTGATTGTTCGTCTCTAAATCGGTCACTATATTATATTAGTGACTGATTTAGCGACCAAAATAATTTTTTCAATGTGGGAATCAGTCTCTAAATCGGTCACTAAAATAAACAGAGTAATTATTGGTAGCTAAATAGGTCACTAATTATTAGTCTCTAAATCAGCCACTAATATAAATATAGTAATTATTGGTCTCCAAATCGGCCGCTAATTATTAGTCTCTAAATCGGTCACTAATATAAATATATTAATTATTGGTCCTTAAATCGGTCACTAATTCTTAGTCTCTAAATCGGTTACTAATATAAATATAATAATTATTGGTCTCTAAGTCGGTCACTAATTATCAGTATCTAAATCGGTCGCTAATTTTATATTAGTGACTGATTTAGCGACCAAAATATTTATTATAATGTGACCGATTTAACAACCAAATATTTTTTTACTTTGAACTCAAAATTTTGGTCTCTAATTCAGTCTCTATAATGACCAAAAAATTTTAGTCGCTAAATCGGTCTCTAAATGCGAAATTTCTAGTAGTGAGGGTTATCCCATTTCACCATAAAGCTCGACTACGGATACTTTAAGAATAGTGTCGTTATGTTTAATAGAATGTCATGATTAAGTCACACTTAATATTTCTTTAAACGGACTATCTATTATAGGGACTTCATTATTTTGGACTCCTACAAACATAATAAAGAAATGTCATATTTATATTTAAACTCCTAAAGCAAATACTATGAAAATAGATTGGCTCTTAGAGCTTACTCCAACAGTAGAGTAGAACCTTTGAATCACGAACAAGATGATCACGAGCGTTGATGAACATCACCGACGCCTTCAAGTAGTCAACACGAACAGTCACCTTCAATAGAATTCTAGCCCTTGTTATGAAGGCTATCCAAGAATATTGAGAGAGAGGAATTATTTTAGGGTTTTCCAACTCTAAAATATTTTTGTGCTTTTTTGGTGTGTTTTTGAGCTATGACAAGAGGTCTCTATTTATAGATACTTCTTATCTTGTGCACCAAGACAACTTTGTCTTGGGTAAAGTCCAACAATAAACAAGGCTAGAACGCGCGCCCCCCATGAGTGTGTATACTCATGTGGGCGCCCTCCCACCATATGCTATGGTGTTCTTGCTCGTTTAAATTATCGTGATACCCTTATCACTTTGCACATACACCGTACCTTACGGTGTTCCTTTAATTACCTCAATATTAGACTGTCCTTATGTGTGTGACCCCTGTAGGTTTCTGTAACGTTGGCAATTATATTAAATCCTCTATTTAATATAATAAACAATGAGCGGTATCTAGCAACACATCATTGCTACCCAAGTTACGATAAATTAACATGTGATCTAAACATAACCTTTGTGATAATATATGCTGTTGCGGGTTTTTTGAGACATACCCCACTACAGTTGATCTTTTATTTCTAAAGAGGGGAAAGAATCAAAAACCTAAAGAAAAGAGAGATTCTAAGTACGGGGGTTAATTACGCCTATGGAAGGTATTAGCATCCTAAACGCCTATAGTATCCTATAGTAACCTCTAATTTATTGCTTTTTTACTTGTTTTTATGTGTGAAGAAATGAGAGAGAAATGGTATGAAATGGAGGGAGAGATTGTATAGAAAGAATTGTGTGTGCAAGTGGAGAATTAGATGAGAAGAGAAAGTTATAGCACAAAAGTAAAAGTGTTTGAAAAATAAACTTAAGTCTTAACGTGCGACTAAGATGGTTTTGGACTAAAAGAATTTTGTATTAGGAGAGAGAAGATGTTTTTATTGTTTTCTATTTTTTTTCTAAAGAAATTACTAGTCGTGCCTCTTTAGAAATGAAAGTTCGCATTTTTAGTTTGGTTTTTTAGCGTTTGACGGAAATCGATAAAATAAGATGCATGCAATGTAATTTCTACATCCACTTTGGGGTTACATTTGGCCTAATTACATTCTAAGGTACTTGCAAGAATTTAAACATGAATGAATGCAACACTTGAATGAAGATGCAAGCAAATAAACCAAAACTAAATTACAAGTCCGACGGAATATAAAATAAACTAACTAAATCTATACTAAACTAAACTATATTTTTTTAGGTTCTAATTTTTGGTCCGTCTCCAATAGCATAGGTGTAAATTTAATCCCCAAGTCATAATTTCAAGGATCTCAAATAAAATGCAATGTTAATGATATGAAGTAAAGAACTAGAAAATTAAATGATAAGGAACAAAATGCATATGTTGTTCTTTCTTGAGCCACCATACTGAGCTCTTGTTCTTTCTTTTTATCAAAGCCCGACCCAAACTCTTTTGTATCATTAAACCAAGCAACCTATCTTGTTAAACGTCCTTCTTGGAGGGCTTCCTCAATGCGCATGCGTGTGTCTACCATGTCATGAAAGGCATTGGCAACCATTTTATCATAGTAGAAAGTATCAAGAGTTATCAAGAAAATTTTAACCATTTCCTTTTCCCCTAGAGGTGGACTGATCTGAGCAGCAACCTCCCTCCATCTCTGAGCATATTCTCTGAAAGTTTCCTTCTTTTTCTGAGTCATGGCTCGAAGTTGATCTCTATCTGGTGCCACATCAACATTGTACTTGTACTGGCAATTAAAAGCCTCACACAGATCACTGACAGTTTTGATATTTGCACGACTCAAACCCAGGTACCATTTCAAAGCAGCATCAGTAAGACTATCTTAGAAGAAATGAATCAGCAACTAATCATCTTTTGTCAAAGCACACATCTTTCTAGCATACATCACAAGATGCAAATGAGGACAAGATTTCCCCTTATACTTTTCAAACTCTGGTACTTTGAATTTAGGCGCAATCTTGACACCCGGCACTAGACAAAGCTCTTGAGCACTCTTCCCAAACAAGTCTTTCCGTTGGAAAGCACGAATCTCATGTTGTATCTCATTAAGCTGATCTTGAAAGTCATTCACAAGATGTGCCTCAACATTTTCAGCTTGTCCAACAGGTTCATTCTTGTGTAGTGTAGAGTGAACCACAAGAACCGGAACAGTCATCATCGGTGATGTGTCAAACATAGTAACTTGAGGAACAGTCAAAACAGGAATCCGAATACCAAACACATTGGGATGAAAACTCTCATTGAAGTTATAAGTCTCTAACACAATACTTGTCAAAGCTTGAGAAGGAAGAGATGTTGGAGGCGCGACTCTTGCACCAGTCAAAGATTCGACCAAAGATGTTAACTGGGCCAAATTAGCTTGTAGGGTAGCAACTTGTTCACGGAGCCGAAGGTTCTCTCGTTCAATTGCTTCCATTCCTTTTTCTTGATTAACACGAGCGTTGTACTTGCGAGTTGACTTTTGACGAGAGCGTCGGACCACTGAGAAAAAGATATGAAGTTTAGACTTTTTTTTTTTTTGAAAAAGACCATGAATGCAAAAATGATGCATGAGAAAGAGAGTTTTGTATTGATTTTTTTTTTTTTTTTGATTTCCAACGGACTTTAGAATATCAATCATAATGGACCTCATTTTTTGTTGTTTGATAATCAAGGGAATTTTTTTTCAAAAGAATCTCTCTTTTTTTTTTTTTTCCAAGCTCCATGATGATTGCGAGGTTTGTAAAGAAATTCCTCTAAGTTGTTTGAAAACCAATGGAAGGAGATTTTTATGGATGCGTGGATGTATGAGATGTAATGATGCAACAAGCACAAACATAAGCAAACATGGTTGGTTGGGAGAGTACGATGTTGGAGTTAAAAGGTAAGAACCACCCACAATGTATGAACTAAAGGCTTTCTTCTTTTCGTACAAGGGTTCTATGAAGGCTCAACGTCATCAACTTTCCTTCTTGAATACCAATGTCCATAACATACTCACGGTCAATTAAAATATTCAAGGGAAAATCTCGTCGAGTGTGGTATCGCGGAACAACTAATCCAAGAACCTCTCAGCTTAGCCATCGCACCACAAGATGGGTTAAAGGTTACTAAGTCCACGACTTCGGCGGATACATATCATAGCAACGATCTACGTGAAGTCACGTCGACAAGAATACTACAACATGACCCTCAATCGTGTGTGGTTACATCGCATGTGGGTATGTGCATAACTTTACTTTCGCCCATCCACAACGATCCTACCAACGCCTATCTCATAGTGCACTCAATCTCGGGAAAAGCTTATCTCAACTCATACCCCCCATAACATATAAAGATGTAAACAAGTAAGCATTTAGGAAAATGTAACATCCCATTTTTTTTTAAGTAATTAATTTTAAGACCTTGGGTTGTGATCCATTTTACTTTTTATTTTTTTTTATTATTTTACTTAGACGCTTAACAAAATATAATGAATAATAATGATGATAATAATAAATAAAAAAATAGATATAATGTTTAAGAGTGGGGAGTGACCGATTGACAAGGTTACTAGTTTTTTTTTAGACTATGGATTGCTAATTAGCTAAATAATTGTCATAATGAGATGTCATATTTGCTACTTGTGAACTAAAACATATCCTTTAAATTTAATTGATTGATTCTTAACCTTGTCTCGGGTGAAATAATAATATTGGATGACCTTTTTTTTTACAATGGAAAGTGATGATCAAGTGAATTATTATGTAGCCATTAACAAAATAGTTGACTAGCTTTAATACCCATAAACTCCATAAACGTGATTCATTGGGCCATTTATGAAAAATAATTCCCTTGATTTTCGGTTAGAATTCACATCAGGCCTTAGTATATACAAATCACAAAATTAAATTGATTTAATTGGGTAAATCAATTCTCATATTGCTACCAAATCACATGCAGTAAACTTGGTCTACTTTCAAATCCTCACAATCCCCTTTTCTCATACCACATTCACGCCTCTTTCTCATTTTTATGTCTCATACTCAATTGCTAGTTGTTACAATAGGTGTTAGTATCCAAAGTGATATCAAATCCACCTCACTCTAATCTCTAAATTTATTGTCACCATTCCTTTCAATTTTGTGAATGGTACTATATAAATAAGTATATGTACTGGTTCCAAGCATCCCACACATTGGCACATCCAAGTCCCTTAAAAACAATATAAAGTGTCTTCCTAGTCATCTTACGAAAGAGAAATAGCAAGTTCACTGTTTCATCATACTTCCGAGTACCAGTTTAAATTATTCTTCATAAGAGCAACACGCGGAGGTCTAAGAATTTTGTGTTAAAGTAGGAAGGCGTCTAAGGTAAGGGCAGTTTCCTCCATACAAGTTATTATGCATAAATTTAGTAGTGTTTAATATTTGTATGATGATGGCCATGTTTGTTTTGATTCCTATGTATTGTGGTTATATGCTATATGATTACCTTTGGATTATTGTGATGATGATGTTGTATTTGGACATGGCATGAACATATGCATTTGGACTGTGTGGTGTGCTCCAGCTGTGTGCGTAATAGAGTACTTGGCCTGTGTGGTGTTTCCCATTGGTATGGGTGATTATATCCGGATCATTTAGAATATAAGAGCATGCATATAATTTTGTGTTTATGTGCGGTTTTAATTATACTCTATTTTATGCTTCTATATTTTATGTTTGATATTCTTGATATGGGCGATGGGAAAGATTACTGACCCTTACCACCAACAGGTACAAAGATTGAAGATGATTGATTTTGGTGTGATGGACTTTACGCGTTGCGGGGAAATAAACGGGTTTTTCACTATTCGAATAATTGCTATATTGAATAAATAACCATAACATGTTTATTCTGCCTTTATTTTGATGTTGTAGTTAGAAACATGGAGGTGGGTTACCATCCGTTAAGACCATGTTAAACTTAAATGTTTTTATGACTATTCAAACTATAAATTCTTTTTATCTAGTTATTTTATTCTCAATGGAATTATTTACTATTTTATATAAAGAGAAAAAGGTAGTAGTAGTGATACTATTGGACTGGCGTCATCCTTTTCATCCTGTTAGAGTTATTCAATTTAAATTACTTATATGTCTATGAGTAGATTAAACATTCTATATGAAGCCATACTATTTATACACTAGTTTTTTTTAAAATCAGAGTTATGCAAACCAAATAACACATATATATCAATGCTTCCTTTAATTTCATTTTAATCATTTTAGATCACACGTTCTTGTCATTTTGATTTCTAAGTAAAGACAAATAAATTAATATATTAACTTAACCATTTTTATTTTTTTTGTAATAAAATATGAAGTACTAAATAGATAATTTATTTTTTTATTATAAAAATTAGATAGTTAAAATTAGATTGTTTCAATATGATAAAATATGAAGTACTAAATAGATAATTTAGTTTTTTATTATAAAAATTAGATAGTTAAAATTAGATTGTTTCAGAAAACAATAAATTAGGTGGGCTCAACCCTCTTAAGGAAAGTGTCCCCAGTGAAGTCGTCATTTTTCTGTTGCGGGTTTTTTGAGACATATCACACTACAGTTGATCTTTCATTTCCAAAGAGGGGAAATAATCGAAAACCTAAAGAAAAGAGAGATTCTAAGTAGGGGTTAATTACGCCTAGGGAAGGTATTAGCATCCTAAACGCCTATAGTATCCTATAGTAACCTCTAATTTATTGCTTTTTTACTTGTTTTTATGTGTGAAGAAATGAGAGAGAAATGGTAAGAAATGGAGGGAGAGATTGTATAGAAGGAAGTGTGTGCAAGTGGAGAATTAGATGAGAAGAGAAAGTTATAGCATAATAGTAAAAGTGTTTGAAAATTAAACTTAAGTTTAAACGTGCGACTAAGATGGTTTTGGACTAAAAGAATTTTGTATTGTTAATGCACCAGTTCCCCTCCGAGTTTTAATAATTGTCAAAACACATGGAAATAGAGTAGAATATGTTTAGGCAACAATTGAAATTGACTTGACAGCAAAACATTATTTTGAAACTTTGAAAAATCAATTTTTAGGTGTTTTGTATCGATACATGTAAGTCTCTATCGATACAAATGTCCTAAAACATGAACAGGCTGATTATCACGCATTTGTATCGATACATAGCACCTTTGTATCGATACAAATTGTTCTCATTGAAGTCAGAGGAGTCTCTGTGTTTCGAAACACACTTGTATGTTTCGAAACACATGCAAACTCACCTGAAGTCAGAGAGAGCCTTGTGTTTCGAAACACACTTTTGTGTTTCGAAACATATCAGTCAATTTCTGTTTTTCTGGTGTATGTATCGATACATACGCGTGGATGTATCGATACAAGGACACAATCCTTTATGCTGTGAGTTGCTTGTATCGATACATACTGAATCATGTATCGATACAAGTCTGTTAAATTGTGCCTAAATTTGCTCAATTCTACTTCCATTATAAATAGCTTTATGTGTTATTGTTGAATGTATGAGAAACCAGTATTGAAGAGTTCTTTGGTCAAGATTGTTTGAGAGTTTTGTATTAAGGATCATTCAAGAGCAATCATCATCTTCCTTCATTACTTCTATCAAATTGAAGATAGTGTATGGGTTCAATTGGAGATTGATTTGAAGAATTCGAAGGATAACGTTCGAGGAGAATTCGCGGTGAATCAGAATTCGTCGCTCGGGTTGATTGAGTCTTGAAGGTTGGGTTTCTCATCCGGTTTCAAGAGCTTGCTTGAAGGTTACAATTCGGTTCGTTGAGGGAATCATTCGGACGATCATCACGGATTCTTGGATTGGAGATCGCGTGAAGGATTGATCGTTGGGAACGAATATTGAAGACGAGATCGAATTGGGTTTGCACATTTACAAAGACGGGTTTATGTTGAAGATGGTGAAGACCGGGTTTAGCGTCTGTATCTTACATATTTGAGTCGTTTGTAAACTGTGCATTGAAAGAGTTTTTCCGAAGTAAAACTCTCACCTTGTCCGTTTGATAAGGTGGGCGGAGAGGTACCGGCCGACTGCGAGGACGTACGAAAGTCGGGAACTCTGTGATCACTCCCTTGTGTATCTTTCTATCCTTTATCTCTTTTACATTCCAATTAGTTATTCACTTCACTTGTTACTTGGATTTTCAATTGTACAATTTGTGTGTGACTCAATTTCAAATAGAATAAGTGTAATTTGAAATTGATTGACTTGGTTAATTCGAATTGCATTCATTGTATCGTATTCATTCCATCGGCTTTTACTACACTTCCTTTGATCGAGGTGCAATAGACTACCGATCTAGGTAGCTTCCGCACTTACTCGATTATTTTACGAAAAACCGTAGTTGTTGTTTGAAACGCTTTGCTCATCACATTTTGAGCGTAGCCTTGTAGTCTAACAAGTGGTATCACGATCCCGGTTGATTTTTTTATAAAATTCAGCGGATTTGTGCCAATTATTAGACAATATGGCTTTTGCACCAAAAGGGGCGTACAATCGCGCTCCAATCTTCAACGGTGAGCATTTCGATTATTGGAAGAGTAGTATGAGGATTCACATCACTTCTTATGATGTTGACGTTTGGAATATCATCATCAATGGTCCCTTTGTTCCGACAAATACCGATTTGAATGGTGTTGTTACCAACAAGCCTATGGCACAATGGAATGACGACGATAGAAAGAAAGTAGGTTATGATGCGAAGGCACAAAATATTTTACTATCCTCATTAGGGATTGACCAATTTTACCATGTCTCACATTGTACCTTGGAAAAAAAAATGTGGGATACATTAGTCAACCACTTTGAAGGAATTAATGAAGTTAAGCAATAAAAAATTAACACTTTAACACAAGAATTTGAACTTTTTCATATGAATGATGGTGAAACCATCAATGAAATGCAACAAAGGTTCATAAAAATCACACATAAATTGCATGGTCTTGGAAATCCAATAGCAAATGAAGTTGCTACTAACAAAATTTTGAGGTGTTTATCTAGAAAATGGCAACCAAAGGTCACGGCAATCAAAGAAGCCAATGATCTCTCTCAATTGAGCCTTACAACGCTTTTTGGAAAGCTTGAAGAGCATGAGAGTGTGCTCAATGTCTTAGATAAGCATGAGAAAGGATCCAAGAAGGACAAGCATGTGGAGAAGGAAAAAGACAAAGATAGGAAGTCAATTGCTCTAAAGGCTTCCGTCTCAAAGTCCAAAAAGGTTGAGAAGAGGAAAGTAGCTTAAGTGACGACGAGTGGGACGAAGAAGAAATGAATTTATTTGTTCGAAGATTTCATAAGTATGTTTCAAAACATGGTATAAAATTCTCGAAGACAAATGATCCCAAGTCACGGAAGCAATCAAGGGATGATATAGAAAAAAGGAAGAGCAAGCCTAAAAGATTATGTTATGAATGTGGCAAATCGGGACACTATAGACCGGAATGTCCATTTTATAACAAACGAAAGGGAAAGTCCTCCGAGAAAATTCACAAGAGTAAGAGAGCTTATGTTGCTTGGGATAGCTCAAGCGAAGATGGATCTAGGTCCAATAGCTCAGGTGAAGAGGATGATGAACGCGCTCATGTTGTACTCATGGATGGTTCACCTAACAAAGGCAAGAAACATCACAAACGTCAAGTAAGTGATTCTAGCTCTATCTCAAATGATAATCCCTCGTATGATGAACTTCAAAACGCTTTTGAAAAACTCTATGGTGAAGCCACTAGTTCATTTAAGAAATTGGCAAAGAGGAAGAAAGTAATTTCTAACTTGGAGTCACAAATTAAAAAATTACAAGATGAATTAGAGGCATTAAAGCTTACCATGGTTCCTTCAAAAGACGATTTTGAAAATAAGTCATCAAAGAATGAATGTGATTCTTGTTGTAATTTGAAAGGAGAAGTGAAAAACCTTCAAGACAAATTATACAAGTCTCGCATGTCATCTTGGAATGAATGTAATGCTTGTAGTGTTTGGCAAGGAGAAGTTAAAAGCCTTCAAGCCAAATTAGACGAAGCCCTTGTACCAAAAATTCCTTTTGTGGATGTGCCAAAGATTTTTAACAAGCCTAGAAATAGGCCCTCTAAAAATGACAAATTTGTTAAGAAGAAAATGAATCCCAAAAGAAAATTTTTGAGTCACAAAGATCATTCCAATGTTGTGTGTTACTATTGTTGTGATAAAGGTCATACCATTGCAAAGTGCCAAGCTAGAAAAACTTTTGTACCAAAAGGCAAAATGCAATGGATTCCTAAATCCATCAATGGTTTTGTTACTAACCACCTAGGACCCAATGAGAGTTGGGGACCTATTTGCAATGTTTAAAGTTTTAGGAAAAGGTCTTGAACCATTGAAAAGAGACACCGGTAACAATGGCGTTCAAGACATACAAAGGTGTAAATGGGTGAGAAAAGATTTAACTCAATATTCATTAAAGTAGTGGAACTTGATCACTTCCTATACTTGATACTTAAGGGAAGATTCTTATCTCAAACTTTATTCCTATCCTTTACTTTGCATTTATATGTTTGTGTGGTTCGTTGTTCATATACATATAATTTCAACTCAATATGAAATTTGGAATGATAGTTGTCCAATCCTCCATTTCCAAAAATTTTGCTCAATGATATTGATAAGTTGTTGAGACTCATATATAAAAATGGGGATTTGACAAAGATCAAACCAAAAATCATATTAAGTTCATTCATGTTTGTATATGTTTGTGTATCATGTTTTGACTTATTATGCATAATGGATATAAATGCTTTGTCTTGGTACATTGATTGAATTATGAATTTTTGCTTTAACAAGTTCTTGTCACTTTCATAATTCTGTACCTTGGTGAATATATGTGTTTCATACATCCATGATAGCTTAGAGTCATAAGGACTTTTTTTTCAAACATCTTTTGTTTGTTATAACTCTATGACTTTAATATCTCAACTTTGTTGTATGGATCTTTTTGTGTATAATGACTTTTGCATGGTTGCATGTTTTTTATTCGTCCGTAGAATATGTTTTGAATTGATTATAATGCCGATGTTTGATAATCATAATATTTGGTTTGGCTTGTTGTTCTACATGCCATGTTTCTCATGATGCTTTGTTTCGTCATTTGACTATATTCGTGCATATTTTGCTTAATTATTTGATCACGTTATGTTTATCATATAGTGCATTTCGACAAATGTAAGTGCATTATGTGACCTATAAGGTCTTTATTTCGGAATTGATACTTCTCATGAGTTTCTTTTCTTCTTTTTGATAATGTCAAAGGGGGATAAAAGATTGGCAAGCATAAGCTATGGTTAAAGCTTTGAGTCTTCGGATCCGGTATTCAACATTTGTGCAAGACGGCATCAACTAAGGGGGAGCTTCGCAAGTGGTTAACCTTTTGTTGTTTGAGTCTGTAACTTAAAGCTATTTGTAAATTGCATCTTAGGTAGGCTTAGTTAGCTTATGCAATAGTTTTGACAATTATCAAAAAGGGGGAGAATGTTAATGCACCACTTCCCCTCCGAGTTTTAATAATTGTCAAAACACATGGAAATAGAGTAGAATATGTTTAGGCAACAATTGAAATTGACTTGAGAGCAAAACATTATTTTGAAACTTTGAAAAATCAATTTTTAGGTGTTTTGTATCGATACATGTAAGTCTCTATCGATACAAATGTCCTGAAACATGAACAGGCTGATTATCACGCATTTGTATCGATACATAGCACCTTTGTATCGATACAAATTGTTCTCATTGAAGTCAGAGGAGTCTCTGTGTTTCGAAACACACTTGTATGTTTCGAAACACATGCAAACTCACCTGAAGTCAGAGAGAGCCTTGTGTTTCGAAAAACACCTTTGTGTTTCGAAACATATCAGTCAATTTCTGTTTTTCTGGTGTATGTATCGATACATACGCGTGGATGTATCGATACAAGGACACAATCCTTTATGCTGTGAGTTGCTTGTATCGATACATACTGAATCATGTATCGATACAAGTCTGTTAGATTGTGCCTAAATTTGCTCAATTCTACTTCCATTATAAATAGCTTTATGTGTTATTGTTGAATGTATGAGAAACCAGTATTGAAGAGTTCTTTGGTCAAGATTGTTTGAGAGTTTTGTATCAAGGATCATTCAAGAGCAATCATCATCTTCCTTCATTACTTCTATCAAATTGAAGATTGAGTATGGGTTCAATTGGAGATTGATTTGAAGAATTCGAAGGATAACGTTCGAGGAGAATTCGCGGTGAATCAGAATTCGTCGCTCGGGTTGATTGAGTCTTGAAGGTTGGGTTTCTCATCCGGTTTCAAGAGCTTGCTTGAAGGTTACAATTCGGTTCGTTGAGAGAATCATTCGGACGATCATCACGGATTCTTGGATTGGAGATCGCGTGAAGGATTGATCGTTGGGAACGAATATTGAAGACGAGATCGAATTGGGTTTGCACATTTACAAAGACGGGTTTATGTTGAAGATGGTGAAGACCGGGTTTAGCGTCTGTATCTTACATATTTGAGTCGTTTGTAAACTGTGCATTGAAAGAGTTTTTCCGAAGTAAAACTCTCACCTTGTCCGTTTGATAAGGTGGGCGGAGAGGTACCGGCCGACTGCGAGGACGTACGAAAGTCGGGAACTCCGTGATCACTCCCTTGTGTATCTTTCTATCCTTTATCTCTTTTACATTCCAATTAGTTATTCACTTCACTTGTTATTTGGATTTTCAATTGTACAATTTGTGTGTGACTCAATTTCAAATAGAATAAGTGTAATTTGAAATTGATTGACTTGGTTAATTCAAATTGCATTCATTGTATCGTATTCATTCCATCGGCTTTTACTACACTTCCTTTGATCGAGGTGCAATAGACTACCGATCTAGGTAGCTTCCGCGCTTACTCGATTATTTTACGAAAAACTGTAGTTGTTGTTTGAAACGCTTTGCTCGTCACATTTTGAGCGTAGCCTTGTAGTCTAACATGTATTAGGAGAGAGAAGATGTTTTAGAACCTAAAAAAATATAGTTTAGTTTAGTATAGATTTAGTTAGTTTATTTTATATTCCGCCGGACTTGTAATTTAGTTTTGGTTTATTTGCTTGCATCTTCATTCAAGTGTTGCATTCATTCATGTTTAAATTCTTGCAAGTACCTTAGAATGTAACTAGATCTTTCACCCGTGTGTTGCACGGGTTTTATAATTTTTTATGTCTAACAATAAAATTTATCATTATTAAAAACTACATGACAAAAATAAATTAACCCAAAAATTAGCACATAAAATATTAATTCAAATAACTAATTAGCACGCAAAATTAAACCATACTATTAAATAAAATGTGCATACAACTTTAAATAATTTTCAAACTCATACATTTTGAAAAACTTATGTATACATATCACGTTTGACGTTACGTGAGTGTCTTCATCATGAACGTGCGGAGGTGAAACAAATCTTGTGTGAGATGACTCGTGAAGGCGAGGAGCTGGTGCAGTAATGACAATGCGAGATAGTGAGGTAAACTGAGTTCTAAAGTTTTTCAACATTTAAATTGAAAAATGGGAAAATAATGCCGGTGAGGTGTGATGGTTAAAGATGGTGCGATGGGTAGTTAGCGAACTGCTAAGTATTTGTTGATGATGGCCTTGAGGAAGAAAAGAGAAGAGTTGTGACAGAATAAAATGGATGGTACAACCTTTTTTTTTACTTCAATGGACGGTACAACTTTATTTAAAAGAAAAATGGTCAACTTGCTTTGTTTAATCTCCGCCCTTGGAAATATAGTTGTCTTACATCTATGATGATAGTGGTTTATCTATTACTTTGGAATAGTTTTTCACATTTATTGAGGGAATTCAAATTTTAAATTGAAAAAAGAATTAGAGAGAATTAGAGTTAAATTGTTGCTTGAATTTTAAGCATATAACAAACATATATAGAATAAAAGATAAAAGATTACACAAATGAATACATTGAATTTTAAAGACTGCAAAAATTAAAAAATAACCAACAATTATGTTCTAGCTTGATGTCAAACTCCAAGTGCTTTTCAAAAACTTTGATAATAAACTCAGTCATCTTTTCTTCTCTAACATTAAGCTATCATCTTCAATTCTTCATAACCATTATCTTGGTTCAATTAACAATTTGATCTTAAAATTGAGCCTCAATCAACTCACTATTATCTTGATATTATAATCATGCTCAAGCATGTTGTCAAACTCCAAGCGCTTTTCAAAAAACTTCAATCATAACTCAATCTTCTTTTCTTATCTAACATTAAGCTACCATCATTATAGCTATCATCTTGCTTCAATTAAACAATTTGACCTTAAAAATGAGTCTCAATCAACTCGTTGTTATCTACATATTATAACTTCAATTTGACTATTAAAATTATTTAAACAACCAATGGAAACAAATTCATATCAATAACATATTGCATTATAAATTTGAGTACCTTAAGGACACCTAAGAAAGCATCAAACACGTTAAGTTTTGTATGCATTTACAATATGGGAGAAAATGAATATGAATCTAAAAGCAATAAACAAAATACCAACTAAAGGTTCATATCTAGAACATTTATACTAAGAACAAAGCAAAGCCAGAAAAGTTTACTACCAAAAGAAAATACATGTTGAAATCTTTGCTTGAATAAAAATATTAGGAGTAATCTAAAATTTTCTTCATTTCTTCATTGTTGTCAAATACTTAATTACATCAAGCCTGGATTTTACAACAAATATATAAATACATAATTTACATGTCAATCTAGCCTGAAATTTTGCTAACCAAAATTTAGAGTATTGAAACATATCAGCAGTAAAAGGAAGACAATAAATTGAAATGTATGTTAAATAATAAAATAAAAAATTAAGCATTGAGTGGATATATAAGAGAGAAGTGTGTGTGAAAGAAGAAATAAAAAAATCTTCAATCACCGTCGGAAAGAAAAGACGTCAATTAAAAAGTGAAACAAAAGCAAGGATAAAAGTCAAAACTTACTTACTATCAACTTCATCTCTCATAGCTTTCATTCTTCTCAATCATGCATTAATATTCGTAAAAAAAAAATCATGCATTAATAGAAGCAAAATACCACAACCTGATTAGCAGAATACAGTCATATTATGAATTATTTTCATTTTTGTCTATTTGATCATTGTTTTCTCCACCAACTTGTCATTTAAATTTCAATGCACATTGTTGAAGACATATTTTTCCTTTCAAACAGAAACATTAATTCATTCATGAATCTCTCAACGAAACATTAAAAATCCACGGCCATGAGAGTTTCAAGCACACAAAGATGGGAAAATAATCCACACATTAAGAAGTAAAAATTAAGGAGCTAATTTTTAGTTAAAAATTTAAAACACAGCTATGTCAACAATCTTATTAAAAGAGAACATATTTGCTAGCACAATGCCTTCTCATAAGGCTATTATCTAATATACCTACTACATCAACAATTTGCAAACAAATTTATATATATTTTAATTATCAACATATATACTTGTAATTAAAGTAAGGCAGGTTGAATCAAAATGAAGTACCGAAATAAACTTAAATGGATTGCAAAGTACCAATACCATAATACTACTCAAATTCACATGTCTAATAAACATAATTTGGAATTTGGAGTATAGTATAAAGTGACTAATGCATTGTCTTTGTTTTTGGAATTTGGAATCTACCATCCACGTGAGATGTATGAATATATGGGTAGGCACATTTTTTTATTTAGTGGGTTGACTATTTGACTATAAATTAAACAATATGCATGAATCATTGTAACAATAGTTAATGAATGTATAGAACAATTAATAAGAAATGAGAGGGAAAATTTCAAAATTTAGGGTTAGAATGTAATTAGGCCAAATGTAACCCCAAAGTGAATGTAGAAATTGAATTGCATGCATCTTATTTTATCGCTTTCCATCAAACGCTAAAAAACCAAACTAAAAATGCAAACTATTTTGTAGGTACTTTGCACATTTTCACATCTTCTCTATCTATTATCTCTCGAATAAGATGAAATCGCATAAGTATGTGTTTGGATCAGTGGTGAGATCTAGGTTCCTTAGCTTGTGCAATTGCACCATTGTTATCACAGTACAGACTAATGGGATCAACAATGCTAGGAACTACTTCAAGTTCAGTTATGAACTTCTTGATCCAAAAAGCTTCCTTTGCAGCACCTAAGGCAGCAATATACTCGGCTTCGGTTGTAGAATAAGTAACTGTCTCTTGCTTTGAACTCTTCCAGGTTACAACGCCACCATTTAGGCAAAACACAAAATCAGATTGCGATCTAAAATCATCCTTGTCGGTTAGGAAACTAACAACGGTGTACCCTACAACCGCAAGCTCTTCCTCACCTCCATATACCAAGAATGTTTCCTTAGTCCTTCTTAAGTACTTAAGGATATTCTTGAGGACTATCCAATGAGCTTCACCGGGATCAGATTGGTACCTACTCGTTGTGCTTAAAGCATACGAGACATTTGGTCGAGTACATAACATGGCATACATAATAGATCTGATTGCTGATGCATATAGAATTTAATTCATGTGTTCCCTTTCTTCTTTAGATGAAGGGGATTGTGTCTTCGAAAGACATATTCCATGTCGCATAGGTATGAATCTTTTCTTGGAATCATGCATGCTAAAACGTTTCAACACTTTATCTATATATGTACTCTGACTTAGGCCAAGCAGTTTTCGTGATCTATCTCTATAGATTCTTATTCCTAATAAATAGGCTGCTTCACCAAGATCTTTTATAGAAAAGCATTTCCCTAACCAAGTCTTTACTTGTTGTAAGGTATGGACATCATTTCCAATTAGTAATATGTCATCTACATATAACACTAAGAAAACGATCATGCTGCCGCTAACCTTCTTGTAGACACAAGGTTTATCTTCATTTTTAACGAATCCATATTTTGTTACAGTTTCATCAAAACGAAGATTCCAGCTTCTGGAAGCTTACTTCAATCCATAAATTGATCGCTTCAACTTGCATATGTTATGAGCTTCATTTGGTATGTCAAACCCTTCAGGTTGTGTCATGTACACATCCTCAAGGAGATTTCCATTAAGGAAAGCGGTTTTGACATCCATTTTCCATATTTCATAATCTTGATATGCAGCGATAGCAAGTAAAATCCGAACAGATATAAGCATTGCAACTGGTGAAAAAATTTCATCATAGTCAACACCATGAATTTGTTTATATCCTTTAGCAAATAATTTTGCTAATAGGTATGTACTTTACCATCCATATCAATCTTCTTTTTGAAGACCCACTTGCATCCTATAGGACGAATCCCTAGAGGAGGCTCTACCAAGTTCCAAACTTGGTTTGTGTACATGGAATACATTTCAGATTTCATGCCTTCTAGCCATTTCTCAGATTCAAGACTAGTTATGGCCTCTTGGTAGGTTACCGGCTCATCTTGATCCATGAGTAATGTAATACCCTAAATTCCAAAACCACCACTTCAACCACCACCACCACGAAAAACCACCTATAAACAAAATCAAATACCCATTTTTTACTAATTCGACCCTTCTTAGTCCAAATCCATCGTTAGTTTTGTCAAAAAATGCTTAGAACACTATCAAATCAGAGACCGAAAGTACGCCGAGAAAGGAAGCTTCGATCCGGTCGTTTCGTGTACAAACGAAGGTAAAGGACAGTGGATTTGTTATCTAGAAGCTCTTCTGAACATTTCTACATAGCCACTTTCGCGAAATAAGCACTGCCTAAAGGGTGCTTTATAAAGCCTTTTTTGGCGTAGTGAAAGGTAGATCTAAACTTTCGGAGTCTTTTCCTTTTTCGTTCGATCCATGATTGTTAGGCATTGATTGTTGTTTTTGATTGTAAATTTGGATTCTATGCTTAATTTCGTGTGGAATAGACTTTGATTTTGTATCGTTCAAACCTTTTTTGAGCTTCCCGTAGCTCATGACCGTCGCCGGCCGTCCTCACTACCCTACCCCGCGCGCGACCCTGCATTTTTTTCTAATTTTGTGAGGTGAAGAAGATGATGACATGGCGCAGCGTGAGTGGATGGAAGGTTACTCACGCGCGCCCCCTGTTTTCTCCTTTGGGTAGGTCAGACCTGCTTTTGACCCGGACCCGGACCCGGTCCCAAATAGATTTGGTGAATGAGACTTGGTGAAGAAGACCCGGACCCCTGTTCATTGTTTTTTTTTCTGTTTTTTTTAATACTGTTTGCACCCCTGTTTTACTACTACACCTTTGTGAATTTATTTAATTTTTGTGATTTACAATTTTAAAAGTGCTTATAAAAAAAATAAGCACTTATCTCAAGAGAGCTTATTTTCATAAGTGCTTTTGAGATAAGTGTTTAATCAATTATTTTGAGTTTTTGTCTTAATTAACTTGAAAACTTTGCAATAAAAATTGGGTTAAAAGTAAATACATAGTCTCTGACGCATGACTTTGGCTATAGTTTACTTTTAATTCAAAGCTTTTGAAATTCTGAAATAAAAATTGGATTAAAAATAAATAGTCTCTGACGCATGACTTTGACTAATTTATTTTTAATTTGGAGCTTTTGATTTGAAACTTGGATATGAAAAATGGATTAAAAATAAATAGTCTCTGACGTATGACTGTCGTATCAGTGGAATGCGACATAAGCATTGTTCATTAAAAAACAACCAACAAACAAACTTTTTTTCAGGAAGAACTACGTGAGCTTTGACTTCCTCATTGTACTTGGGGGATACGTAGGAGCGAGATCGTAATCTCGTCAAGCCAAATAATAAAAAACTCTTTTTTTGTTTTCTTTGTTCAGTATGCGGTAATATTTTCTTTTATGCGGTTATTTCTGTTTATGCAAACCAAATTTCCTCAAATCGTTCCCGTTGAGTACAACGGATATGAGGGGGTGTTAACGTCTTCCCCTCATGTAACCAACTCCCGAACCCAACTCTTAAAGGTTTTATCAATATTTTCCTTTCCCCTCACGGGATAAATAAAATATGGTGGCGGTTTCATTGCAATATTATTTTGTACTTGCGCCGGGTGTTACAGGTAATACGTCACCTTGTTCAGTTATGAGATACCCATATCTCTCTAGTTCATGACGTATCCTAGTTGACCTACGCTGAATTTGTTCTACTTGAGCATGCTGTTCTTCCATACTTCTTGTGGTTGCTGCTCATGTTCCTCCATTGATTGCCCAATGTTTTTGTGGTTCTTGAATTTCTTCAAGTTCTACGTTCCTCCCACTAATTCCTTTGGAAATAAATTCTTTTTCCAAGAAGATTCCACTTCGTGCGACAAACACTTTACCCTCGGAAGGATTATAAAAGTAGTATCCTTTTGTTTCTTTAGGATATCCCACAAATAAGCATTTGTCAGATTTGGGTTCAAGCTTAGTTGAGATTTGTCGTTTCACATAAACTTCACAACCCCAAACCTTCATGAAAGACATATGTGGCTTCTTTCCACTCCATATCTCATATGGTGTCTTTTCAACCTTTTTGGATGGTGTAAATGCACCAGTTCCCCTTCGAGTTTTAATAATTGTCAAAACACATGAAGATAGAGTAGAATATATTTTGGTAACAATTGAAATTGAATTGACAATGAAATACATTTTTGAAACTTTGAAAAACCAATTTTTAGGTGTTTTGTATCGATACACACATACTTGTATCGATACAAATGTCCTGAAACTTGTTCAGGCTGATTACCACGTATTACTATCGATACATAGCACTCTTGTATCGATACAAATAGTTCTCAAAGGAGCCTCTGTGTATCGAAACATACTTGTATGTATCGATACACGACTCTCCTGAAACCAGAGAGAGCTTTGTGTATCGAAACATACATGTGTGTTTCGATACATATCAATCAAGAAACTGATTTTTACTGGTGTATGTATCGATGCATAATCGTGGTTGTATCGATACATACATGCAAAACTTCAATTTTCTGAACGTTGTCAAGTACTTGTATCGATACACACTAATGGATGTATCGATACACTTCTGTTAAATTGTGCCTAAATCTACTCAATTCTATTTTCTCTATAAATAGCTATATGAGTAATTGTTGTAAGAATGAGAAACAGTTGGAAAACACTCCTTTGATCAAAATTACTGAGTATTTTGGATCAAAGTGCATTCAAGACAAGATCATCATCTTCTTTCAAATCTCCATCAAATTGAAATTGAATATGGTTCAATTAAGGTTTCTTATATGATTTGGAATATAACGTTCAGTGTAATTCGCGGTAAATCAGAATTACGACCGGGTTGATTTGTTCTTGAAGGTTAGGGTTTCTCACCCGGATTCAAGAGGCATCGCTTGCTTGAATGATCAACACAATTTGGTGAAGGAATCGGCTGGACAATCATCACAAGGATCTTGGGTCAACATAGGTGTTAGGATCGATTGTTGGAATCAGAGGTTGAAGCCAAGATTGGGTTGAGGTCACGCAATTCACAAATGAAGCTATGACGAAGATAGTAGATTGAGCCTGTATCGTTCGTGTATTGTATTATTTGTGGAATTGTGCATTTTGTAAAGATTTTCGAAGAACTAGTGAAAATCTCAACTTGTCTGTTTGATAAGTTGGGGGGAGACGTACCGGCCGACCGCGAGGACGACACGAATGCTGCGAACTCCCTGATCATATCCGTTTGCATTCTCTTGCCCTTAACTCTCTTACTTTCCGATTTATTGTGAATTGTAAACATAGTTTTGTTGTGCACGCTGTCATACCTCAAATTTTGACCACTTTATTTAATTATTAAGTCAAATATTTTTTCAAATATGAGAAGGTGGTTGGGTTGGTGGCTAAAAGGAGAGAAAAGGTGGTATATGTGTGAGGTCATGGAATCAAACCCTATTCTTGACCTTTTTCTTATTTATGGTGTTTTCTGTTTTATTTAAATTTTCTTTGTGCATTTTTTTATTATTATTACTATTATCTACAAAAATAAAAAAGGTAAATAAACCGAAAAAAGAGAGAACAAAAACAGTAAACTCTATCTGAACCAAAATAGAAAAAAACGCAGCAAACAAATAGCAAAGAAAACAAATCTTTCATCACAATCTGATTAACAACAAATTCAGTAGAAAAAGGGGAGGATTTACAACAAACTCTATCCAATACCACCCGAAAAATAGCAACAAACAAGTATGAACTCACTAATATAAATACACAAGTTCAATTCACTTTAAAGGGGGGGAGAAAATTGGAGACAAGAAAAGTCAAGAACAAAATTACGCAACACCGCAAACACAATTCACAACACATAAAAGGGGAATAGCAAGCAACACTACACAATAGTAGCTTGATGCGTCTCCCTCTCTTGTCTTTTGCTTCAACTCACTGCTTTCAATCAACCACAAAATCACCACCTTTTGTAATCATCAACAACACCATAAACTCACTTCAATCACCAACACAAAAACCATTGCAAAATCAAACAACAAAAGAAACAAATTCAGAGAAGGAGGAGGAAGTTTCAGCGGCTAAATTGAAACTGAATTGAAACTGAGAGAAGAAAAGATATAAGATTTCATTGCCTTCGTGAATCCAACCGTCGCCGTATACCACTACTGCAACCAACGCCGCATACCCACCCCGCCGTCGCACACCACCGCCACAGTCCTTTTCTTCACACAGAACCGCCGATCACACCACCGTCACAAGACTCCGTTAGCCGCCGTTGGATCTTCGAGTCGGAGAAAGAAAGAGACCGTGTGTAGGTTTTGTTTATCTTGTTTTCATTCTATTTCGTTTATGCTCTGTTATGTTCTCCTATGTTTGTTTGTTATTTTAAAATATATAATTGCGATGTGTCATCTTGTGATTGGTCAGGTTTGTAAGTAGTAAAATTATCATGAGCTAGATCCTTCTAGTTTTCTAACGTGCATACTGCATACCCTCTAATTCGATTTTTTTTTAAATAACCCTGTAAGGGAAAAAAACACCACACTACCCCTGTTTCTCTGAATTTTTCTGATCTGCCCTGTTGTACTCCAATTTTGGACCTATAAATCCGCTTTGCATTTCATACATCATAAACACAAAAATATTCATGCACTTTATTATATAATACATTTTATTATATTTCCACTATCCTTTTGCGATTAAATCCTTTTCAAATATTTTGTTTTTGAAAATTGTTCGTTAATTAGCGTAAAAGCTCAAAAATATCAAAAAAATAGTGTTTTTTCTAATTTTACGTTCATTTTATATTTTATTTCCATATATTTCAAAAAAATATAAAAAATTACCTTTTATTTCACTTCTACACATTTTATTTTACTTTATTACCATTTTTACATTTTATTTAAAAAATATGCAAAGAGGAGGAAAGAGTAGAGCACAAGTTGTTCTATGTCTGTGACTCACCATTTTATCTCATTTTTATCTCTTTATCATTTTGTTAAATAAATCAAAAATATCATATTCCACCTCAAAGCATCTTTCTCACATAGAACAATTAAATTGCTCCACCTCACCTTTCCTCCATCATATATCCTTTTTTTCATTTTTTAAATAAATACCAAAATATCTCCACATGTTATCATTACATTTAATTACCCTATCTTTTCTTAATTATTACATTTCTACCACTAACCCTAATTTCCCTCTATAAAAAAACCCTCACATCACACATTCACACACACACATTCATTCACACAATTCCCAAAATTTTCTCTCCAATCACACTCAAACAAAAAATACAAAAAAAAAGCAAAAGAATCAAAAAAAGAAGAAAAATAATGTGAAGTTTGTTGTTACAGTAACAACAACTATTTTTCCTTCATATTCATACTCGCCTCCTACCCCAAAATTCATCAATCAATCCATCAATACTCAAACAAATCTCAAATACAATTGATCCATAAGCTTCCTACACATCTCATAACATCAAATCAACTTCAAATCGCACACAAAACCAGTGAAAACACCAAATCCGAAACCATTTTTGGTTTAATTTTGAGGTATTCGTTTTGATAGTTTTACACCTCCGTTTTGCTTGATTCTTGGCCCATTGAACTCGCAAACAACATACGAAACTAATGCACATATTAGTTTTCGTTAATTTTGCGTACAAATCATTTTTTTTAGATCCGGACTTTAATCGTGCGTTTTTTAAAATCTATTGCTCGTTTTTAAAAAATAATACCGGATTCGTGATCTATACGAAATTTCGTGTGAGATTGACTACTTGTTTATTGATTTTGGTTCGGATTTGATTTGTGGGTTTGTTTATGAAGCTTTTTTGTGTGTTAATGGCTTTTGTTTCTGTTCTTCTATCGTTGAAGAAGAAAGGACCATAATATGCATCATTTTTCTGTAACTTTAAAACATATTCATCCGATCTGGACTTTTAATCCTGTTCGTTTATTTTTTATTTTTTTATTTTGATCACATGATTCTCAGATCTAATCACGTTCGTATGATGTGAATCTAACGATGATGATCAAGAGCTGCATCATAGACTCGCACGTGGAAACCGTATTGAATCGTAGATCTGGTTCGGTTCAACCCCCCATATTACTGATGCACCCCCTGTTTGCTTATTTTTCTTATTTTTCTTCTCTCTTTACGTTTTTCTTTCTTTCTTCATTCCATTTTATTTCAGTTTTGTTTTTTTTGGTTCTTTATTTATTAGTTGATTTACTTTTATGTCATTTATTCATTTTATTTACATTAGGCAATTTATTTTTATGCATTTTTACTCTTTGTCATTTATTTTCCTTGCATTATATTTCTTGCATTTTATTTCATGTCATTGTATTATTGCATATTGTTTATGATACTTGCATTGTGACTTTTGGACTTAAACTTGAACCTTGGCTTAATTGGAGACGGACCAAAAAAAAAAAGTAGTATTAGAATTTTAGAATGATTAGATTAGTTTATTCTAGTTAGTTTATTTACTTTTAATTCCGTCGGACTTGTAATTTATTTCATGTCATTGCATCTTCATTCAATTGTTGCATTCATTCATGTTTAAATTTCAGCAAAACTCTTAGAATGTATTTAGGTGAAAAAATGTAACCCCATGAGGATGTAAAAATTGCATTGCATGCATTTTATTTTTATCGCTTTCCGCATAACGCTAAAAAACAAACAAAACGCGAACTTTCATTTCCAAAGAGGTGCGCTTAGTAATTTCTTAGAAAAAAAAAAATAGAAAAACAATACAAAAACATCTTCTTCCTCTAAAAAATTTCTTTAGTCCACATACCCATTAGTCGCACGATTAGATTTAGGTTTATTTTCAAAAACTTTACATTTTATGCAATAACTTTCTTTCTCTCAATCCAATCTCCACTTGCACACACAAATTCTTTACCACTTCTCTCCCCTCTCTTCTCACATTAAAAATAAGTAAAAAAGCAATAAGCTAGAGGTTACTATAGGATACTATAGACGCTTAGGGTGCTAATACCTTCCATAGGTGTAACTAACCCCCGAATTTAGAATCTCTCTTTTTAAAGGTTTTCGATACTTTCCCCTCTTTGGAAATGAAAGTTCAACTGTAGTGGGGTATATCTCAAAAAACCCGCAACATGCCCCACTTTTCTTTTGCAGGTGAACTCGCAACTGACAGTCTAGAGTTCTCCTTCAGGAACTCGCGACTGCTAGTGTTGAGTGATTGAAGGAATTGGTCCGAACATTTTTCCAAGGAAATAAGAACCTAGAACAAGCGATCAAGTCTTGTTTTGGAGGGACCGCAAATCATCGAAGTTGTGCATACGCAATATAAATGGTTTGTTGTCCTACATATAACAAAAAAAAAAAAACACAATAAAATATATTTTAATTTAGCGGAAGAACTCTAGACTGGCAGTCGCGAGTCTTTACTGCCCTGGAAAAAAAAATTCCTTCAATCACTCAACACTGGCAGTCGCGAGTTTCTGAAGGAGAACTCTAGACTGTCAGTCGCGAGTTCACCTGCAAAAGTAGAGTGGGGCTGATCAGAAAAATTCAGAGAAACAGGGGTAGTGTGGTGTTTTTTTCCCTGACAGGGTTATTTAAAAAAAATCCTCTAATTCACTCTTAACAAAAGAATAAACATTATCAAAAATATGTTTGTTTGTTAGGTAAATAATTTAATGTGAAAAAACTCTTCCCTTTCTTATAAAAATAATAAGTTGGATGAAAAAGAGACGATTTGGCGTATGCCTCTTCTTTTCCGGTTATTTAAATTTCTTGGTGTATATCTTGTGATTTAACTATTCTCATCCTCCTAAAAAAATATAATCACTCTTCAAATAAAACGAGACTGTTTGGCGTATATCTCTCCTTCTCCGATTATTAAATTTCTTTGTGTATACCCTGCGATTTAAATAATCGTCATCTTTCTAAAAACTCTAAAAATTACAATAACTATTTAAATAAAAAAAGAGACGGTTTGGCGTATGTTTCTCCTTCTCCGATTGTTAAGTTTCTCGGTGTATACCGAGCGATTTAAATAATCGTCATACTTCTAAAAAAATATTATAATAACAATTCTAAAAGAGATGGTTTGGCGTATGTCTGATCGACGATTTGTGTATAGAAATATTTTGGATCATAGACCGCAAGTGCACAGTCTAGTCGTTATAGTTTTAAAAGATATCGAACCACAGAGACCAATAGTCGAGTACCGTATTTCTGTCGTTACGATGTAAATCTAAGGCTAAAGAGAATTTTAGGGGTTTAAAAATTTTAGAAATTTAAATTAATTATAAAGCTGGATATCAGTATGTAATTAATTAACCATCGGGGATTCGGCAAATCAACGACGCGCATAAAAGAATTTATTTTTCAGAAGAACGTTTTCGGTTTAAAGATTTAAACCTCACTCTCGTTTTATTGATAAAAATCATACTTTCTCCACTAGAAGTTTTACTGTCACTTTTCTACCACCTAATTTTGAAAGTATATTTTGAAAACCAATTAGTTCTAATTAATCCTAACGTGGCTCTCGCTCGTTCAAAGATTAATATCAAGTTCTACTATCTAGCCAAAGTCTCAAACTCTCGCTCTATTGACTTTAACCTTAATTGCTTTATTTTACTCTCGTTCAAAAGCTTAGGAATTTTAAAATTAGAAACTCGTATCAGAAAAATAGTTTAAGAATTAACGCGCCAAATCATTACTAAATCCCCTACGGTGAATTAGGATTACATACCGATATCAAAGAATTTAGCCAGACATGGAAAAATAGACAAATAAATTAAAGAAGAAAATTAAACTAGACAAATTAAATAAACAATAAATTAAGTGCATAAAAACCTGGTAGAAATAATTAATCTAAAAACTAAAATTGAATTGCTGGAAATAACTGGTACAGAATTCTTGATGCAAATACTGAATTTAAATTTGTAGCGGATTCCCGGTGTGGAAATACTGCTACACTTATTAAAGTAAGAAACTGTCTAAAAACTAAACTATGTACACGGCGTGAGAAAAGAGAGAGAAATCTGATTTTTGTTCTTGCTATTTATAGAAAAATATTCCCTCTTAGTAGTTGTCACGATCCTAAATTTTAGTAAAGGATGAGCTTGCTTGAAATGAGGACCAGTTGCCGTACGATGAGGGAAAACAGTTTGGATCAAACGATGCGAAACCATACGATCAGGAAAGCTGTTTTTCACAATTTTCAACCTGTGGCGGGCGCCACAGGGCCCATGGCGGGCGCCACACTATGCTGAATGGGGCAAATGCCCCATTGGGCTGTATCTACGTGATTTTGTGCTTTGCACCCCCCTTTTGTTTCATTTTTGGTGCTTTTTGCTCACTTTCCTTCTCTGACCTATTTTTAAAAGAGACAAAAGAGACAAAAGAAATAAAAAGATATGAAATGCAACTAAAAGTTCATGAAAATTAAGCTAAAAATACGATATGATTTCGCGTCATCAATGTCTCTCCTTCTCCGATTATTAAATCTCTTGGTGTATACCTTGCGATTTAATTAATCTCATCTTTCTAAACAAAACTTCAAAAAACTATAACAACAATTCAAATAAAAACGAGGTGGCTTCGCGTATGCGTTGTTTTCTCTGATTGTCTAATTTCTTGGTGTATATCTTGCGATTAGGTAATCATCTTTTTTTTCAAAACAAAAACACAACAATAATTTAAAAGGAAGGAGGAGATCTGGTGTATACCATTTCTTATCCGATTATCTAAATTTTTGGTGTATATCTCTAATTTAGATAATCTCTTTCTTTAAAGATTTTATCTCGAAAAAGCAAAAACATTAAAAAACATCCAACACATCAAATTACTCTTTTTCAAAATAAATCATAATCAACTTAAGACTTTTTCATAAAAGAACTTTGTTCACCCATTCTAACGCAATACAAACAAGCGCTTAAGCCTCCAACATGCGAGCATACAAGCCATACGTTTAACTGCTAGAATGCGACATAAACTTAGTTCTCTAAAAAACCCCAACCAACAACATTAACACCTTGAACTACGAATCTCTGATTTCTCATTGCACCTGAGAATACGTAGGAGTAGGATTTAACATCCTGTCGAGCCCAATAATAAAAAACTAAAAATCCCCCACTTATAAAAAATTGCAAAATAATAAAAAAGTAAGCAAGCAAACTCTAAAACACTCTTTATACCCTAAAATTAATAAGAAGGTTCCCGTTGAGTACAACGGATGTGAGGGGTGCTAATACCTTCCCCTTGCATAATCGACTCCTGAACCTGGAAACCGTTGCGACGACCGCCTTTCCATTAATCAAAGGGTTTTATCGATATTTTCCCTTAACAAATAAAATTCGGTGGCGACTCTGTAGTCATTCTGAGCGCGTATTCACTCGTGCGTTTTTTGAGGCGCGACAGCTGGCGACTCTACTGGGATTAGTGTTTAAGCGAGTCAAGTCTATTCTTGTTAGATTTAGGGACAAGTGTTTTCTTTGATCTTTCTTTGTTTTGTTTCTTTTGCTTGCTTTTACTTGTTTTATTTCCTGCTTTATTTTGCATGAAAGTCTGGCTTGTGGTATATATTTGTATATTTGAATTGCAGGTTGGGTTTATTTCTGTTGAGTGAAGCTCTCTACCCAAACTTTGAGAAAAAACATAAGTTAAGTTGGTGGTTACCATTGGCTGGTCTTGGCGTATGCCTTGTTTGGTTAATGTGATAATCCCGCCTAGAGTAGACCTTCTTGAGGATATCGTTGACTTGCTGGTATTGGCAGTGCGACAATATTGTCTTGTTAGGTCGGCGACTCGAGGGGCCTTTAGATCTGGTCAAAACCCTAAACATGTTGTTAGGAACTCACGTCTAGCACCCGAGTAGATGGTTGCGTAGTGCGGACCCTCTTTGTGTATACTTTGTAGGGTCGGTGCGAAGACCTCGCCTAGAATAGATTCTTTGGGGGTATTACTGTCCTGCGAGTATTTGCAACGGTAGTAATGCTTCCAAATGCAATCACCGACTCCAGGAACCGTGTCAAACTTAGAACCTACATGTGAGCATGGGGACTATGGGTACTCTTAAACTGCTATCTATTATCACCCTAAACCTATCCCTCATAAAATTTGAATCATGGCATGCATACCATAAATAAGAATATTTTTGCATACTGCATCTGCATACATACACTTCCATGTTCACGACAAAGCACTCATATCTTTTTCCTCGTTGTCCTCAAACCATAATGCCATCAGCAGATATCCCGATACTCACGCACGGACTCAAAACAACATATCTCAAGAAAGTATGGAAGAACTCAAGAGAGACAATGAGATGTTACAAACGGAGGTTGCCTAATTGAAAACCCAAATGCAGTTGATCGCACGAAACCTGTTGGGGAAAAATGACAACACTTTACCATATCAGTTATAGTGTTATCCAGTGCCTTAGTCACCACAACCATGGGTGATTCCTTCACCTCAACAACATATACCGCAACAAGTGTACTCTCGATAGCCGTCCATGGAACCTCTTCAAAATCAGCAAGCTCAAGATTCGAATAATCGTCATCGAAGTCAGGATCAAGAAAAAGGGACCCTCTAGTTTGACCCAATCCCTATGATACACAGTCAATTGTGGTCTCACCTGTCCCGAACTTCGTCAATGACTCCCAAGAAGGCTAGATCTATGAAGTTTCCATTCCCTCCTTGGTACAACCCAAGTGTCCAATGTGAATTTCATGACGGAGTAGTTGGGCACTCAATAGAAGAGTTAATTCCTTCAAAGAAGTGGTGCGAGAGCTAATTGACAACAAGCAACTGACTTTTGATGGAGATGGCCCACATATGACGCATAACTGCCGACCCCATTAGGCTTTGTCATTTCCAATCGTGTTTTCTTAGAAGATATTTGTTTGCTTTTAAAAAAAGTTTTACTCTTTGACTAGTAGTTTTAATGAAATGAGCATGTGTGTTTTAAAATATTTCTTTCATATCCACTTGTTTCTCTCTCTTCTTCTTTTCCATTCTATTACAAAATAAATTTCACAACTTGGAGGGAGAATGATGTATATAAAATAACTAAATTTTCTGAATATGCTTTCATTAGTAAGACTTGGCTGACGATGTAAGGCATTGTTTCACTTCCCAAACAGTGGAGAAATAAGGGAGATAATTCATAGTCAACCCCTTTGATCCTGTGAAGTTGGTTTTCTTTCTATTAAAAAAAAAAACCTTAATCAAAAGACCAGGGGCAGGGTAGTCTTTCAATTAATTTAATGGTGTACATAGACGCAAGAGAATTAGCTCATTTAATCACTCCAATAAAAGGTGTAAGCGCACCATCTTCTTCGTGCAAACCTTCCAGCAGCAAGAAAGCAATGAAGAGACAAACCTCACAATAGTTGACATGGTAGTTGCAGACGTTCTGAACCAATAGCAAAGTACGCAGGAATTCCAAAAAAAAAACAAAAGAGCCCGCCAAGTAAAGATACTTAGGCAAAAAAAGAAAAAGAGACTTAAAAATTAGGGCATCCCGAGGGACCACAAATTCAAATAAATTAGTCCTTACAAAAATAAGAGACTTAAAAACAAAAAGAGAGAAAATGGAAACAACTTGCGGACGAAAGTAAGTGACTGCCACCTCAAAGAAGCTAATGGATGTTCGATCATCTTAACTACCGAAAATTCTCTTGAAACTAAGTGCATCCATTGAGTTAATTGAATGTAGGAAATGAAGGACATCAAGGAGAATGGGCGGGTTAAAATTAAATTTTGAGCCTTATATCCCTTTTATTCAATACCGTGAACCAGGCCACGTTACAACCCTCAAAAGACCTAATTGAAGCTAGGTTCACTATGAAAGCGTGTTCAGCAAAATCGTTATTAAATTGACTCCTCATGTTTCTACTAGTTTCTTTTTATCGCTCACTCGTGTCAATCTTCTGGCCAAATATCATATACTTTTCGATTTTAAACTTGCGTGTGCATTGCATTAAAACTACTTTTCAAAAGGAACAATTTTACTCGCAAAACGATACTTGGCATCAAGGTAAAATTCCAATAATCAGACCAAAGGCGGAATGGATCAAGATGCTCCTAACTAGGGGCAAATCATCTACAATTCTGCCACTACAACAAAAAAAGCATATAGCGGCGGTTTTCTGTAACCGCCGCCGCTTTACATATTTTCCGGCGGTTTTACGACTGCTGCAGTAATTAGGGCATTACTGGCGGTTTGAACCGCCGCTGTATGCATCGTCGCAGTTGGTAATGTTTACCGGCGATTCAGACCGCCACTATTTGTATATATTTTTTTAAAATGATAACCGACTATTAATATATTCTCTTTATTTTTCCTCACCAGCTTAAACGTTACACTTCCCCCAAATCAACATTCACAACCTTAAACCCAATTCAATATCCATAAACGAAAGCCAGAAACAAACAATGTTCCCCTTCTGGTCTCCCCCCTCAACCTTATTCTATCGCCGTCAACCATTACACCACCGCCATTAACCTTCGTCAACATCTGTCCTTATGTCGGGTCCTAACTTCTTCTTTCACAATACAAGGTAAGAGCAAACACAGTGGTTAATCAACCCTAATCCCTAATTGTCGGCTACATTGGTACTCTTCATCTTTCGCCTAAAATTTCAATCCATATCTTCAAATACCAGGTAGATCTGAATGTGTTTGTCTATTAATCAGTTGATTATTCGCCGTGATTATGTCATGGCCGTTCTATATTCAATTTCATTTTCCTTTTGAACTTTTAGAGTTTCAATTTATATTCATTCATGGCGGCGACTATGAATGGAATGGCACAGTGAAGGTATTTTGCTAACCTTCTATACTTTTTCTTGTTTCCATAAAATCTCAATGACCTCCTTGTGCAATATCCTTAAACTCCAATGTCTTTTCAACTATGCTTTGACATGATTATCATTAGTGTCCTTAGCCTCTTAGGCACTATCCTTGACTTGTGAATTCATCTAATGACAATCAATTTAATTAAGAGTTGACAGGGGCTAAAAACATAATTTATGAATACAATTCAAGAGTAGATTATGGATGAAATTGAAGGAAAATAGAGATAGTAAAAACAGCGGAATTCAAAAATTTTCCTTTAATGATCCTTACGAATGGACATGGTCATGTGTTTAGGGTTTTACCTCTTGAAGATTATAACCCTTTAAATCACGAACGGGACGATCACGAATGTTGAAGGATGAACAACAACGTCTCTAGCTAGTCCACACGAACATCTTTCCTTCACTCCAAGTGCTAGCTTAAGAATGAGGGACTTTGTGAGAGAGAGAAGTAGAGAAATAATTTTAGGATTCAAGTAACCCTAAAATTCTTATGAGTTTCTCTTGTGTCTTTTGCTCTTGCATAAGGTCTCTATTTATAGAGTTTATTGTCATGATTAAGTCACACTTAATATATCTTTAAACGGACTATCTATTCTAGGGACTTTATTATTCTTTTGGACTATTATAAAGATAATAAAGAAATGCCTTTTAATATTAATAAATAAGACTTTTATATTATTGATAATTAGTTCGATACAAGTACTAAAATCATTGGCCTCTAGGGCTTACACCAACAATCTCCCACTAGCACTAGAGCCAATCAGGCATTCCTCTAACACCCATAGACCTAGTATGCCCATCATGCTTCAGCTGCGCAAGAGGCTTTGTTAGGGGATCAGCTATGTTGTCAAGTGTAGGTACTCTGCATATTTTCACATCTCCTCTATCTATTATCTCTCTAATGAGATGATAACGCTTGAGTATATGTTTAGATCGTTGGTGAGATCTAGGCTCCTTAGCTTGTGTGATCGCTCCATTGTTATCACAGTATAGACCAATAGGATCCACAATACTAGGAACTATGTCGAGTTCAATTATGAACTTCTTGATCCAAACAGCTTCCTTTGCTGCATTTGATGCGGCAATATACTCAGCCTCAGTTGTAGAATCAGCAACTGTCTCTTGCTTTGAACTCTTCCAGCTTACAGCGCCACCATTTAGACAAAACACGTAACCAGATTGCGATCTTGAATCATCCTTATCAGTTTGGAAGCTAGCGTCAGTATTTCCAATAACTGCAAGCTCTTCCACACCTCCATATACCAAGAATGAGTCCTTAGTCCTTCTCAAGTACTTAAGGATATTCTTAACGGCTGCCCAATGGGCCTCACCGGGATCAGATTGGTGTCTGCTCGTTGTGCTTAAAGCATACGAGATATCTGGTCGAGTACATAACATGGCATACATAATAGATCCGATTGCTGATGCATACAGAACTTGATTCATGCGATCCCGTTCTACCTTAGTTGAAGGGGATTGTGTCTTTGAAAGAATTAAGCCATGTTGCATAGGTATGAACCCTTTCTTAGAATCTTGCCTATTAAAGCATCTTAACACTTTATCTACATATGTACTCTGACTCAGACCAAGCAGTCTTTGTGATCTATCTCTATAGATCCTTATTCCCAATATATAGGCTGCTTCACCGAGATCTTTCATAGAAAAGCATTTCCCTAACCAAGTCTTTACTTGTTGTAGGGTAGGGACATCGTTTCCAATTAACAATATGTCATCTACATATAAAACTAAGAAAACGATTATGCTCCCACTAACCTTCTTGTAGACACAAGGTTCATCTTCATTTTTAATAAATCCGTACTTTGTTACAGTTTCATCAAAACGAAGATTCCAGCTTCTGGAAGCTTGCTTCAATCCATAGATTGATCTTTGTAGCTTGCATATCTTATGAGCTTCACCTGGTACGTTAAATCCTTCAGGTTGTGTCATGTACACATCCTCAAGTAGATTTCCATTAAGGAAAGCAGTTTTAACGTCCATCTGTCATATTTCATAATCATGATATGCAGTAATAGCAAGTAAAATTCGAACAGATTTAAGCATTGCACATGGTGAAAAGGTTTCATCATAGTCAATGCCATGAATTTGTTTATATCCTTTAGCAACTAGTCTTGCCTTATAGGTTTGTACCTTACCATCCATGTCGGTCTTCTTTTTAAAGACCCACTTGCATCCTATAGGACGAGTTCCTATAGGAGGCTCTACCAAGTTCCAAACTTGATTTGTGTACATGGAATCCATTTCGGATTTCATGGCTTCTAGCCACTTCTCAGATTCAAGACCGGTTATGGCATCTTGGTAGGTTACAGGCTCATCTTGATCCATGAGTAATGCGTCACCTTGTTCAGTTATGAGGTATCCATATCTCTCAGGTCCGTGACGTATCCTGGTTGACCTACGCTGGATTTGTTCTACTTGAGCAGGTTGCTCTTCCACAACTTCTTGTGGTTCCTGCTCATGTTCCTCCATAGGTTGCTCCATATTTGGTGGTTCTTGAATTTCTTCAAGTTCCACATTCCTCCCACTGATTCCTTTGGAAATAAATTCCTTTTCCAAGAAGACTCCAGTTCGAGCGACAAACACTTTGCCCTCGGAGGGATTATAGAAGTAATATCCTTTTGTTTCTTTAGGATATCCAACAAATAGGCATTTGTCAGATTTAGGTTCAAGATTGGTTGAGATTTGACGTTTCACATAAACTTCACAAACCCAAACCTTCATGTAAGACAAATGTGGTTTCTTACCACTCCATATCTCAAATGGTGTCTTATCAACCTTTTTGGATGGAACGTGGTTAAGTGTATAAGCTGCTGTCAATAGGGCATGTCCCCAAAAGGAGTTTGGAAGATCCGCATGACTCATCATTGATCGTACCATGTCTAACAGGGTTCGATTTCTTCTTTCAGATACACCATTCCATTGTCGTGTTCCTGGAGGAGTTAATTGTGATACAATACCACACTCCTTTAGATGGTCATTAAATTCTAGGCTTAAATATTCTCCACCTCGATCGGATCGAAGAGCTTTAATATTCTTGCCTAGTTGGTTTTGTACTTCATTCTTAAATTCTTTGAACTTTTCAAAGGATTCGGATTTGTGTTTCATTAGATACACATATCCATATCTACTGAAATCATCAGTGAATGTTATGAAGTATGAAAAACCACCTCTAGTAGGTATGTTCAATGGTCCACACACATCAGTATGTATGAGTGCCAAAAGATCATTAGCCCTTTCACCTTTTCCGGTAAATGGGGTCTTTGTCATCTTTCCAATTAAACAAGATCTACATGTATCATATGATTCAAAATCAAAAGAGTCCAAAAGTCCATCTTTGTGGAGTTTGGATATGCGTTTCTCATTTATATGGCCTAAGCGACAATGCCAAAGGTAACTTGGATTCAACTCATTAGGTTTCATCCTTTTAGTATTAATGTTATAGATTGGCATTTCAAGATCAAGGACATAAAGTCCATTGTTCATTTGAGCACTAGCATAGAATATATCATTTAAATAAATAGAGCAACAATTGTTCTTTATTATAAATGAATAACCAAACTTGACCAAACAAGAAACGGAAATAATATTCCTGCTAATGGCAAGTACATAAAAGCAGTTCTCTAACTGAATTATTAGACCACTAGGTAAAGCTAAACTATATGTCCCTACAGCTAAAGCAGCAACTTTTGCTCCATTGCCAACTCGTAGGTCCACTTCACCCTTTGCCAACTTTCTACTCTCCTTGAGTTCCTGCACATTGGTACAAATGTGAGAACTACATCCAGTATCTAATACCCATGATGTAGAGGTAGACATATTAATTTCTATAACAAAAATACCTGAAGTTGAAGGAGCTACTCCTTTCTTCTTATCTTCCAGGTACTTTGGGCAATTCCTCTTCCAATGTCCGGTTTTACCGCAATAGAAACAATTTCCTTCTTTTGTTATGCCTCCATTTGGTTTTAAAGCAGTGGCAGTTTGTTTTGGTTTGGCAACTCCCTTGCCGTTCCACTTGCCACCTTGATTGTAGGGCTTCTTGTGATGCTTCTTTCCATTACTAACCATTAGAATGGATTTCCCTTTAGTCTTCAAGTTTTGTTCAACAGTTCTCAACATGCCTAGCAATTCAGGAAGAGTTTTATCCAAGTCATTCATGTTGAAATTCAGGATAAACTGACTGAAACTATCCGGCAACGATTGCAGAATCAGATCAGTCGCAAGTTCTTTCTCATGCGGGAATCCTAGCCTTTCAAGGTTTCCCACATACCCAATCATCTTGAGCACATGAGGACCTACCGGAGATCCCTCACTTAACTTGCATTGAAATAGGGACTTTGAGACTTCAAATCTTTCATGGCGGGCTTGCTCCGCATAAAGAGTTTTTAAGTGTTCGATCATCTCAACAGCATTCATGTTTTCATGTTGCTTTTGCAGCTCAGAATTCATGGTAGCCAACATGATGCAAGCAACCTCATTAGCATCCTCAATGTGCTTCTTATAAGCATCTCTTTCAGCCCTAGGAGCATTATTAGCAGGCTCCTCCTCAAGAACAGGTTCCTCTAAGGCATACAGCTTGTTATCATGCTTGAGGACAATCCTTAGATTTCGGTGCCAATCAAGAAAATTTGAACCATTCAACTTTTCTTTGTCAAGGATAGATCGCAAAATGTTGTTTGATGTGTTTGATGACATGGTTATCTACATAAAGAATGTGAAAATATAAGTATCATTATTACATATTCAATTAGGCCTTTAATTAAATACGCACCCACTATTTTACTCAAAACAAATGACCCTCATCATTTGATTCGAAAAATCCCGTTGGAAGATTTTCTAGTGGGTCAAGATCCATATTTCACTTTGTCTTAAGTCCGCTGTGGGCGGATTACACAAGACTTAGTTATTTAGGTAGGAACCCCTTCCAATTATATCTCATGTAACTCTTGAATATTTCCGTTGGGTGAATAACTCCTTATTCAAATTCATCATATGAATTATTCCCAACACTTGCTTCTAAACTCACATAATCTCATTATATTTGTTTAGTTAAGTTTGACCCAATTTTAGAAGTTGGATATTACCATTATCCCATCGCATCATACCCATATAGACAATGTACTTCGCGGTGGGTGAACCCACATTATTCGATACCGGTCTTGATGAGTTATAAAATTTCGGAAAGCAAAAACTTTATATTTTATGTTGAGGGAATTTTCTTTAGTTTGATCTCACCGGCTTGTTTAACATACAATGCACTCTCACATGCATCAACATACATTCAACATATAAAATAAAATGATATGATTATGGCCTCCTAACACAAGTGTTCTCTCAAGCCAATGAGAGAACCCTAAACTAGCCTAACGATGATCTACTTCTCCAAGCATCATCTTCATGGCTGTTCTCCTTTTGTTCTTATGTAATTCTATTATATTGTTACATCAAAGAAACTCGTTTTACATACGAGGGAGTAAGATGAGAAGAGAAATTACATCAAGAGATTGAGAGAGAGGCACGACACGCAGGCCGTATTTAAATTCCCAAAATTTAAAACAAAAGAATAATCTAAGGCCATAACCAATCATTACAAGACAATAATACAATCACACTTTGTTGTCATCCTTGGTTCAAGTTGGATTACTTAAAATTAACTTTTAAAACTGATCATGCCGTTCATAACAGCCAGCATCGTGTCACGATTTCATAAACCGCAACACGATGGCACATTATCAGCACTAGAAAAATTTTCAGAATTGCGTCGTTTTGTCTGTGACCAAATCGTGTCACGATTTCCCAAATCGTGTCACGATTTGCGACACCAGAAATTTTGTTGCTCTCGGTCGATTAATTCGTGGCACGTTTCATAAATCGTGTCACGATTTTGGCGCAGTCTGAAGTGATTTTTTAGCATAATACAATCCTTGTGATGCTTTGAACCCTAATGCAACAACTTCCTTCCATCAAAATTCACCATGAACGAATATCAGCTTGATTCATCACCATATTAATGTTTCACCAATCGAAGGTTCCGAAACAAACAATATGGATCGTTCAATACCAACAACGACTACGTGATTTTAACGGATGAAATCTAGTATATCACATATACTTTATTTGCATCTTGTTCCTTTGTATCATATACAAATCCCTTGTATCATATACTAGACTTTGATCAATTTAAAATTTAATTCCTCAATTTTATCTTGTTAAAGTTTTAATCAAATTAAAACAAAATAAACAAACATCATAACCATGGTTTCGTAAGTGGCTCTGATACCACTAAAGGAAAATAGAGATAGTAAAAGCAGCGGAATTCAAAAATTTTCCTTTAATGATCCTTACGAATGGACATGGTCATGTGTTTAGGGTTTTACCTCTTGAAGATTATAACCCTTTAAATCACGAACGGGACGATCACGAACGTTGAAGGATGAACAGCAACGTCTCTAGCTAGTCCACACGAACAACTTTCCTTCACTCCAAGTGCTAGCTTAAGAATGAGGGACTTTGTGAGAGAGAGAAGTAGAGAAATAATTTTAGGATTCAAGTAACCCTAAAATTCTTATGAGTTTCTCTTGTGTCTTTTGCTCTTGCATAAGGTCTCTATTTATAGAGTTTATTGTCTTGCTCTCCAAGACAAACCCTTGTCTTGTCCAACAAGACAAGGAGAAGCAAAAGCCCAATAAGCTTGCCCTAGGGCGCGCACCCCATGAGTCTGACTACTCATGTGTGCGCACGCCTACCATACCTTATGGTGCACCGCTCATTATTTATTTATGATATCTTATATATATATATATATATATATTTATTTGTGATATATAAATATATATATATATATATATATATATATATATATGTATATATAATATATTTATTTCTCTAAATTCCACTGTACCTTACGGTGTTCTCAATCTTCACACTACACTGTCCTTATGTGTGTGACCCTGTAGGTTTCCGTAACGTTAGTAATAATATTAAATCATCTATTTATTATTATAAACAATGAGAGGTATCTAGCAACACTTCATTGCTATCTAAGTTACGAAATGTTTATGTGATCTTAACAAAACATTCTGTGATAATATTAGTTGTGTACAATTACCCCTTTGCCCATATGTCTATATTGAACACGAGGCATAGACTGTGACATCCTTGTCCAGTCCAATATTGGGCCCGTAGACATTTATCCTGTTATGTAGGATTGGCAAATTCCATCTAGGTCACTACTGTCCTTCAGCATGCTTTGTGAAGTACCCATCTACTGCCTTTATGATTATCCAGTTACGGACAATGTTAGATCAGTAATAAAGCACTTGACTCTACATCTAAGGTCCAAAGTGATTTCAGGTCGAAGGGTGGGTTACACCATTATCACCATGAGAGTTACTTATGACACATTACATAACATTCCATGTAGTACTCTCATAGCGGGTCAATCTAGTATAAATATTACTCCTAATATTTATACCTATGTCAAGACTTGATAACTCCTTATCCCATGATCCATGAGATGCGATCATCAGTCTATCTTCATAATAGTCTTTATGCTTTAAGGTTATCCCACTTCACCTTAAAGCTTGACTACGGATACTTTAAGAATAGCGTCCTTGTGTTTAAAAGAATCTCATGATTAAGTCACACTTAATATATCTTTAAACGGACTATCTATTCTAGGGACTTTATTATTCTTTTGGACTCTTACAAACATAATAAAGAAATGCCTTTTAATATTAATAAATAAGACTTTATATTATTAATAATTAGTTCGATACAAGTACTAAAATCATTGGCCTCTAGGGCTTACACCAACAGAAATTTGTTTCTTCTTTGTGCAACTGTAGTTGAAGGTAAACTACAAGATGAGGCATGTTGTAAATACTGGTTTTTATTTACTTTGATATTAATATTGTAATATTATATAGTAAGAACTTGTGCTAATAATTCTATTTGTTTTATATGTTCATTAATTCATCAACAAACTAAGTGTAGTTATAGTTGTTGGGAGTAAAGTTTTCTATAACAACAAATTTCTCATTTGTCTAGATGATTTTTGCCACAAAGAAAAATGAATTGGGAATGAAGTTGTTGCTCAATTTCTAGAAAAATAAAGTTAATCTACTAGTTATCGACACACTTACAATTGCTTTCAATTACTTTCTAGAGCTTGTTAGTTTTTTTGGTATCTTGTCATCACAAATTTAAAGGCATCCTTTTCTTATCTTGTAGATATTCATATGGTAATGTTTCTTTTAAAATTGTTGTATGTGCTTTTGGAGTTGTGTATGAATTGATTTATGGTAAAAGAGTTGTGATAATGGGTACTGCACTAAAAGGGCCTTGTAGCTTTGGCAACTCTTGATTCCATACTATCAATAGTATTTTCAAATATAGCTTACCTAGTTATTTTACATTAAATTATTGTTCATTTCTAATATTTAATTTTTTTGATGATGTGTGACAATTTGATGAACTTTTATATGGGTTAAATCATATAGAAGGTCTTACGAAAATTGTGGATCCTAGGCTTGGTATAGCTGATTGTTGTGATGTTGTTTATCTATGCATTGGGTCGTTTGTGAATTGTGACTATGGGAGGTTTGATTTTTTAGTGTCTAGTTGCCAAGTTGTTGTAATTATTGGAATTGTTAGGCAATTATAGTTAGCACTCTGTGTTTGTGGATTATGCCAAGGGACTATATATGTGAACTCTAACATGACAATTATATTGGTTGTCATACTTAAATTTATCTTTTCCCCCTATGGTTTTTAATTCTATTATAGTTAACTACTTTTGTTTTAGATTAGTTCGATTGCAAGACCGAACCTTTCAATCACTCTCAACAGAATCGTAATTTTCTTCTAGTGAAACATAAAACAAATCAAAAGAACTTTTAATATGTATTATGAGTGGTGTTGAACAAATTTACCTCTGCTTTGTTGCTGGTGTTTGTTGCGGGTTTTTTGAAACAAGTCCCACTACAGTTGAATTTTCATTTTCAAAGAGGAGAAAGTATCGATAAACCTTTTAAAAGAGATTCTAAATTCGGGGGTTACTTACACCTAGGGAAGTTATTAGCATCCTAAGCGTCTATAGTATCCTATAGGAACCTCTAATTTATTGCTTTTTTACTTATTTTTATGTGAAGAAAGGGAGGGAGAATTTGTATAGAAATTTGTGTGTGCAAGTGGAGAGTAAGATGAGAAGAGAATGTTATTGCATAAAAATAAAAGTGTATAAAAGATAAACCTAAATCTAAACGTGCGACTAATTGGTGTTGGACTAAAAGAAATTGCATTAGAGAGAGAGGATGTTTTTGTTATTTTCCTATTTTTTCTAAAGAAATTTCTACGCGCATATCTTTGGAAATGAAAGTTCGTTTTTTTTTTCTTGGTTTTTTAGCGTTGTGTGTGATGTGTCAAAAGCAATAAAGAAAGCGATAAAATCCTACGCTATTACAACCAAATTGAATAATTAATTATTACAACCATATCGAAGCCGACGAATAAATAATGATAAGCAATAAATGAATAAATAAATAGCAATGCATAAAAGTAAAATGCAAGTACAAATGCGAAAAAATAAATATGAGAATGGAATGCACCTAGATAAGCATACGGGAAGGGAAAAATAACTTAAAATAAAGGTGAGGTGTGTGTAAAAATGAGACGGAGGAAGAAAAGGATTTTTTTCAATTTTTCATCATAACAAAATAAAGCATAAGCACAAGCATGCATAATACTTAAAATAATTTCTAATCAAAACATACGCATATAGTAAAAAAACAGAACATCATTCAAAAAAAACTCGAAATCATATTAATCATGGCATAATCAAGTAGTAACACACTTAGGTCAAAAGAAAAAAAAACAACTATCAAACATAAAAGAATTTAGGCCAAAGATGGCCCTTAAATAAAAATGCTAACGCTAGCGATAATTTTAATAAATAAAATATCGTTCCTAAACGTGCATTTTTGACGGCTAAAGTCCTAACCTAAATGCATGTATGCATGAAAAGTGAGTGAAAACATGTCAATGTGAGATTGTAGTGTAAATATGAGTTGTAGTGTAAAATGTAATATGTTAAAAAAATGCATGATCATACATAATGCAAAATGAATCTATCCCTAAATGCAAACATGTCATACTTGAAAATAAAATAAGTAGAAAGAGAAAAGAGGCATGATGAACATAAAAACTTCATTTAGTCATTCTAATCATAGCAAAAAAACAAAGATAAAGAAAAATAAAACAAGCAACAACGACGAACTTAACAAAAATTATCTATCATGAAATTAGCATAAGGCAAGAAATGGAGAAAAGCATATTGAACAATAAATTAACATTTTAATTCATGGCATTATAAGAAGAACTTTTTGAAAAGAACTAATCACCTAATCAAGCACAAACAAGCAAAATCACAAATAAAAAGAACATGTCATACCAACTATCATACTAAGTCCAAACATATATATTTTTGATTTTTTCATGTTCTAATCAAGTCATAGTAAAATAAAAAAACTTAGAATTTCAAACTTGACACTTAAGGAGCATTAAAATTTCAAGTCACAATTTTTTTTTTATATATACATTTTTCTAAAAAAACACATACCAATACCACATCAAGATTAATTAAATTTTGTTTTAAAATCATGATTTTTAGTATCCTAACTAAAAAAACTAAAACTAAAAAAAACAACCTAACACTCAAAAAGACGAAGTTGTGAAATTTCATATATCATTTTTATAATATTATGAGAGAAAATTTCTTTAGCATTTTTTCTAGCACAACATAAAAATAAGATGAACAGGATTAAAAATTAAAGGTCCTTAAAGTGTCAAAAATTTGTCATCATCACTTTTGCTCAAAATTTCAAAAAAAAGAGGAAAAATATTGTTTCAAAACCATTATTCACATAAATACAACTAACTAAAAAAAAGTCATAAAAATAGATAAATAAAAATCAGGAAAGAAACAAAGCAGACCAATGTAACAAACAACAAAAAAAAAAAAACGGAATGGGTTCTAAATTGAGCCCAGGATTAGATCTGCAGCCCACTGGGGGGCGCGCAGAGAAGGCTCAGGGGGGGGGGCGGAGAGAAAAAATAGAGGGAAGTATATAATGTTTTTTGTACTATCAAAATCATTTTTTCAATTTTTTTCTCTTTCTTCAATTCTGATCCTCTCAATTCTCTCTCGTTTTCTCTCTTCTTTCTCTCATGAACAACAACAACAAAACAAATCATATTCAACAAATCACCCAGAAAACATGTTCAAATCCAAAAATGCAAAACATAACCCTAGCCCAAAAATTCCTTCTAAGCACGAATCCATGGCCAAAAACAACATAAAATCAACCAAACAAATAGATCTGGGTTTCCGAAACCCTTACCATAATTTTTGAAACCCTAAGCCTAGATCTATACCAGATTCATGCAATTAAACGTTCGAATCAACAAAACAGCATCAAATCCATTTCAGAAATGCAAAGGAATAATCGATCTATACCCTAGATCTATATGGTCATGCAAGATTCGAATGAAGATGAATAGAAGGCAAAGATAAACTTACCTCCCTTTGCAGTGAATCTTGATGTAAGTACTCTTTCTCCACTTCTCGTCCTTTTTTCCTCTTCTCTGCTTCTGACCCGGTTCGGTTTTCTTCTCTCTAACCCTTCTTTCTCTTTTCTGGTGCGAGGTGGTGGATGAAAAACGGACAAAGAAGCTTTCCAACAAACCTTTTCACAGTGTGTGAAAAAGGATGGTTGATTGTTGGTTTTGGTTCGTTTTTGTTGTTTTAGTTTTTCTCTGTGATTTTTTTTCTTTCCTCTCTGCCGTTTTTCTCTGTTTTGTAACCCTAGGGAAAAAAAATTGTGTCACTGTTTGGGATGTATTTATAGGCAGCCTTAGGGTTTTCTCTGGTTAGGTGAAGACGGTTGTGATGTTGCCATCTGTATATGGTACTGTAATTTTCGTTTGTAAATTCTGCATTTTTGTCCCTTTTGCTGTAATTTCTTAACTTTGTCTTATTTGTATTGAAATGGTGAATTTTTGTTACTGCTGAGTGAAAAAATGTGAAAATGGTTTATTGTAAAACAGTGGGTTTTTTTTATCTTGGTTGGAAAATGAAAAGAAAGTGGTTTTGAGGTACTAGCTTCACAATTGTCACTAGTTTCGGTATAGGCATTGACTTGTTTCCATGATTAGATAATTCTTCCTCTTCATTTTTATGTATTATTCCCAAGTTACCTGACAAAGAAAAAGAACAAAAACGAGAAAAAGAAAATAGAAAAAACTAAAGATAAATAAAGTTAAGTAAAGAAAAACTAAAGATAAAGAAGAAGAAAAATTTTTAACCAAAATGAAGAAACAACAAACAAAAAAGAAGAATTTAGAAAAGAAAAGTAAATTTAGAAAGACAAAAGACTTAAAGTTCTATTCTTTCGTTTTTTGTTTTAGTGAAAGAAAAACAAATAATGACAATAAATAATAAAAAAAGAGATAATAATATAATATAAAAGAAGGAAAAGGGATAACAATAATAAAAAAGAAGATAAAGACAATTTTTCTTATAAAAGAGAATTTTTTTTACTTAAAAACGAAATTGCAAACGAAAATGATAGTAGAGGATAAAATAAATAATGATAAATTAGTAAAAATGTAATTGTTAAATGATAAAAGACAAGATAGTAATAAAAGAATATAATAAGTAATAAAAGGTAAAAAGTAAAGTAAATGATTAAACGCCCTTGAATATTTTCATCTTGATCGGTACATAGTGTCGTAAACTGCTGAAAAAAGAAACACGAGAGCGTTGGTCACATTAGTAACAATGAAATCAAAATAAACAAACTACGATAGTGATATTGTAAATGAAATAAATAAATAAATAAATAAAAACCGGAGTAAAAATGAAATGCATGATTTAATTAAAATGTGAAAATACATATGGATTTTAGGTCCAAAATTGGGGTACAACAGCTGCCCCTATTTAAGTTTCTTCACCCGGAAAGATGAAGATTAAAATCTTTGTCTGAACGGGATTGAAGAGACTTAAATATAAGATATGCACCATTTTTGGACCTAAAATCCTCTAATGATGTTTATGATGCAAATGTGTATGCAAAATGCTGACTATTTTTTTGAATTTTGGTAAGAAATGTTATTGTGGGAAGACAAACAAAAGAAATTGAATGAAACTCCACAGGGGAAGAACAGATAGGGCCCGACTGGAAAAGAGCAACAAGTGTATCTCAAATCTATTTGGTAAAACAAATTCCACTGGGGAACAAAGTAAAAACATTGGAGAAAACATTATCTACCGTCGTATGTCCCGACGGAAATGTGTGAATTGGTAGTATCTCAAACATGAATGTATGTTGCCTACTGCCGGTTGTGCGACAGCTAGGTGTAGAAAGGTGTATGTTGTCTACTTCCGGTTGTGCGACAACTAGGTGTAGAAAGGTGTATGTTGCCTAATACCGGTTGTGCGACAGCGATGTGTAAATCGGCAACATACTGATGAAAATGTATATTGCCTACTGCCGTTTGTTCGACAGCGATGTGTAGATCGGCAATATAACTGAAGAAGCCAGAGCGATGTGTAGAACATACTGCTTTGTGGAAAAAGTTAACGTCTGCATGTTGCCCACTGCCGGTTGTGCGACAACAATGTGTAAATCGGGCAACATGGCTTCAAGGAAAGAAGAGGATTATATCCACCGCCTTACAAAGAGACGGATTGTAGAAAAAAGACAATGTCTACATATTATCGACTGCCGGTTGTGCGACAGCAATGTGTAAATGGTAATATGAATTCCTTTGCAAAACTGTATGTATGTGTAGTGTAAAAGATCTGTATGACCCTATCAAGATAGGATTCATTGGGGTGAAACCACCTGAGAAATTGTGAATGTATATGGTATAACTCAAGCTTCTTGTATGGAAAACTTATCATTTGTTGCTTTGAATTGATGTTCAATCCGGGAACAAACCGGAGGGAAACAATGAAATAAGATTTTGTGTTCAGTTAATGGATGAATTCAACTGAAAATTTTCCTTTTTGTTGCAGAAAAAACTGAAACAACCGTCTTCCACAAGAGAAGAGTCTAGTGGGGAATTTTGCAAAAAGAGATATACACTTTTCTGCCTAAATTGACAGTCTAATTGGAGAGAGTGATACGCCCATCCCGACTGTTTTGTATACATAGATAAGACAAGTGATGCAGTAGTTTGTAAAATGATATAATAATGTATTAATGATGCAAATATGTATGGCACATGTAAATGCTATGTATGAACATTATGTATGAATGCGTGTATGTATGTATATATGTATGTATGTATGTTGAACATCGATTGTTGAACAAACAAGGTGACCAAACCGGAGACACAAGCCAACATCGCATTGTAACTCAAAATGTTTCAACAAGGTATATATGTTGCTATAGATGAAGTAAGAGAAATCCTCTCAGGAAGAAAACAACTTCTTTGGGGAAATAACTGCTTTAACTAAAGCGATTTGTATTCAACTTGTTTGTATTCAGAAAAACACTGTCAACTTTCATTGTCACCTTCTTGAAGGAAAATCCTGTATCCTTCAATAATATGGATCAAAGCACTATTGAGTTTAAAACAACCATATGGACTTCAATGGGATGTGTCCATTTCTCAACCCGACTATATATACCAAGGCTAAATTGTGTATATCGGAATTAACCATAATTGAAGCAACCGTGAATATTCCTTCTTTTGTGTCTGCTCGAAAAAACGCATTTGCTTCCATTTTAATCAAAAAGTGCACAAGTTTTTATTTATTTATCAAAGTATATACTTATATTTGTTTTTAAAATATGTTTTTTTTCATTTTAATAGAAATCATCAAACAATGTAAAGAAATTTTTGTAAGAATAAAATAAGAAATCCAAACAAAGAGATGAGGGCTCAACATCATGTATTAAAATGGTAGTCTGCCAATAGCATGACTCCATGGATCATCACAAAGTTGGAAATGGTAATTAATATGGAAAAGGTACATTGAACACAATAAATCTATTCTCCCTAACAACTTTCGAATTCCAACTGTGTCTTCGACTTCCAAATACAGATGATCTTGATAACCACTTCTTCGCAACTTAAACATATGCCCCAAGTGATCGAACTCGAGTGAATGCAGTTACTTTGCCTTGTTTCCCTAACTTTTGCCTAGACCGCCTTTTAAGGTTTTCAGTCTACCGGGTAATGTATACATTTTTTTTTTCTCTTTTTTTTTTTTTATGTCTCATTTTTGTATGAACCGCCCTTTCGGGTTTTTGATTTACCAAGACGCCCTCTTTTTTGACTAAGCCGCCCTTTCAGGTTTTCAGCTTGACGAGCTGTATACACTTTTTTCCTTTTTTTTTAGACAAAGTATTTCTTGACCGCATCTGCATTCACTGGACGAGGGAGTTCTTCACCATCCATGTTTGTAAGAATCATTGCACCACCAGAAAACGCTTTCTTGACAACATATGGGCCTTCATAATTGGGGGTCCACTTGCCCCTAACATCAGGTTGAAAAGACAAAACCTTCTTGAGCACGAGATCACCTTCTTTGAACTCTCTAGGACGAATTTTCTTGTCAAAAGCCTGTTTCATCCTGTTCTGATACAATTGTCCATGACACAAAGCAGTCATGCGTTTTTCTTCAATCAAATTCAACTGATTATATCGATTCTGACACCATTCAGCCTCTGTTAACTTGGCCTCTATCAAGACTCTCATGGACGGGATTTCAACCTCTACAGGGAGTACTGCTTCCATACCATACACCAAAGAAAACGGAGTTGCCCCAGTCGATGTATGAATTGAAGTACGGTATCCATATAAAGCAAAAGGCAACATCTCGTGCCAGTCTTTGTAAGTAACAACCATCTTCTGGATGATCTTCTTGATGTTCTTGTTTGCTGCCTCGACAACACCATTCATCTTGGGCCTGTAAGGAGAAGAGTTGTGATGTTCAATCTTGAATTCATCACACAACTCTTTCATCATTCTATTGTTCAAATTCGACCCATTATCAGTGATAATTCTGCTTGGAACACCATACCGACAGATGATATGATTCTTGATAAATCTGACAACCACTTGCTTGGTAACATTAGCATAAGAAGCTGCCTCAACCCACTTGGTGAAATAATTGATAGCCACTAGAATGAAACGATGACCATTTGAAGCTTTTGGTTCAATCATTCCAATCATATCGATGCCCCACATAGAGAAAGGCCATGGTGAAGAGATCACATTCAACAAAGTTGGGGGTACATGTATTTTATCAGCATAAATCTGACACTTGTGACACTTCCTCACATATCTGCAACAGTCTGATTCCATTGTCATCCAGTAATAACCGGCTCTCAACATCTTTTTGGCCATAGCATGTCCATTGGCATGGGTACCAAAAGAACCTTCATGTATTTCAAACATCAACTGATCAGCCAATATTGAACCACATCATATGAGTCCGGAACCTTGACACTTATTTACGCGCCACATCTTTCTTGAAAGATTTGTTTTGTTTTTACTTCGCTTGCTTGCAGGCTAAGTCGCGCGTGTACTATGAACCATCAGGGTTACTTGTTAACCTAATTTTATTTGTAAAAAATATTTTCCAATCATGGGAATATTTTATTTGGTTCAAATTTATATTTCTTGGGAAAGAATTATTACAAGGAATTATTTGCTTGAAGTCCAAGACTTGTCTGAAGATCTAGAAGATTCTGAAGACTATATATATGTAAGAAGACTAAATCTAATACTCACGCAAGCCAATATTGAAGATTAGAATTTTAGGGTTTGAGTCTTTTGTTAATTGTTAATTGTTAATTGTTATTTGTGAGCCTTTGCTTGTGTCACCTAGATGCTTGCATAAGGACTGAGTTTATTGAGTTGTAATCCGAAGCTTTTAAGCAAGGAATATTGTTCATCACTCAAAGCTTTGAAGTACGAGTGATGTTTATTGTTTTGGGGAGTGTTCTCTAATTCTGTTGATTGTAATTGTTTTAGAGTGGAAGTGAGACTCTCATACCTACGGCGTACCTAGGTAGAAGTCTAGACGAGTAGTTACAAAGTGAGAAGTGCAAATGGGGAGTTTGGCTTTGAATTCGTTTTACTTGGTGGATTTCCTTCCTGGCTTGGAAGCCCCCAAATTAGGTGTGTTTACACTGAACTGGGTTAACAACTCTCTTGTGTTCCTTACTGCTTTTCATCATTTATTACTTCATTACTTATACTGCAAGTTTGGTTAATATGCGCACATTATATCGCACATTAGTTTCTATTAAAATTAATAATAAGTAGTAAGCCAGAATTTCAATTGGCATCAGAGCAGGCACCCTGCCTGTTTTTGGGTGAGCTCTAGGGAAGATGAATTCTGGGAATACAGACAAAGAAGGAGGATTTGTCACCAGGCCACCTCTATTGGATGGTACAAACTATGATGGATGGAAACCCAAAATGCTAGCGTTTCTTCAATCATTAGATAACAAATCATGGAAGTCAATACTGAAGAAGTGGGAACCACCCATGATCATGGACAAGGATAGAAAATCTACTGGTATTCCAAAGTCTCCAGAAGACTGGACCAAAGAAGAAGATGAACTTGCATATGGAAACAACAAAACATTGAATGCCCTATTCAATGCAGTAGACAAAAACATGTTCAGACTTATCAAGAAGCAAACTGAGCAAAAGTTGTTTGGGATATGCTAAAGACAAATCAAGAAGGTACATCTAAAGTGAAGATGGCTAAGCTGCAACTTCTAACAACACAATTTGAAAATCTTAAAATGAAAGAAGATGGTAACATATATGATTTTCAAATGGAAGTATTAGATTATGCCAACATGTTTGACTCTCTAGGAGAACCAATAGCTGAAGAAAAATTGTGTAGAAAGATCATCAGATCCCTGCCTAAGAAGTTTGACATGAAAGTCACTGCTATTGAAGAAGCTCAAGACATTTCTAACATGAAGATGGATGAGCTCATAGGTTCTCTTCAAACTTTTGAAGGTGCATTCAATGACAGAACTGATAAGAAAACAAAAGGTATTGCTTTTGTAGCAAATGAAGGACTTGAGAAAATTGAAGAGAGTGACAGCAATGGTGATACCTTAGATGAGATAGTTTTTCTTGGGAGACAATTCAACAAAATTTTGAAGAAATTTGGAGGAAAACCAAACCAGAATATGCAAACAAGAGTCAGAAGATCAAATTCTCCAAGAAAAACAAATGAAGGCAAAGGAGTAAGATGCTTTGAATGTGATGGACATGGACATATCAGATCAGAATGTCCCACCTTCCTCAAAAATCAAAAGAAGAGTCTATTTGCTGCTTGGTCAGATGATGATTTAGAAGATGAAAACAAGGGAGGAGAGGCTGCAAAGTTTGTTACTGCACTAACTGGTACATGTAACATTCCTGAGACTAAATCATCCAGTGAAGAAGTGCCTTATGAAGAATTGGCTACAAGCTTTAAGAATCTGTGCTATGAGGCTGAAAAAACTTACAAGAAGCTGGATGAAAGTGATCAAAATATCAAACAAATGATGGAAGAAAGAACTGATCATATCGCACAAATCTCAAGACTAAATGAAGAGACGGTACAACTCACTTCCAAGTTGGATGATATGAAAAAGCAGATCAAAATGTTGAACAATGGCACAAATATGCTAGACCAAATTCTGGATGATCAACAATCAGCAAAATCTAAAGGAATAAGGTTTGATAATCAATTTTTGAAAAAACAACACAACAAAATAATAGCACAAAGTTTGTTGGAACTGCCAAAGTTTACAATCCAATGATGTGGAATAATATGTGGGCACATTCAAATATCACATCTAAGGGTATCTCTAGTATCTGGGTCTGTCATCACTGTGGAAGAAAAGGACATCTAAGACCCTTCTGTTTCAAGCTATATGGACATCCAAAACATCATGTTCCTCAGCAACATCACAAGAAAACTGAAATAAAGAAAGAGTGGAAACCAAAAGAAAAGTATGCCGGACTGGTTGCAACTCTTAAAACTAAACTCTCAAAAAGCTGGTACTTTGACGGTGGATGTTCAAAGCACATGACTGTAGTTGAAGAATTTCTAACAAATCTAAAACCTCACTCTAAAGGACATGTGGTATTTGGAGGTGGAGCAAAAGGTGAAATAATTGGAGTTGGTGATTTAGCTGTAGAAGGATTACCAGAAATAAAAGATGTCTTATTAGTAAAAGGTCTGAATTCAAATCTTATCAGCATCAGTCAACTTTGTGATCAAGGTCTCAAAGCCAGTTTCTCAAAAATGGAATGTATAATCACAGATGAATTTGAAGAGATCATAATGAAAGGATTAAGGTCCAAAGATGACTGCTACACTTGGTCCCCACAGGAAGAAAACTATTCTTATGATGATCTTATAAGCAAAATTGAAGAAATGAAGTTGTATCTCAAAAAATTGGAAGATCTAAATTCGGAAAGAATGAGAATAATCAGGTGTAAAACCAATCTTGACACTGAGATAGAGGATGTTCCAAGACATTCAGGAGATAATGCAAATTACAAATACAGAGCAAACATTGCAAAGAAGGTCACAAATGTGAAGTCCGATGTGCTCACAAGCTGTCTTGATAATCTAAGTATCACAAAGATTCTCAAAAATCTCACTCTCTCCAACAGAATCAAAAGTAAAAATATATGTGAAAGGCCCACTGGAAAGATGTTAGGGCCCATAAAAGATAAAGAGTTGAGGGACAATTCAGGTATTTGTCCGACAGAGTTGTTTGAGAAATTAAAGAAAAGGGCGCATGCAACGGTTACTTTGCAAAATCAATCTGTGCACGTCATTTGTGTGGGGAAAATCAAAAACTTCCTTAATCGTTCCACTCTTCCCATCATTGCAGCACATTGCGCCACTTCTCTATCTATTCAAATCCTTACTCCAAACCGCTTACACACACACAACCCTAATTCTTCAACCATGACAAAGAAATCAACCTCCACACCACAAAAATCTTCATCTGTAACTCCTTCTCCATCAGAATCTACTCGATCCAGAACAATGAAGGATAAGCATTTTGTCAATACTGAAGCAAAACCGATTTCAACTGTATTTGCCTCAAGTTCGAAGAAAATGGCTTCGTCTGCGAAAACAAAGAAAAAGGAAGAAAAACAAGTTCCTAAAAAGAAGGCTTATACGATGACAATTCTGCATCTTTCAACTATTGAAAACACACAGGAAAGCAAAGATCAAGAAAAGACCACTGTTGCAGAGCACACTACATGCAAACCAGCGGAAGATGAAACGATTCCACACATCGCTGGATCTGGCAAAGAGAGTCACACCACTGAAGCTGCTGAAATCGACAAAGTTGATCCTATTGTTGAAGGTCCATCACCAAAAAGCCAACTTGTGGCTGATGTGCTTACATCTTTAAAAGGGTCTGATTTTGATCCAAAAGTTATGCTTGATGTTGACACATCATTGACACATCCTGATCCTGCTAAGAAAGAGGATGAGCAAGGTGACTCTAATAATAAATCTGTAAGTGAAGAAGAGAAATCTACAGATGTTGATACTACAGTGAAAACTTCTGATGAAACTCATATTGAAAAATCAGTTGAAGAGGAAGGTGCTGATGATAAAACTGAATCTGAGGAAGAATCAGAAAAGGAGAATGATGAATCTCTTTCCTCCAGTTCTGAATCAGAAAAATCCAACAAGAAGGCTGAAAACACCGAAGAGGATGAAGAATTTATTGATGTTGAAAATTACGAGGTAGTAGAAAGGAAGTCTGCTCCTACCACTAACTAGTATTAAAGGAAGGCTAAGACAAAGAAGTGTTGCAGTCACTCCTGCTGAAAAACCTACTCCCACTACAAAGGTTGCTCATTCTGCTTCTATGGGGAGAAAGAAAACAACTGTTCATGGTCCACCCAGAAGGTGGAGTAAGGTTGAAATTCCCAACATTGAGAAAGCTAAGATTGGGAAGAAAAGGAAGATTGCTGAAAGTGACTCTGACTTAGAGTATGATGTGGCCAGAGATGTGAGTACATCTTCTCCAGTAGCCACAAATGCAAAGAAGTCCAAGAAAACTGCTGATGTTCCTGATGTGGAGATTGACAATGTCTCCTTTCACAAGCTTGAAAACGCACAAAGATGGAAATATGTGTGTACCAGACGGATTGCGTTGGAACAAGAGCTAAGTGCGGACATGTTGAAGGAAAAGGAAATTACGGGATTAATTAAGCAAGCTGGTATGACAAAAACTGTGACTAAACTGGGAAACTGTTTTGAGTAGCTGGTGAAAGAATTCCTGGTGAACATTCCTGCTGAATGTGATAATCCTCTGAGCAAGGAACATCACAAAGTGTTTGTTAGAGGAAGATGTATTGAATTTTCACCTGCCATTGTTAATAAGTTTCTGGGAAGAAGTGAAGGTTCTCAAGCTGAACTAGAGGTTACAGATAATGAAGTATGTAAGGAGCTTACAGGCAACAAAGTGAAAGTGTGGCCAAAGAAGGATAAGCTATCTGCTACAAAGCTCATACGCAAATACCGTGTGCTCGACAAAATAGCTGCAGCAAACTGGGTCCCCACTCATCACAACTTCAATGTAGCCACTGCTCTTGGAAGGATCATCTATACTGTTGGTAAGGCCTTTCCCTTTGACTATGGAAACTATATTTTTGAACAAACCATCAAGCATGCCAAAAGACCCACTGTTGTAAAAATGCCTATAGCTTTTCCTACTTTATTGTGTGCAATCATGCTTGACCAACACCCTACCTTAAAGAGGGAAGGTGATTTTGCCATGAAAAGGGGTAGCAAGCTGAATGTTGTCCTTCCCAGTTCTGGTAAGGCTGATGTACAGGGTAATGTGGGCTCATCCACATCTGGCACCCTGTCTAGATCTGATATGATTGAAGAGCTGAAAGCTACCTGCAATGAATTAGCTGAAAGAAAGAACAGGTTAGAAGGAGTTATTGCTGCCTTGGAAAAGGAAGAAGCTGATGAAGGTGAGCAGGCAGACATGGAAATCGAGAACTCTAGGTCTGGAGCTGGTTCTGAAGAAGAAGAAAGTGAAGAAGATGAGAAGGATGAAGAAGAGCAGGTGGAAGAAAACCCCTCTGCTTAATCACTGTTCTAGTTGTGTATTCCTTGAATATTCTGATTTCTTATGCACTATCTGTGTTTCTCTGTTATGCACTCTTATGCACTATCTGTGCCCTATTAATCTTATGGTATGCTTCTTGTCATCTCCCATGAATTGTTGCTATGCGAATCTGCTAGCTTGTTTGTTTTCATCTCTCTGATTTTGAAGATCTATTACATAGTATGTTCTGTTTGGCAAAATTTTATGTCTAAAAAGGGGGAGTAGATGATAGTTGTTGATTGTTGCTCTGTACCGTAGATGATAGTTGTTAATTGTTGCTCTGCTGCCATTCTGATGTGAGCTGTTTGTTCTCTACTACCTGTTTATGCCATGAAGATGCTGTTGAAGTAGTAGTTGCTGTTCTTGTGTGCATGACTTGGTTGATTGTTACTCATTATGAGTTGTCTGCACGATGTGCATGAAAATGTTGACACATGGTTAGTTTCACTATGTTACCAGTCATTTGTTAATTATCTGAAGTATGATATGCATAAATATTTGTCACCTGAAGATGTTTATTATTGATTGTGAGCTGTTTGCATGTTATGCATGAATATGTTGACACATGGTCGGTGTCACTATGTTACTTGTGAAGTATATTTATTGTCTGCATGATCTGAGATATGCATGATTTGAGGGGGAGAAAATATTTCTCGTGTTATATGTGAAGCTACTATTGAGGGGGAGTGCCACTTAGGTGAAGCTGTTATTTGGGGGGAGTTTTGACTCTCTTATTAACTGTTACTTGTTGATTGTGTGCTTGCATGCGTATGTGCTACTCTTAGCATGTCAAGCCCTATGTGTCTTTTTCTAAAACACCTTTGTGAGGACATTTCTATCCTCTGTGTTTCTTGTGTAAGGTCGTCCTTTATCCGCTGCTGTGTGCCTCTGATGTTCATTGTTGAAAGCTTATTTGGTAAGCATTTCTATAAGGAAGCCACTATGTGAATTGTTGATTGTTGATTATACTCCTTCAAAGTCTTTATTCTCTGATCAATGGGAAGGAGTTTGTCTTTTATATCTCTCTGGCATGTCTATCCGGTTCAAGATTGTTTTAGCCAAAAATTTGCCAAAGGGGGAGATTGTTAGTGTTTTTGTGTTGGCCTCAATTTTTGCAGAACACAATGTGGAGGACAATGTGCGCATATCATGATGTGCACATCATATGAGTCCGGAACCTTGACACTTATTTACGCGCCACATCTTTCTTGAAAGATTTGTTTTGTTTTTACTTCGCTTGCTTGCAGGCTAAGTCGCGCGTGTACTATGAACCATCAGGGTTACTTGTTAACCTAATTTTATTTGTAAAAAATATTTTCCAATCATGGGAATATTTTATTTCGTTCAAATTTATATTTCTTGGGAAAGAATTATTACAAGGAATTATTCTGAAGACTATATATATGTAAGAAGACTAAATCTAATACTCACGCAAGCCAATATTGAAGATTAGAATTTTAGGGTTTGAGTCTTTTGTTAATTGTTAATTGTTAATTGTTATTTGTGAGCCTTTGCTTGTGTCACCTAGATGCTTGCATAAGGACTGAGTTTATTGAGTTGTAATCCGAAGCTTTTAAGCAAGGAATATTGTTCATCACTCAAAGCTTTGAAGTACGAGTGATGTTTATTGTTTTGGGGAGTGTTCTCTAATTCTGTTGATTGTAATTGTTTTAGAGTGGAAGTGAGACGGGTCTCTCATACCTACGGGGTACCTAGGTAGAAGTCTAGACGAGTAGTTACAAAGTGAGAAGTGCAAACGGGGAGTTTGGCTTTGAATTCGTTTTACTTAGTGGATTTCCTTCCTGGCTTGGAAGCCCCCAGATTAGGTGTGTTTACACTGAACTGGGTTAACAACTCTCTTGTGTTCCTTACTGCTTTTCATCATTTATTACTTCATTACTTATACTGCAAGTTTGGTTAATGTGCGCACATTATATCGCACATTAGTTTCTGTTAAAATTAATAATAAGTAGTAAGCCAGAATTTCAAATTGCTTTCTGAGTACGGTATTCAATGTCATACTCAAATAACAACATTTGCCAACGTGCAATCCTTCCAGTCAAGGCGGGCTTCTCAAAGATGTACTTTATTGGATCCATTTTAGATATCAACCAAGTAGTGTGATTAAGCATATATTGACGGAGACGCTTAGCAGCCCAAGCCAGGGCACAACAAGTCTTTTCAAGCATAGAGTAACGAGACTCACAGTCGGTAAATTGCTTACTCAAATAATAAATTGCATGTTCTTTCTTACCAGTCTCATCTTGTTGTCCGAGCACACAACCCATAGAGTCTTCTAACACAGTCAAGTACATAATCAAAGGTCTTCCTTCAACTGGAGGAATCAGAATCGGAGGTTCCAACAAGTAATCTTTGATGCTATCAAAAGCTTTATGACAATCCTCTGTCCACACTATTCCTTGGTCCTTGCGGAGAAGTTTGAATATTGGCCCACAAGTAGCAGTCATGTGAGATATAAATCTGGAGATGTAATTCAAACGACCAAGGAAACCTCTTACTTGCTTTTCAGTTCTTGGCGCTGGCATCTCTCGAATGGCTTTCACTTTGCTGGGATCCACTTCAATACCTTTCTGACTGACAATAAACCCCAAAAGCTTTCCGGATCGAACGCCGAAAGTACATTTATTAGGGTTCAGGCGAAGCTTGTACTTCTTTAGTCGTTGGAACAACTTTAGAAGATGATCAACATGCTCTTCTTCGGTACCAGACTTGGCAATCATGTCATCAACATAAACTTCAATCTCTTTGTGCATCATATCATGAAAAAAGGTAGTCATTGCTCTTTGATACGTGGCACCCGCATTTTTCAACCCAAAAGGCATCACTTGATAGCAGAAAGTTCCCCAAGGTGTAATGAAGGAAGTTTTTTCTCTATCCTCTTCGGCCATTCGTAACTGATTGTAACCAGAGAACCCATCCATAAAGGAGAAAACTTTGAATCTTGCTGTATTGTCAACCAGCATGTCGATGTGAGGTAATGGAAAGTCATCTTTCGGACTAGCTTTGTTCAGATCTCTATAATCAACACACATTCTGACCTTACCGTCTTTCTTCGGAACCGGAACTATGTTGGCCAACCATTGAGGATATTCTGATGTAACAAGGAAACCCGCATCAATTTGTTTCTGGACCTCTTCCTTAATCTTGATCGCCATGTCAGGATGTGTTCTTCTTAATTTCTGCTTGACTGGTGGACATTCAGGCTTCAACGGCAAGTGATGTTCCACAATATTGGTATCCAACCCTGGCATATCTTGATAAGACCAAGCAAACACTTCCATGTATTCATTGAGTAACTCTATCAACCTGCTTTTAACATTGGCATCCAATAATGCCCCAACTTTAACTTCTTTTTTGTCTTCTTCTGTGCCCAAGTTAACCACTTCTACGGCTCTTCGTGAGGCTGAATGGCTCTTTCCTCGTGCTCAAGTAACCGAGTAATCTCATCAGGAATCTCATTCTCATCCTCCTCTTCCGCTTCAAACACAGGGAATTCAAAGTTGGGAGAGGGCATAGATTCATTATGTTCAACGGGTTCAATAACAAATAATCTGCAAATATGATTTATGCTTGATTTTTAGAAACAGATAGATTTAAAGAAGGGTAAGCATATGCAGATTTTTTGAAAGATATATTTTATGTTCTTTGTGTTACCATATTTCCAAAAAAGGGTAAAAGCAAAAAAAACTATAAATGCAATAAATATGGACATAAAAATAACTTTTATTATTGATGACTTCATTAATATAAAAAGTCCGACAATAGTTCATCTTTCACCTTGGGCAGAGCAAAATGAATTATTTCTTTAACATAGGCCCTAAAACATGCATACTTTCATCTTGGGCAGAATGAAAGATTTTGAAAAAACAGAAACAAAACATTACTTTGAGCAAGAAGCAAAAGGAGGAGCATCCTCAACGCTCCAATTGTAGAATATCCCTCCATGGGTCACAAAATCAGTAGTTTCCTCAAACTCCTCCTCCACAATCGCATTCACATCTGAAACAGGAGGGTTAATATAACCAGCACTCTTAAAAGTATCCTCAAAAGGTTTGATAACAGTATCACACTTAACAGACTTACCAGATGTACCAAGACCTAAACCCTCGCAGCGCTTGTTTCCAGACACCTCTATCACCTTACCCCAATCTGCCATAGATTCATCCAACAACACTTGCTGAGCATCTTTGTAGGAAACCATGTTCACATTCTTCTTTTCAGAACCTTCAACCTTATCAATGGTTAGACCTTGGAATTGCGTCCCATCAACAATCCCAACATTTATACAAGAATAAGATGACACTTGATTGACTATCATAGCCTGTTCGCCATTTATGGTTACCACTTTACCATTTTTTTCAAACTTCAACATCTGATGGAGAGTTGAGGTCACAGCTCCTGCTTCATGTATCCATGGCCTACCCAACAAGAAACTATAGGCAGCATGAACATCCATCACTTGGAACGTGATTTGGAAAGTGTGTGGTCCAATTGTGATTGGCAGATCAACCTCTCCCATAACAGACTTCCTAGACCCATCAAAAGCTTTTACAATCAATCCACTTCGCCGCATCGGGGCTCCTTTATAATTAAGGTGATCAAGAGTGGATTTAGGCATCACATTCAACGAAGAACCCTGTATCAATGAACACATTGGATAAAGCATCAGATTGATAGTTGACCGAGATGTGCAAAGCTGAATTGTGGCTTCTCCCTTCCTCTGGGAGGTCTTCATCACTGAAGCTTAAGTTGTTACATGCAGTGATATTACCCACAATATTATCAAATTGTCCCACAGTCACGTCGTGCTCAACATAAGCTTGTTCAAGGACCTTCATCAAAGCATCCCTATGAGCTTTAGAGTTCAAAAGCAGAGACAGTATAGAGATCTTAGCAGGAGTTTGAACTAGTTGGTCAACAATCTTATACTCACTTTTCTTGATCAATCGCACAACTTCCTCAACATCAGAACTAGGATCAACCCTGTTTGACAAACCTAAACCCTTGGCAATTTCACCATTCAAATCATGGTCTTTTGTTGGAGTTGGTTCTTTTACGGGCACCTCATTATTTCTCAAGATTGCCGGTGGAATCACACGGCCACTTCTCATCATTTTACTTGTCCCCACAACATTGGCGATTGAGGACATAGTAGGAATGAGAACCTCTTCACCTCCCTTCATCATAGTTGCAACATACTTGTACAAAACTGCTTTGTAAGACTCAAAAGGAACCGAGCTTGGCAAATAAATTACTAGTGGTTCATCCTCAGCATTTTGGCTATCATAAATCCCTTCAAAGTATACGAGATCAACAAACTCTGGAGTAATCATACATATCTCATCATCACTACTATCAAAATCGGGCTCATCATCCGCCCCCTCTTCCTCATTTCTCTTGTAAGTAATCACAAGCTCCCTTCGGTTCAATAAAATCTGTAAATCATCTCTCACCTTTTGGCAACCCCTCGGGTTCCTAGGGCAAATCATACAAGCAGCATGATTATGTTGAAAAAAGGACAGCTTACACAAATTCACATGCATCTGGACCAGAGAACCTCTAATCTGCCTGGTATTGAACACCCGATAACAGCTTGATGCGTCTTGGATCATGTTAACATTGGCTCCTCCATGGGGTGGAAGAGGAATAACCTGGACATTGGGGTTAAAATCTTTAAACTTCAGCGAACCATTCCTTACCAACCTTTGTACCTCATTTCTTAGGCCATAGCAACGTTCAGTGTCATGTCCAGGCGAGCCAGAGTGATAAGCACAAAATAAATCAAAACGATACCAATATGGTAACGGATCTGGCACTGGTAGTGGAGGCTTCAACTGGACAAATTTCCTTTCAAGCAAGGCTGGCAAAAGATCAGCATATTTCAAAGGAATAGGGTCATACTGAGGTGGCCCTTGAACATGATTGTACTGATTAGTCGGCGGCGGATGTTGTGGCCGCTGTTGATACCCAGAATTTGTAGGAGGGGTAACAGCAACACCATGATGTTGTTGCGGCTATGGCTGATAGTAGTTTCTTCTCGGTTCACCATGGGCAATCATTCCGACTTCTTGTTCTTTCTTCTTACCAAAACCAGCACCATACCTTTTACCATTATTCGAACCAGAAACATCTTTCACAATACGTCCTTCTCTAACAGCTTCTTCCATATGCGTCCCTGTCTCCACCACATCAGTGAAATCACGATGACTACTCGAAACCATCTTGTCAAAGTAGAATGGATCAAGTGTTTTCATGAAGATTTTCATCATCTCCTTTTCCTCTAAAGGAGGATTGACCTATGAAGCAAGTTCACGCCACCTCTGGGCGTATTCTTTGAAACTCTCTCGTTCCCTTTGAGACAGAGAACGAAGCTGATCCCGATCTGGGGCCAAGTCGATATTGTATACTGCTGTACGAACGCCTCACACAAGTCAGTGAAAGACCTGATCTTTGTCCCATCCAAACTCACATACCATTTCAGAGCAGCACCAGTTAAACTGTCCTAAAACAAATGAATCAACAGCTGATCATTATTTGCATAAGTGGACATCTTCCTAACGTACATTATCAAGTGGCTTTGGGGACAGGAGTTCCCCTTGTACTTCTCAAACTCTGGTGTTTTGAACTTGGGTGGTAACCTGACATTAGGCCCAAGCACATCTCATGAGCCCTTTTCCCAAACAGTTCCTTCCCTCTAAGTGCACGCAGTTCGCGCTGTATCTCATCAACCTGATTCTGAACATCTTCATTATGGCCAAAAGACATAACACTCTCAACTAGCTCAGCATGATAGACAGGCTCTCCCATTAATGGCATAGCATTCATTGTGAGGGGAGCAGCGGTCATCACAGGAGGTGGAATAAGAGCCGTAACCTATGGAGCAGTAGGAATATTGAACCGAACATTGAACGCATTAGACTGCGCATTGAGGGCATTCAACTGAGAACTTTCGCCAAAATTAACGGGCATTCCCCAAGGATATTGCATTGGTGCAGTAGGCATTGGTTGACTGACATAAATCATTGAAGCAGTAACTGGAGTACTTTCTGGAACACTCACATTCAATTCTTGTATCGGAAGAGGCTGGGCTCTCGCTATACTCATAGTTTCAACCACAGCCGTCAACTGGGTCAGATTAGCCTGCAGAGTGGCAACTTGTTCGCGTAACTGTTGATTTTCTTGTTCCAGATTTTTTATTCTTATGCGATTTGAACGTGTAAGATAGATGCGTGTAGGCTTGTAACGGAGACGACGGGCCAAGATCTGTAAGAATAAGAGACTGAGGAATTTTCAAAATTGAAACATGGATGCGAATGATGCATGTTATGTTATGTAAAAAACTTTTTCCATTTTGTTGTTTGTTTTTTTTCGAAAGACTTTAAAGTAATATAACAAATGTAATCGAAATATGGACCTTGATTCATTCATAAAAAGAGACAGAATACAGCCAAACTTAAACATACATAGTACTGATAAGAAAAGAAAATTACAAAATAGAAAACAAAGAAAAATTACATAGAAAGGATAAATTACAACCATTAAAGCATTAAACAATACATGGATTGACATAACCTAAAAAAAACTAGTCTCTTTTTTGCACTTGGTCTTTAGTCCCCTTGTCTTTGTCTCTTGAGTCCTTCAAGTTCATTCATCTTCTCAAATATCCTTTTATCTGGCCAAACAATCGTCCCTTTATCTGCTTTCGCTTCTTTCTTCAGCTTTTCTTCCTCAGCTTCAAACCGGTTGCACCAATGTTCTCAAGCTTCTCTTTCGACTTTCTCATTGTGATATTCATTTTTCCAACCCTTGCTTTCTCGCTCGAACTTAAAGAATTTAGCTTTCCATTCATTCTTTTCACGCTCGGACTCGAGATTTTTGGCTTTCAGTTCATTCTTCTCACGCTCGAACTCGAGATTTTTGGCTTTCAATTCGTTCTTCTCACGCTCAAACTCGAGATTTTTTGCTTTCAATTCATTCTTTTCATGCTCGGACTCAAGAAATTTGATTTTCCACACATTCTTGTCTTTTGCCTCCTTTTTCATCAATTCTATGAGTTCCTCCGTGGTCTTCGATGTAAGCTCCACAGGTGGTGGTAACTCAGCGTCACGAATCGGCTCTTTGAGTGGGTGGCATCCTGATTCTAGCGACCCTATCAGCAAGCCAATCAGAATGTGGCTTATTTGTAGCGTTGGTTACCTTTCCTAACATCTTCTGTTCTTTCTTACGGACGTTCTCCCAAGCAAGCATAAATTCTCCTTTGATAGTCAAATTTCCTTTTCCATTTGTATAAACACATCCTTCTAACAAGATATTTTCAGGGGCCTTTATCATAGGGAATCCAAATTGACGCCTGGCAAAAGACGGATTATAAGTAATCCCCCCTCGGGTACCGATGAGAGGAACATTAGAAAATTTTCCACAACTGGCGATCACTGATTTTCCACCATAGTAGTCATTGCGCCAATTAATGTCTTTGGATGTGAGAGCCATAATCCTTTGAGACCAACATAGACCTTTGGCATATTTCTCGAAAGTAGGAGTCTTAGGCAGATACGGGACATACCAATTTTGCAAATGCTGAGCACAACAAACAACGACCCCCCCTTTTCCTTTTGTGACCTTGCGATGCATACTAAAATAAACATCGGCTAGCAAAGTTGGAACGGGATTCTTGTTCAAGAAAATCTGGACAGCATTGTGACTGATAATGTCAGGAAAGTTGGGGAACAACACTAACCCATACACAAATAAAGCAAAGATGGTTTCAAACGCACGATAGTTCCTTTTAGCAACAAAGTCTGAAGCCTTTTGAAATAGATAACCAGCTTTCCAACCGTCATATTCTTTATTGGCAACCCGAGTTCGCTTAAATTCAGACGCATCTACAGAAAGAGCATTGGCAATGGCCTTAAACCCTGATTCATCACCGCATGCACTGAAAGGTGTCTTCTCAATTAATGGTAATCCAAGATAATATGAATATTCCTCCAAAGTCGGAACGAGCTGATAGTCCCTAAAAGTAAAGCAATGGTAAAGAGGATCATAGAACTGGACAAGTGTACTAAGGAGTCCCTCTTCAACCTTGGTACCAAGGATGCTCAACAGTCTTCCATGACAGTGCCGAAAACCCTCACGATCAGTTATGCAAGCAATCAAACTTTTAAGCCTTGTCAAATCAGGTCGCTTGAACTCATAATTCTTAGTATTCCTACGGTCCATATCTGTGATTACAAAAGAATTACTTTAACCCCTTTGAAAAGTTTTTTTGTTTGATTTTCAAACGACTTTAGGAAAACAATCATAATGGACCTCATTTCTTTTCTTTCTCCTTTTTTTTTTTTTTTTGATAATCAAGGGTAATTTTTTGAAAGAAACTTTTTCTCTTTTTTGGTTAAGGTCCATGATGATCGTAAACTTTTATAAAGGAATTCCTCTAAGTCATTTGAAAACCAATGGAAAATGCTTTTCATGTATGAATGGATGGATGAGATGTAATGATGCAACAAGCACAAACATAAGCAAACATGGTTGGTTTGAAGATCACAATGTTGGAGTCAAAAGGTAAGAACCACCCACGATGTATGAACTATTGGTTTACTTTGTACCTGTATCACGGGATCTAAAAGTTCCCAAACTTACAACTTTCCACTTGAATACCAATGTCCATGACTGAACTCACGGCCAAATGAAATATCCAAGGAAAAGTCTGGTTTGAGCGTGGTATCGCGGAACAACTGATCCAAGAATCTCTCGGCTTAGCCATCGCACCACATCCTAAAAAAGGCCAAGTTGGGTTAAGGGTAACTAAGTCCACGATCATCGGCGGATACATGTCATAGCAACGACTACGTGAAGTCACGTCGAACATAATACTACAACATGACCCTCGACCGTGCGTGATTGTATCACATGTAGTATGTGCGAAACTGAACTCTCGCCCACCCACTATGATTATATCACATTCTATCTCATGGTGCGCTCAAGCTCGGGACAAGCTTATCTCAACTCATACCCCCCATAACAAATAAAGATGTAAACAAGTAAACATTTAGGAAAGCAATAAACTAGGTGGGCTTAACCCTCTTAAGGAGGATCCCCAGTGAAGTCGCTATTTTTCTGTTGCGGGTTTTATGAAACAAGTCCCACTACAGTTGAACTTTCATTTCCAAAGAGGAGAAAGTATCGAAAAACCTTTTAAAAGAGATTCTAAATTCGGGGGTTAGTTACACCTAGGGAAGGTATTAGCATCCTAAGCGTCTATAGTATCCTATAGGAACCTCTAATTTATTGCTTTTTTACTTATTTTTATGTGAAGAAAGGGAGGGAGAATTTGTATAGAAATTTGTGTGTGCAAGTGGAGAGTAAGATGAGAAGAGAAGGTTATTGCATAAAAATAAAAGTGTATAAAAGATAAACCTATATCTAAACGTGTGACTAATTGGTGTTGGACTAAAAGAAATTGCATTAGAGAGAGAGGATGTTTTTGTTATTTTCCTATTTTTTCTAAAGAAATTACTACGCGCATATCTTTGGAAATGAAAGTTCATTTTTTTTTCTTGGTTTTTTAGCGTTGTGTGTGATGTGTCAAAAGCAATAAAGAAAGCGATAAAATCCTACGCTATTACAACCAAATTGAATAATTAATTATTACAACCATATCAATGCATAAATGAATAAATAATGATAAGCAATAAATGAATAAATAAATAGCAATGCATAAAAGTAAAATGCAAGTAAAATGCGAAAAAATAAATATGAGAATGGAATGCACCTAGATAAGCATACGGGAAGGGAAAAATAACTTAAAATAAAGGTGAGGTGTGTGTAAAAATGAGACGGAGGAAGAAAAGGATTTTTTTCAATTTTTCATCATAACAAAATAAAGCATAAGCACAAGCATGCATAATACTTAAAATAATTTCTAATCAAAACATACGCATATAGTAAAAAAACAGAACATCATTCAAAAAAAACTTGAAATCATATTAATCATGGCATAATCAAGTAGTAACACACTTAGGTCAAAAGAACAAAAAACAACTATCAAACATAAAAGAATTTAGGCCAAAGATGGCCCTTAAATATAAATGCTAACGCTAGCGATAATTTTAATAAATAAAATATCGTTTCTAAACGTGCATTTTTGACGGCTAAAGTCCTAACCTAAATGCATGTATGCATGAAAAGTGAGTGAAAACATGTCAATGTGAGATTGTAGTGTAAATATGAGTTGTAGTGTAAAATGTAATATGTTAAAAAAGTGCATGATCATACATAATGCAAAATGAATCTATCCCTAAATGCAAACATGTCATACTTGAAAATAAAATAAGTAAAAAGAGAAAAGAGGCATGATGAACATAAAAACTTCATTTAGTCATTCTAATCATAGAAAAAAAACAAAGATAAAGAAAAATAAAACAAGCAACAACGACGAACTTAACAAAAATTATCTATCATGAAATTAGCATAAGGCAAGAAATGGAGAAAAGCATATTGAACAATAAATTAACATTTTAATTCATGGCATTATAAGAAGAACTTTTACAAAAGAACTAATCACCTAATCAAGCACAAACAAGCAAAATCACAAATAAAAAGAACATGACATACCAACTATCATACTAAGTCCAAACATATATATTTTTGATTTTTTCATGTTCTAATCAAGTCATAGTCAGTGTTTTAAAAACCGGACCGGACCGGCCGGTCGAACCGGTTGGACCGGTGAACCGGTGCTCAACCGGTCCGGTCAGGTTATCAGATCGGATATGCAGTTAGACCGTAGAAAACCGGCGTGAACCGGTGCAAACCGGTGAACCGGACGGTTTTCCTAAACCGGCCAGTTTAGTTTTATTTGCCTAGTTTATTTTTTTGGAAAATTTGGATTTTTTTTTTATATTTTATTTGTGGACTGGATTTTATTTTGCGTTTTTTTTTTATAATTTGGCCCATTCTAATGTATTGAAACAGGGTCTTTTTGTTACTAGTAACATGAAATGTTTTAATGCTTAAAAATATTAGAAAATTGTCATTAGCAAGTTTTTAGCCCTTGACCTCTTTGTTAAAGAAGGAGCACAATACCACTAGGCTATACTGTTTATTTGACAATAGATTTACTTTGTATTAAATATATTATATTTATTTTTATATTACTATTATTTTTATATAAAACAAGTTTAACCACAACAAGTGATTTGTTTTATATTTATAATAACTATTACTTCTGTGGTAAAAAAACACAAATGATTTTAATTTATTATATTTATAATTAAAATATATATGTTATAATTTTTCTTTTTAAAAAATTATTATGTGTATATTCTTCGATTAAATCGAATTTAATACATATAATTATTTTTTATATAAACTGAGTTATTTGATTTAATTAGGTTTAACCGTATTAGTTTATTTAATTTTTTTAACACTTTATAAATGCTAAATATTTTTTAAAACTTATCTGACTATATTAAAACACATGTGAAAACCTTTTATATTATCCTATTTATTTGTTGCATGTGTGATGACTATGTCTAAAATTTAAATTTAAAGAATAACTATATTTTATTTAAGTGACGTGATTTTTTTAGAGATCGAGTCATCCGGTTCGACCGGTTTAATTACTATATAGTTTTACTATAGATACCGGTTCATTTCACCGGTTTAATCCGGCTTGATCCGGTTTAGTCACGCGGTTCGACCAGTGACTCCGGGGTTCAACCAGTGAACCAGTAGCCTTACCGGTTCGATGACGGGTCCGGTTTTTAAAACATTGGTCATAGTAAATTAAAAAAACTTAGAATTTCAAACTTGACACTTAAGGAGCAATAAAATTTCAAGTCACAATTTTTTTTTTTTATATATACATTTTTCTAAAAAAACACATAACAATACCACATCAAGATTAATTAATTTTTTTTTTTTAAATCATGATTTTTAGTATCCTAAATAAAAAAACTAAAACTAAAAAAAACAACCTAACACTCAAAAAGACGAAGTTTTGAAATTTCATATATCATTTTTATAATATTATGAGAGAAAATTTCTTTAGCATTTTTTCTAGCACAACATAAAAATAAGATGAAAAGGATTAAAAATTAAAGGTCCTTAAAGTGTCAAAAATTTGTCATCATCACTTTTGCTCAAAATTTCAAAAAAAAGAGGAAAAATATTGTTTCAAAACCATTATTCACATAAATACAACTAACTAAAAAAAAGTCATAAAAATAGATAAATAAAAATCAGGAAAGAAACAAAGCAGACCAATGTAACAAACAACAACAAAAAAAATCGGAATGGGTTCTAAATTGAGCCTAGGATTAGATCTGCAGCTGCAGCCCACTGGGGGGTGCGCAGAGAAGGCTCAGGGGGGGGGGGCGGAGGGAAAATATAGAGGGAAGTATACAAAGTTTTTTGTACTATCAAAATCATTTTTTCAATTTTTTTCTCTTTCTTCAATTCTGATCCTCTCAATTCTCCCTCGTTTTCTCTCTTCTTTCTCTCATGAACAACAACAACAAAACAAATCATATTCAACAAATCACCCAGAAAACATGTTCAAATCCGAAAATGCAAAACATAACCCTAGCCCAAAAATTCCTTATAAGCACGAATCCATGGCCAAAAACAACATAAAATCAACCAAACAAATAGATCTGGGTTTCCAAAACCAAAACCCTAACCCTAATTTTTGAAACCCTAAGCCTAGATCTATACCAGATTCATGCAATTAAACGTTCGAATTAACAAAACAGCATCAAATCCATTTCAGAAATACAAAGGAATAATAGATTTATACCCTAGATCTATATGGTCATGCAAGATCCAAATGAAGATGAATAGAAGGCGAAGATAAACTTACCTCCCTTTGCAGTGAATCTTGATGTAAGCACTCTTTCTCCTCTTCTCGTCGTTTTTTCCTCTTCTCTGCTTCTGACCTGGTTCGGGTTTCTTCTCTCTAACCCTTCTTTCTCTTTTCTGGTGCGAGGTGGTGGATGAAAAACGGACAAAGAAGCTTTCCAACAAACCTTTTCACAGTGTGTGAAAAAGGATTGTTGATTGTTGGTTTTGGTTCGTTTTTGTTGTATTAGTTTTTCTCTGTGATTTTTTTTCTTTCCTCTCTGCCGTTTTTCTCTGTTTTGTAACCCTAGGAAAAAAAAATTGTGTCACTGTTTGGGATGTATTTATAGGTAGCCTTGGGGTTTTCTTTGGTTAGGTGAAGACGGTTGTGATGTTGCCATCTGTATATGATACTGTTATTTTCGTTTGTAAATTCGGCATTTTTATCCCTTTTGCTGTAATTTCATAACTTTGTCTTATTTGTATTGAAATGGTGAATTTTTGTTTGCTCAGTGAAAAAATGTGAAAATGGTTTATTGTAAAACAGTGGGTTTTTTATCTTGGTTGGAAAATGAAAAGAAAGTGGTTTTGAGGTACTAGCTTCACAATTGTCACTAGTTTTGGTATAGGCATTGACTTGTTTCCATGATTAGATAATTCTTCCTCTTCATTTTTATGTATTATTCCCAAGTTACTTGAAAAAGAAAAAGAACAAAAACGAGAAAAAGAAAAGAGAAAAAACTAAAGATAAATAAAGTTAAGTAAAGAAAAACTAAAGATAAAGAAGAAGAAATTTTGTTAACCAAAATGAAGAAACAACAAACAAAAAAGAAAAATTTAGAAAAGAAAAGTAAATTTAGAAAGACAAAAGACTCAAAGTTCTATTCTTTCGTTTTTTGTTTTAGTGAAAGAAAAACAAAGAATGACAATAAATAATAAAAAAAGAGATAATAATATAATATAAAAGAAGGAAAAGGGATAACAATAATAAAAAAGAAGATAAAGACTATTTTTCTTATAAAAGAGAATTTTTTTTACTTAAAAACGAAATTGCAAATGAAAATGATAGTAGAGGATAAAATAAATAATGATAAATTAGTAAAAATGTAATTGTTAAATGATAAAAGACAAGATAGTAATAAAAGCATATAATAAGTAATAAAAGGTAAAAAGTAAAGTAAATGATTAAACGCCCTTGAATATTTTCATCTTGATCGGTACATAGTGTCGTAAACTGCTGAAAAAAGAAACACGAGAGCGTTGGTCACATTTGTAACAATGAAATCAAAATAAACAAACTACGATAGTGATATTGTAAATGAAATAAATAAATAAATAAAAACCGGAGTAAAAATGAAATGCATGCTTTAATTAAAATGTGAAAATACATATGGATTTTAGGTCCAAAATTGGGGTACAAATGTGTTTTGGTATGCTTTTTTGTAAGGTTAGAGATTTTTGTAGTGGCTGCCTGAATGTTTTGGTTATCTTTTGTACTTTAGAATCTTGAATGATGACATATTTCCATTGTAGTATAATTTTTTGTTTGAACTGATTATAGGCATGCTATCAAAAGTAGCATTATTAAAGGTAATTTGTGCAAAAATTTCAAGAGACCACTGAGCCATCAATTTGTTTAACTCTAAGTCTTTTTTTTTTTATTATATATGCAATATATATATAGTCTCATACCTATGATTATAATTATATGCAGACATATGAAAACAAATGAGTATATGCCAACAGTGGAAGAACTTTTGGAGGAACATTTGGTGAAACACATGAGTGGTTGGAGATTTGTTTCTGTTGTCAACTCAATACCTTGAAAGATCATCAAGAGCTCCAACATCAACTAGTGGCGGTAAAGGTTTTACTACGAGACATGAATTGGATGCAAGTAGTAAAATAGTGATTTGCATTAATAAAATTGTGCACAAGTAAGTAAAAATAAAGAAATAATCATTTAATACTAAAATTAGAGCTTACTTGAGTATCAATTTTAGGAATTGGACGACAGGCGCAGATATACAAGAGGTGACATATATGGCATCTCACACAAGAGAAGCGATGGAACATTTATAAATGAGAAAGCACAAGAAAAAAAAGTGTAAGCATTTTTCCATCTTACAAGAATGAGTCTATGTTAGTTATTTTGTTTCCTAATAATTACTTGCATATTCAGTTTGTTAATTGTTTTTTAGTTCTTAGTGTTCAAGATCTTTCTTAAATACAATGTGTTAGAATTAGTTTATGTTAGTTAATTCTGTTTGTTGATTGATAGTTACTTAAATTGCATCTGCAAAGTGTCATTCTTTCAAGCTCTTAAGCTCTAAATGTTTTTCCTCTCTTTTTTCTCTATGCATTTTTTATACCTTTGATCATGTGTTAATCACATTAAATAGTGCTTTGCATTAATAAAATTGTGCACAAGAAAAAATAAAGAAATAATCATTTGATACTAAAATTAGAGCTTTGGAGGAACAAGTTGCTATGTTGACGCAACATTTTGCTTTATATTCCAGAGGCAATCATGTAATCAATTCAAAACATAATGACTTAATGATTTAAAAAACTATTATATAATAACATTTAAGACCGTGTATGTTCTTGTGAGATATGATATATAGTCTTGTAATTGTAATTCCTGGCACTCAGTAGTAAGATGTTTTAGCAATTGCTACAGCGTCTACTCGCAACACAGACAATAATAAAAACGATAAAGGACAGAATGTAAATAACACAAGAGTTTGTTGACCCAGTTCGGCGCAAACTTGCCCTAATCTGGGGATACCAATCCAGGAGGAATCCACTATATAGCCCTAGTTCCAAGACACCAGTATACAACCCGTTCACTGCTCTAACCTAGCAACTACCTTGTGCAACTCAACCTAGGAACTCCTAGGTCAAAGGCGCCCCGCCTTACTCCTTACTAACAACACGGACAGTGTTGTTCACAATCAACAAACAACTTATAATGGTGAGAGCACACTCAAACAAAACGATCAATTCCGTACTTAAAGGCTTAAGAGTAATCACACAAACAACCCAAGACAACAGCCTATGTCTTTAGCAAGTATCAACGTGATACAAGAAAAGACTCACAAGGTTCACTAGGAAAAATACGAGCAACACACGCTTTAGTGAACACAATAAAATTCCCACAACCCTAACTAGGTTTTACACAAGTATATATAGAGTCTTCAGCGCAGCTTGACTTGTTCCTTAAGAAAAGGAGTCTTCAAAAATATATCCAATAAAAATAAACCAAATCCTAAAATATGGGAATTATATTTTAGAATTAAATCTTCACATAAGAGATAACTTCTGACCCAAGGCGCGTTCTCTTATGCCAACTTGCATGATAAAATATATTTTCAAAATAAATCATTTCAAGATATACTTCAAAAATAAAAACGTGCGCGTCCAAACAGCTTCAGGGCTCAACATACTCAGTGCTTCAGCATGTCCTAGAGCATGTGACAAAATGGGTTTTTGCAAAATTATAGCCAACATACAAAAACGCCAACAATCTCCCCCTTTGGCAAATTTTGGCTAAAACACTTTTTGATCAGCATTCATAAAAAAATAATTCTTCAAATCACCTTCAACATATAACTTCAGAAGAATAGGACATTACTTGAATGCATAGGCTAACCATGTATCAGAGGTATGCACAGCGGATATGAAATTCAACTAGCCTCAAAGAGTATGATCAAAGAGACTTAAACTCTCAAGTGGATTCCAGAGAAAAAACAATCAGCTTCAAAAAACGTCAACAGAATTTAAGGACTAGGAAAAATAAATTCCTCCCCCTCAATTCATGCAATCAGGATTAGGAAAAATAAATTCCTCCCCCTTAATGCATACAATCAATAATACTCCACTTCAATGGAAAAAATAAATTTCCACACATACATACTACTCCCCCTGTCTTCATGCATTGCTAAACATCAGATAGATGATGAAAATATCATAGAAATCAGTAGCAAGCACACACTTCAGTAGTGCATCAACATCAACACTAACAACTCTAATAATTACTCCCCCTTTTTAGCCAAAGATTTTGACCAAAGAGAAAGAGCATCATATTGTCAGAACAACAAATAAATCAGGAATAGAACCACATAGTACTTATTACAGACCAGATGGCACACACAGGTGCATAGATAATCCAGGGCTTCACCCATAATACAAAACATCAAAAAAAAATAGAGCATTAAAACTCATCACTTCCTTCAGAATCCTCCACCACAAGACCTTCATCATGAGCAACCAGATCTTCAGCTTCCAAGTTCTGAATAACACGATCCACCAAAAACTTCTTGTCATCCAAAGCCTTACTCAAAACCTTGAGATCAGCAATCATCTGCTGTCTGCTGAGCATAGCAGATTTGCCTTTGGCAGATGCTAGAGCAATATTTGCAGCATGTGACTTTTCCAAAATCCTAGAGTCTAAAGTAATTTCTGACTCTCTCTTAGCAGGCTCATCAGTAGGAAAGCATAGCTCAGGAAATTGTTGCAGGATGATATCACAGAGTAAAGTGGGAAAAGCAATAGGAATTTTTGTAGCATTTGTCTTCCTATGAGCTATAGTTTGATAGAATATAAATTCACCAAAATTAAAAGCAGATTTGGTACCTATAGCATAGATGAATTTACTCAGCACCCTGGAGACATCATTAGAATGTGTAGTAGGCACCCAATTTGCAGCTGCAATCTTGTTAAGAATAGCATACTTTGTAGAAAGCTTGGCAGCAGACAAATTATTCTTCATTGGCCACTCCTTGACCAGATCATCAGTGAGGGTCTTGCAAATGCTACAACTCAGCTACCTCTTCATCACTCCTACCTAGGTATTCATTGATTACTGCAGGTGAGAAATTAACACATTTACCACGCACAAAAACCTGCCTATATTCAGCACTCATAGGATCATCACAGTCAGCTCCTATGTTTACAATGAATTCCCTGACCAGCTTGATGTAGCATTTCCCCAAGCTTTTAACTGTCTTCACCAGACCAGCAGCTTCAATAACCTCCATAAGCTCTTGGAGATTCAATAGATCATGATACAAATTCCTTTCCACAGCTACCCTTCTCTCACAGATAAACTTCCATCTAGATGCACCTTCCTCGTGATGGAATGACACATTGTCAAGAGGAACAGATGGTACACTCTTAGCTCTTTTCCTCCCTGTATCAACTGGCTTGTTAGATGTGCCAGCATCCTCTACAGCATCTTCTTCAACAACAAAGTCACTGTCATCAGATGACTCATGCTTTCTCTTTAGAACCTTTTTCTTAGGCTCAGCATTTGGAATAAATTTGCTCTTTGTTCTGCCAGGGCCATACTTTACTGGCTTTAATCCATTAGTAGATTTGGATTTCTTTGTTGACTTTGGTGGTGGTGTAGGTTCCTTTCTAGATCTACTCCTTAACCTGCCAGCAATGCTAGGTCCAGGAGTCTTCTCCACCATTTTGTCCACAGCAGACAAAATCTCAACATCAGGTTCCTTGTTCTGTGAACCTGTTTGGTGATCAGACAGAGTGTGATCATCCACTTTCACTTCAGCAGTCTTCATGCTCTCATCATTCTGAGAGACCTCAACAGTATCACCAGACACAACATCATCTGCCTTTGCAGTGTCTAAGACATCAGATGCTCTAGCATCTGTAACAGCATCAACATCTTCAGGAAGGTTAGTACCTTCATGATCTTCAGCGTTTTAAGAGGCAACAGCAATTGGATCAACTTCCTGAGTTGTCTCCAGCACAACATTCTCTGTGGCCTTAGTGTTAGCACCACCATCAACATTCAAATCACCAGAATCATCTAATCCTAGGGTTTCAGACTCTTGAACTACCCTACTAGAAGATTCAACATTCTTTTCACCTAAGTCATCAACATACAACTCTTGCATAGTATAAGATTTGCTAGATCTAGATTTTGACTTAGACTTCTTCTTCTTCCCTTTTGATTTCACAGATTCAGGGGAAAGAACACTTACCGACTTCTTCTTCTTTGGTTTTTCTTTCTTTGATTTTGCGGTAGTGTCGGGAGCGACAACAAATATAGGTTCTGCAACAGCAATCAACGTTGCAGGTTCTTCTTGCGGTGGTGAGTTCGGTGAATTTTCTCTGATCGGTGAAGAAACTAGAGTAGACATGATTATTGTGAGAGAGTGATGGAATGTGAGGAGTCTGAGAGATGAGAGATTTCTTGATCGAACTACAACGGGGATGTAACAGAGAGAAAGTGATCGTTTGAGTATTTTGAAAAGTGAGGCAATGATCATGATAAAAGAAGTTAATAAGAAAAAGAAAACCATTCCTTGATATGCGTGCACCCTAGCTTTATAGGAGGGAGAAACAGTTGCACGCCTTTTAAAGTATAACCGGTATTGGCTTTCCAATAGGCAAATTCCCAATTTGCCCCTCAACTTCTCAAATTATGTTGCATCTAATGCCTTTGTGAAAATATCAGCAAGTTGTTCATTTGTTGCTACATGCTCAAGTGTGACAATCTTTTCTTCAACAAGATCTCTAATAAAATGGTGCCTTATGTTAATATGCTTAGTCCTACTATGTTGAATAGGATTTTTAGAGATGTTTATGGCACTCAAGTTGTCACAGTATAATGTCATAGCATTTTGTACCACATTGTACTCCTTCAACATTTGCTTCATCCACACTAGTTGAGAACAACTATTACCAGCTGCAATATATTCTGCCTCTGCAGTTGATAGAGACACACAATTTTGTTTCTTACTAAACCAAGATATGAGATTATTACCTAGGAAGAAACATGCTGCTGAAGTGCTTTTCCTTTCATCTGCACTTCCTGCCCAATCAGCATCACAGTAGCCTACTAACATAGTATTATCACTGTGACAGTACAGGATTCCATAGTCACATGTCCCATTCACATACTTTAGAATTCTTTTGACTTGTGTGAGGTGACTCATTTTAGGCTCGGCTTGATATCTTGCACATACTCTTACAGCAAAAGTAATATCAGGTCTGCTTGCTGTGAGATACAATAAGCTTCCAATCATACTTCTATAAAGACTTTGATCAACACTGATCCCTTTCTCATCTTTGGTAAGCTTCAAATGTATTGCTGCAGGTGTTCTTTTGGTGCTAGCACTCTCCATACCAAACTTTTTCACAATATTTCTTGCATACTTACTTTGAGACACAAAGATAGTATCCTCCATTTGTTTGACTTGGAGCCCAAGAAAGAAAGTTAGTTCACCAACTAAACTCATCTCCAACTCTGACTGCATATGCTGCACAAATTGCTGGACCATCTGATCAGACATTCCACCAAAGACTATATCATCCACATAAACTTGTGCTATCATCACTTTATCTTTCTCTTCTCTCACAAACAGAGTCTTGTCATTGCCACCCTTTCTGTATCCATGAGTAACAAGAAATTCAGTCAACCTTTCATACCAAGCCCTAGGAGCTTACTTTAGACCATACAAGGCCTTTTTCAATCTGTAGACATGATCTGGAAAGCTAGGATCAACAAAACCCTTAGGCTGTTCAACATAGACTTCTTCATTCAAGTACCCATTAAGGAAGGCACTTTTCACATCCATTTGAAATAGCTTGAACTTCAATATACATGCAATCCCTAATAGAAGTCTTATGGATTCAAGACGTGCTACAGGAGCAAATGTCTCATCAAAGTTTATCCCTTCAATCTGAGCATAGCCTTGAGCTACCAATCTAGCCTTGTTTCTAGTTATGTTCCCACTCTCATCAGATTTGTTCTTGAAGACCCATTTTGTACCAATTACATTCACACCTTTAGGTCTAGGCACAAGATCCCATACCTCATTCCTCTTGAATTGTTCAAGTTCTTCCTGTATGGCATTAATCCAGAATTCATCAGTATGAGCTTCTTTGACATTCTTGGGTTCAATCTTTGAAACAAAAATTGAATTAGACACTGCATCTCTTGTTCTTCTTGTAACAATGCCTTGGTTAAGATCTCCAATGATAAGCTCTTTTAGATGATTCTTCTGAACTCTTGTAGATGGACCTTTGTTGGGTTCAGTACTACATAATTCAGAGTCAACATCTTCCTTTTTAGTTTCAAGTACATCTTCCTGCTGATCAGATGCTATAGATATTGCTGGAGCATCAGACCTCTTATCTTCACTGGAGTCATCTACGACTACATTGAAAGATTCCATCATGACTTTAGTTCTGGAGTTGAACACTCTATATGCTCTGCTGTTGGTAGAGTATCCTACGAATATGCCTTCATCACTCTTGGAGTCCAATTTTCTTCGTTGTTCCCTATCAGCTAGGATATAGCATTTGCTTCCAAAGACATGGAAATACTTGACAGTTGGTTTCTTATTCTTCCACAGCTCATATAAGGTAACTTTTGTGCCAGTTCTCAAAGTGACTCTATTGTGTATATAGCACGCAGTATTCATAGCTTCTGCCCAAAAATGATATGGAAGATTTTTGGCATGTAACATAACTCTAGCTGACTCTTGGAAAGTTCTATTCTTTCTCTCAACCACACCGTTTTGTTGTGGTGTAATTGGTGAAGAGAATTCATGTGCTATCCCTTCAGCTGTACAGAACTCAGAGAACTTGAAATTCTCAAACTCCTTTCCATGATCACTTCTTATCTTCAAGACCGTACTATCCTTTTCTCTTTGTATTTGAACACATAACTCCTTGAAGACACCAAAAGTATCAGATTTCTCTCTAATGAATTTGATCCAAGTGTACCTTAAGAAGTCATCAACCATTACAAAAGCATATCTTTTACCACCTAAGCTTTCAACTTGCACAGGACCCATCAAATCCATGTGTAATAGCTCAAGTATTCTGGAAGTTGTCAGATGCTGTACCAGCTGATGAGGCTTCTTTGTTTGTTTCCCAATCTAACACTCACCACATATGTTCCCTTCTTCAATTTTGAGCTTAGGTAGACCTCTAATTGCTTCCTCAGCTATGGAATTCTTTATACTCCTTAGACAGATGACCTAACTTTTGGTGCCATAATGTTACTTCATCTTCCTTAGAAAGTAAGCAAGTTGACAAGCCAACTTCCTCTTGTGGTTCCCATAAGTAACAATTATCATTTGACCTCACCTTTCATTATGACTTCTCCTTCTTGATTAATGACTAGACATTCAACTTTTGTGAAGTTAACCAACAACCCTTGATCATATAGCTGACTGATACTGATTAGATTGGCTGTCAAACCTTTCACAAACAAGACTTTTGTAAGTTTAGGTAGACCCTTTCTTTCCAAGTTTCCTATCCCCTTGATTTCACCTTTAGAGCCATCACCAAAAGTGACAAAGCTTGTTGAATAGGACTTAATATCAACCAGAAAATTCTCAATTCCAGTCATGTGTCTGGAGCACCCACTGTCAAAATTGAAGGGAAATAGAGATAGTAAAAGCAGCGGAATTCAAAAACTTTCCTTTAATGATCCTTACGAATGAGCATGATATGTGTTTTAGGGTTTTTACCTCTTGTAGGGAAGAACCTTTGAATCACGAACAAGATGATCACGAGCGTCGATGAAGGTCACCCACGCCTCTAACTAGTCCACACGAACAGTGATCTTCAATAGAGTGCTAGCCCTTTATGTTTGAAGGCTATGCAAGAATATTGAGAGAGAGAGAGAGGATTATTTTAGGGTTCTCCAACTCTAAATATTCTTATGCTTTTTTTGGTGTGTTTTGAGCAATGACAAGAGATCTCTATTTATAGATATTTCTTGTCTTGGGCATCAAGACAACTCTAGTCATGAGCACAAAAAAAATATCTCTTGTCACAAAAATAAAATATATATTTTTGCCACACAAAAATATAACTATATCTTGTCACAAAATAAAATAGATTTTGTCACACAAAAATATAACTTTATCTTGTCACAAAATAAAATTTATTTTGTCACAAAATATATATCTTTTTGGGCAAATCCCAACAAGACACAAAGGCTAGGGGCGCGCGCTCCTCATGAGTGATAGTACTCATGTGCGCGCCCTCCCACCATATCCTATGATGTTCTTCGCTCAAGTAAATTACCGTAATACCCTTATCACTTTGCATATCCACCGTACCTTACGGTGTTCCTTTAATTATCTCAATATTAGACTGTCCTTATGTGTTTGACCCTTGTAGGTTTCCATAACGTTGGCAATTATATTAAATAATTTATTTAATATAATAAACAATGAGCGGTATCTAGCAACACATCATTGCTACCCAAGTTATGAGAAATTAACATGTGATCAAAACATAACCTTTAGTGATAATATATGCATGTATAATTACCCCTTTTCCCCTTATGTCTATATTGAACACAAAGCATACTTGGTGTCATCTTTGTCCAGTTCAATATTGGGCCCATGACATTTATCCTGTTATGCAGGATTGGCAAATTCCATCTTGGTCACTACTGTCCCTCAACATGCTTTGTGAAGTACCCATCAACTGCCTTTATGGTTATCCTGTTACGGACAACGTTAGATCAGCAACAAAGCACTTGACTCCACATCTAGGGTACAAAGTGGTTTCAGGTCTAAGGGCGGTTTACACCATTATCACCATGAGAGTAACTTATGACACTTTAGCATAACATTCTATGTAGTACTCTCATAGCAGGTCAATCCGGTATAACTATTACTCTTAATCTTTTATACCTATGTCAAGACTTGATAACTCCTTATCCTATGATCCATGAGATGCGATCATCAGTCTATCTTCATAATAGTCTTTATGCTTTAAGGTTATCCCTTTTCACCTTAAAGCTCGACTACGGATACTTTAAGAATAGCGTCCTTATGTTTAATATAATCTCATGATTAAGTCACACTTAATATTAAACGGACTTTCTATTCTAGGGACTTTATTAATATTTTGGACGTTACAAGCATAATAAAGAAATGCCATATTTATATTTAAACTCCTAAAGCAAATACTATGAAAATAGATTGGCTCTTAGGGCTTACTCCAACAATCTCCCACTAGCACTAAGGCCAATCAAGTATTCTCTAATACCTATAGACCTAGCATGCTCATCACGCTTCAACTGCGCAAGTGGATAAGGAACAACTTCCTATGTTGGTATCTTACGTATCTCCCAACGTTCTATTTCAATCTCTATCGAAATATAGAAGTGTCTAAGTATATTCATGAATCGTCGGTGAGATCTATTCTCAAGTGTTCTTGCAAGTTTAAACCATTACCATCACTAATGTAATTAATGTGACTTGCAACACCGGAAACATAGTTTTAGCTTAACCATGAGCTAAACGATCCAATCTTGATTACTTAACTTCTACAACTGAAATAAACATACTACTAAGCATATCTTATAGCCTTCAATGCTTATATTCAGGCATGATAAACAATACATTGGTATGGAAACTTCCATCATTATAACTTCCTTATAATGATCCTTTCCATTCCTAACTATTTCAAGAAAAGGTCCTTAGTTCCTTTAAGGTCCTTAAGGAATATTCTTGAAGGTCAATTAGTGTCAAACACTAATTTTAATTTTGGTACAACTGATTGTGTTACAATCATGTGGTGTATCTGATATGGTACATATTATGATGTGCATGATTAATCCTATCTTCCAAAGCATATGGATTTTTCTTATGTGCCTTATTCTCATCTAATGAGACATGATTTTGTCCTTTAGACAAAATGAATCCTTTGACATATGCAATAAATTCACACATTAAGTGTCTCAACACTTTGCTAATACATGTACATAGGCTATTCCTAACTCCTTAGGAATCCTCATCTAAATGCATAGGCTATTCCTAACTCTTTAGGAATTCTTGCCTAAGTATTTCATCAAGAGTTATTTCCTTAATCAAGTCTCACATGTATAAGGAAAAGGTCTTTGATGATTTAATATGTCATCCACATATAATATCAGATATAATATTATCACTCCCACTAAATCCTTGTGTGCACAAGATTTATATTTGTCCTTTATCAACCTGTTTTCCATAAAACTTCCAAAAGGAACAAATATTTAAATTTATTCAATCTAATCAAAATTAGATAGGTTTGTCCTTATTAATTTGTTTTCTCAAAACTTCATAAAAGGAACAAATAATAATAAATTTCAGAGAACTCTATCTAATCAAAATTAGATAGCTACAAGTTGTATACCTTTTTCTAGCATCCTTTGGATCAACAAAACCCTACATATATGTCTAGTACATTTATATGAGGTCATTGCAATTAAGGAATGCAACTTTGTTATCCATCCACCAAAACATGTAGTACAACATTTAGTAAAACAATCAAATAGATCTTAAGTCTTACTATTAATTATATTTAGGGTTTCATCATAATTTGCATTATGATTTTGCGTGAAACCTTTAATAATCAATCAAATCTTAAAAGATATTCTCAATACCATCCATATCAATATTCAATAAGAATACTCACATTCATCGTATGAGTCTTACTCATCTTGATGACATAACCATTATCTACATAAGGTTAGTGTATATGGTTTCTATTTAAGATTTCATGGCATTTAGCCACTTCTCAGAAATTAGACCGTCTTACGACCTTTTAGAAAGTTAAAGACTCATCTTCCATGAGAATCATATCACATTGCTGGGTCATGATAAAATCATACTTTTTAGTCATACGTGATATGTTTAGACTTGTCTTGGATTTTTGTGCAACTTAAATCATTGGTCCTTCAACATCCTTGAGGAATCAATTTATGTTCCCATTCCAATAAATATGTTTTGTAGTAATTGAATAATTTTTCAAGTTCTATATCACTCCCACTGTCTCTTTTAGAGACATACTCCCACTAGAGTAATTATCCAAAATTAGCATCAAAACAATTTTTGTCTTTTGGAGTGATATAAGATAAGCATCCCTAAGAATACTTCCACATATTTATTCATTTAATTTGGATTTAAATATATCTAATAAATTTCCGATCCAAAATTTCATAAAGGCAAACTTGGTGCTCTTACCCCATATCGCATATGGTGTCTTTATGATCACCTTAAAAGGGAACCAGTTGTGGGTAAAGATTAACTATAAGAAGAGAGATTTTAAGAGTCAATGATGTATTTAAACTATCTTAAATCATGTCAAACATGATGTGATAAAATAGTTATTTTACACCTTAATTAAGTACTTATTGATATGACTCATTCATATGTCTTAAATACTTTTATTGAGTTCTATTTTCTTCATTGTTTAAACTATTTGACAAATTCAAAGATCTCTAATTTGTGTCACACACATATCCACCTTTAATGATTATAATCATCAATGTAAATGAAGTAAAATAAACTTAATATATATCAAGTTTGTTTAGTGGTAGTTATACATCTCATGTATATTGTTTAATTGGGTCATGTGTCATCTACACCTTTTCATTACTAACTGTACTAAACAATAAAACTCTTGATATATGTGCAAGGTCCAAATCTTATTTGGTTCTTGTCATAACTGTTATAGAATAATCTTATCAAGATCATGGAACCCTAGTCCATTACTTGACCTGAAACAATACTATAGAAGACTTTGCTTAAATGATAGGACAATCATTTGTCTTATTATTTAAAGCTACAATTCATATCTTGTCGTTACAAGATATAATTAATACTTCTATCACTACATCGAATTCAATAACGATTATTGTGTCCATTTCAAATTTAATTTTTAAGTCATATCAAGATCATGGAACCCTAGTCCATTACTTGACCTTGAGCAATAGAAGATTTTAAATGATAGGACAATTGCTTGCCTTATTATTTAAAATTACAATTTATCTCTTGTCAATAGAAGACATCTAATTAATACTTCTATTACTAGATGGAATTCAATAACAATTATTGCGTTCCATCATAGCATAAGCTTTCATTGTCAATGAAACATTTTTCATTCTAGACATGAGTTGACTTAATCTTTATAGTCAATGTTCTAATTCTTTAAACATCTCTATTTTCGTGAAATTGAGATTCAATCTTTGTATCATATACCTTTGTAGAAATAGACATCTTGACTTTCTATAACAATATGTATAATATTGAAGTCTTACTTCATTCGCTTTAGTTTGACTCTTCCAAGAACTATTTACGGCATTCTTGTTTTAATCAATGGTCTAACCATTTAAAATAGCCGTTCTTCTTTGGCAACCAATTTTGTTCTATTCAAATAAGAGAAATATAAATCTTTATATTATATCTCAAATTATGATAGTGCAAATTAATTCTCATTCAACTCAACAATTTCCGGTAGATATAGAAATTCACAAATTTATCTATATCTATCCATTGTAACTTGTTTAGATTGAACCTATGACCAACTCCTTGATCTATTGAGAAATCCATCATACTTTGAAGTTCTTTCAAAAAGATCTTGCTTTAAATGATCACATCATTCATTGTTTAAAAGTATGAAGTATTCTATATCTAGATGTCAATTTGATACTTCTAATAAGCATCCTTCTCCAATCTAGTTATAGTAGGTTGTTAGAATTTAGTTCAAGCTCTTATAGTACTTCTTGTATTTGAGAACCATTCTCTTTTGTGTACCAATTCAGAAACTATTTTCTGAAATCCTTGCCCTTCATAAGGACCATCTTACTTTGTATTGTATTTTATTTCAAAGATATGTAAGATTTTGTATTATAATTAAATCTTTTAATAAGGACTTTTATTAAAAGGCTTCCACTATTTTACTCAAAACAAATGACCCTCATCATTTGATTGGGAAAATCCCGTTGGAAGATTTTCTAGTGGATCGAGATCCATATTTCACTTCGTTCTAAGTCCGTGTAGGCGGATTACACAAAACTTAGTTATTTAGGCAGGAACTCCTTCCAATTGTATCTCATACAATTCTCGAATCTATCAATTGGGTGAACAACTCCTTATTCGAATTCATCATATGAATTATTCCCAATTCATGCTTCTAAACTTATATAATCTTATTATATTTTGTTTAGTTAAGTTTTGACCCAAATTTTAGAAGTCGGATATTACAATTATCCCCTCGCACCTTACTAATGTAAAACAAGCACCTTCGCGTGGGCGAAACCTACATTGTTCGATACTAGTCTTGATGAGTTCTAAAACTTGGAAAGCATAAAGTTAATATTCACATATTTTACTTGATAAAGAAAATACACCTCGCGTAGGCGAAACCTACATTTTCCTCATTAGTCTCTTATGTGTCTCTTGAGGAATGTTTATTAAGTTTGATCTCACCGGCTTGTTTAACATATTAAACGCTTCTCACATACAACAACATACACATGCATCATCATACATAAACATGCATCAACATACATAAACATGCCTATGAGAGAACCCTAAACTAGCCTAACAATGATCTACTTCTCCAAGCATCATCTCCATGGCTGTTCTCCTTTGTTCCTATGTATTTCTATTATAATATTACATCAAGAATACTCGTTTTACATACGAGGGAGTAAGATGAGAAGAGAAATTACATTGAGAAATTTAGAGAGAGGCACGACACGCAGGCCGTATTTAAATTCCCAAAATTAAAAACAAAAGAACAATCTAAGGCCATAATCATTCATTGGAAAACAACAATAATAAACTGTCTTTATTATTATCCTTCGTTCGAGTGGTTAATTAAAATTAAATTATTATAAATTGATCATGCCATTCATAACGGTTAAAATCGAGTCACGATTTCAAAAAATCGAGTTTTCGACAAGATTTGGATGCGCACTGGTCGCCAGGCCTCGCCCGCGCTCGCCAGCAATCGCCAGCCAGCGAGCTGCTCGGACTCGCACTCGCCCGCGCTCACCCGCGCTCGCCAGCCCGGGAGCTGCTCGGACTCGCACTCGCCTGCGCTCGCCAGTCAGCGACCGTGTCTGTGTCTGGTCGCCAGCCCTCGCCCGCGCTCGCTGGGCGACCGCGTTAGGGTTCCGCGAAAATCGTTTTACGATTTCGTAAATTGTGTCACGATTTTGGCGAGTTCTGAAACATGCTTTCAGTATATCACAACCCTTGTGATGTATTGAACCCTTTTGCAACAAGTTCCTTCCATTAAAACTCACCATGAACGACTATCGGTTTGATTCATCACCACATCAATGTTTCACCAATCGAAGGTTCCGAACCATTAATTGTGGATTGTTCAATACCAATAACGACTACGTGATTTAACGAATGAAATCTAGTATATCACATATACTTTATTTGCATCTTGTTCCTTTTTGTATCATATACAAATCTCTTGTATCATATACAAAACTTGATCAATTTAAAATTTAATTCCTCAATTTTATCTTGTTTAGGTTTTAATCACATTAAAACATAATTCAAACAAACATCATAATCATGGTTTCGTAAGTGGCTCTGATACCACTGAAGGGAAATAGAGATAGCAAAAGCAGCGGAATTCAAAAATTTTCCTTTAATGATCCTTACGAATGAGCATGATATGTGTTTTAGGGTTTTTACCTCTTGTAGGGAAGAACCTTTGAATCACGAACAAGATGATCACGAGCGTCGATGAAGGTCACCCACGCCTCTAACTAGTCCACACGAACAGTCACCTTCAATAGAGTGCTAGTCCTTTATGTTTGAAGGCTATGCAAGAATATTGAGAGAGAGGATTATTTTAGGGTTCTCCAACTCTAAAATATTCTTATGCTTTTTTTGGTGTGTTTTGAGCAATGACAAGAGATCTCTATTTATAGATATTTCTTGTCTTGGGCATCAAGACAACTCTTGTCATGAGCACAAAAAAAATATCTCTTGTCACAAAAATAAAATATATATTTTTGTCACACAAAAATATAACTATATCTTGTCACAAAATAAAATATATTTTTGTCACAAAAATATAACTATATCTTGTCACAAAATAAAATATATTTTGTCACAGAAAAATATAACTTTATCTTGACACAAAATAAAATATATTTTGTCACAAAATATATATCTTGTTGGGCAAATCCCAACAAGACACAAAGGCTAGGGCGCGCGCTCCTCATGAGTGATAGTACTCATGTGCGCGCCCTCCCACCATATCCTATGGTGTTCTTCGCTCAAGTAAATTACCGTGATACCCTTATCACTTTGCATATCCACCGTACCTTACGGTGTTCCTTTAATTATCTCAATATTAGACTGTCCTTATGTGTGTGACCCTTGTAGTTTCCATAACGTTGGCAATTATATTAAATCATTTATTTAATATAATAAACAATGAGCGGTATCTAGCAACACATCATCGCTACCCAAGTTATGAGAAATTAACATGTGATCAAATCATAACCTTTAGTGATAATATATGCGTGTATAATTACCCCTTTGCCCCTTATGTCTATATTGAACACAAAGCATACTTGGTGTCATCTTTGTCAAGTTCAATATTGGGCCCATGACATTTATCCTGTTATGCAGGATTGGCAAATTCCATCTAGGTCACTACTATCCCTCAACATGCTTTGTGAAGTACCCATCAACTGCCTTTATGGTTATCCTGTTACGGACAACGTTAGATCAGCAACAAAGCACTTGACTCCACATCTAGGGTACAAAGTGGTTTCAGGTCTAAGGGCGGTTTACACCATTATCACCATGAGAGTAACTTATGACACTTTAGCATAACATTCTATGTAGTACTCTCATAGCGGGTCAATCCGGTATAACTATTACTCTTAATCTTTTATACCGTGATCCATGAGATGCGATCATCAGTCTATCTTCATAATAGTCTTTATGCTTTAAGGTTATCCCTTTTCACCTTAAAGCTCGACTACGGATACTTTAAGAATAACGTCCTTATGTTTAATATAATCTCATGATTAAGTCACACTTAATATTAAACGGACTTTCTATTCTAGGGACTTTATTAATATTTTGGACGTTACAAGCATAATAAAGAAATGCCATATTTATATTTAAACTCCTAAAGCAAATACTATGAAAATAGATTGGCTCTTAGGGCTTACTCCAACAAAAATACCAGTCTTCCCTACATGTTGCTTTTAGAGATGTGTGAGCAATGAGTGAAACAATCTTCTTTCTAGGTCTCCATTCTTTCTTCCCAGACTTTTTGGACTTTGCTTGTTGCACCTTATTAGGAGATCCTTGAAGCAAGAAACAATAAGGTTTTATATGACATTTTCTCCAACAGTAGTGACATATCCATGGTTGAGATTTTTCTTTTACTCCCAGATGCTGCACAGATTGCTGAGGCAATTGACTTGGCCTTGTAGAAAATGTTTCTTTGAGAGGTGGATACATGGTATTCTGAATATACTCATTCTTCTTGTTAAACTTCTCATAGTTAAATCCAACACCATTTGGCCTACCTGAGATTTGTTGAGTCAGTAGGTCATCTAATTTCTCAGTGCCATTAGTCATCATAGAGACAAATTTCTTTTGCTCTCTGATTTGTGAATTCAGCACAGTCACTTCGTCTTGGAGATCAAGAATTATTGATAAGTATTTTTCTTTTTCACCCTGGAGCTGGGATATGATCTCCTTCTATTGCTCATTAATTCTGGACTCTTCTGCACTTCTGGTACCTAGTTCCCTATAAGCAGTTGCTAATGCATCATAGGTTAAATCTCCATCACATGATCCTCCATCAGATAAACATATTCCTGTTAGTGCAGTGATGTTCTTTGCAGACTCAGTCTCAATTTCTTCCTCAGAGGTGTCTTCATCTGACCAAGTTGCACTCATACCTTTCTTCTGCTTCTTCAGATATGTTGCACATTCAGTTCTAATGTGACCATAACCTTCACATTCATGACACTGAACACCTTTGCCTTGAGCAGGTTTATCATCAGTTCTAGGGAGAAGCAGTGTTTCTGTTGAGTTCATATGATTTACCCTGCGCAGATGTTCTAGCATTTCCTCTAGCAACTCTCAGTCTGGGTCTTCTATCCATAGATTTCAGGACCTTTTTAAACTGTTTTCCAAGCATTACCACAGCATTTGATAAGCCTTCATCAGGATCTATGGAACTCTCCACATCATCTTCATCAATGTTCGAGGCAAGAGCTATACTTTTATTCTTCTTTTCTACCCTCTCATTGATTTTTAACTCAAAAGTTTGAAGGGAGCCAATCAGCTCATCAACTTTCATATCACTAATGTCTTGTGCCTCCTCTATTGCACACACTTTCATATCAAATCTTTTGGCTAAAGATCTTAGGATTTTGCCTACTAGTTTTTCATCAGATATCTTTTCTCCCAAGGATTCAAATGAGTTAGCATACTCTAGTACATTCATATGAAAGTCACGAACACTTTCTTCTTCCTTCATCTTAAGATTCTCAAACTGAGTTGTTAGAAGTTGGAGTTTTGACTTCTTTACCCTCTGAGTACCTTCATGAGCAGTCTTCAAGATATTCCAAGCATCCTTGGCAACAGTACATTGATTGATCAGTCTAAACATGTTTGGATCCACTCCATTAAACAAGGCGTTTAGAGCTTTGGAATTTCCAACTGCTGCAGTGTCTTCAGCTTGAGTCCATTCTTCTTCAGGTTTGAGTTCATCAATATCATTATTATCAGTGTCTTTCACTTTGGGATGATCCCATCCTCTAAGTACAGCCTTCCAAGCCCTGCTATCTAGTGATTTCAAGAAAGCCGTCATGCGAGACTTCCAAATATCATAGTTAAACCCATTCAGCAGGGGTGGCCTGTTTACCATTCCTCCTTCTTTATCCATTATGCCAGAAATAGTTCCCTGGAGCTCACCCAAACAAGCAGGATGCCTGCTCTGATGCCAATTGTAATTCCTGGCACTTAGTAGTAAGATGCTTTAGCAATTGCTACAACGTCTACTCGCAACACAGACAATAATAAAAATGATAAAGGACAGAATGTAAATAACACAAGAGTTTGTTGACCCAGTTCGGCGCAAAGTTGCCCTAATCTGGGGGATACCAATCTAGGAGGAATCCACTATTATAGCCCTAGTTCCAAGACACCAGTAAACGACCCGTTCACTGCTCTAACCTAGCAACTACCTTGTGGAACTCAACCTAGGAACTCCTAGGTCAAAGGCGCCCCGCCTTACTCCTTACTAACAACACGGACAGTGTTGTTCACAATCAACAAACAACTTATAATGGTGAGAGCATACTCAAACAAAACGATCAAATCCGTACTTAAAGGCTTAAGAGTAATCACACAAACAACCCAAGACAACAGCCTATGTCTTTAGCAAGTATCAACGTGATACAAGAAAAGACTCACAAGGTTCACTAGGAAAAATAAGAGCAACACACGCTTTAGTGAACACAACAAAATTCCCACAACCCTAACTAGGTTTTACACAAATATATATAGAGTGTTCAGCGCAGCTTGACTTGTTCCTTAAGAAAAGGAGTCTTCAAAAATATATCCAATAAAAATAAACCAAATCCTAAAATATGGGAATTATATTCTAGAATTAAATCTTCACATAAGAGATAACTTCTGACCCAAGGCGCGTTCTGTTATGCCAGCTTGCATGATAAAATATATTTTCAAAATAAATCTTTTCAAGATATACTTCAAAAATAAAAACGCGCGCGTCCAAACAGCTTCAGGGCTCAACATACTCAAATGCTTCAGCATGTCCTAGAGCATGTGACAAAATGGGTTTTTGCAAAATTATAGCCAACATACAAAAACGCCAACAGTAATGATGGATGATCTTGTGATAGATGATAATTTTTTTAATACACATTTTTTATGGGTTTAAATTTCAGGTTTCAGACACGGATGCTCCCAAAGATGAATACCTTCTTCTGCTAGTCATGAAACACTAGATTAGGGTGGTTATTAAGTACTTTAGTTTATTTTAAAATACATTGATATCTTTTAAAGGATGTTTTAGATGTAAGTGATTTGATATTATAATATTTTACTTTAGGTTTAATTACTTGGTATTTGAAGTGATTAGGAAACATTAATATTTTGAAGTACTTGGATTATATGAAATTTTTTATTATAATTACTTTATTATTATTATTATTTTGACTCATTTTATTTGAATGTAAAAATAAAATGCAAAAAAAATTGTGCAAAAAAAAAAAGATTGACAAAATAATTGTGGGAAATAAAAAAAAAACAATTGTGGCAAACCAAAACAAAATTTATGGAAAACCAGGAAAAAAAAAGGAAACCAAAAAAAAAAAGTGGGAAACAAATATAGCGGCGGTTGGAACCGCCGCAAAATAAGCAAGGTAAATTGCAAACCAATGTAGAATAGAGACGGTTCCAGACGGTCGCAAACAGAAAAATTTAAAAATAGCGGGAAGCAACAATAATGGCGGTTTGAACCACCACAAAATATCCAGGTAAAATTGAAACTCAATGTTAATTAGCGGCGGTTATGAACCGTCGCAAAAAACCAGCAACCGTCGCTAATTAACTTAGCCACGGTTATACCAACGGTATGCCAGAACCGCCGCTAATTGACCTAGCGACGCCTCTTTTTGGGACGATATTTAAACCGTCGCTGTAAGCATTTAGCGGCGGTTTTAACCGCCGCTATATGCTCCCAGAACCGCCGCCGCTTGCCAGATTCCTTGTAGTGTGCTAGTCAGCAGTAAGTCCTCATAAAGGGCATCTCATCTGAAGATCCTACTAATCAAGGACGAAACACTTCAAGAATGGGTCAACTGAGGTCAACACCCTTAAAGCATGAATCAATTAGGGGCACATCTCTCAAGGGTTCAAATAACAGGGGCAATAAAACATGAAAGCATTACTTCCAATTGAAGGCTCGCACATGGTGAGAAGGGCGCTCTTCACCGCAGCCTTGACTATCATCAGCATGGATGGAGAGCAACTCATGCTCAATGAACTTAATGGCAGCCAAAAGACATCATGCCCAAAGAGAATGAAAATGAAAAAATAGAAAAAAAAAACAAAACAAAAGCTTGCTAAGTCGAAAACCTGAAAAGGCGGCTTATGCAACAAAGAGCGTCCCGGTGGGTCGAAAACTTGAAAAGGCGGTCAAGGCAAAAATTAGGGACAGCAAAAAAGGAAAATACTCCCGGTGGGCTGAAAACTCGAAAGAGCGGTCCAGGCAAAAGTTAGGGATTTTCAAAGGGAAAAAAAAATCTGCAGCAAGGGCAAGTCCTCTCCACACTTTTAAGTAAGCTCAAGAGCGCCTCGTGGATAAAACCATGCTTTTAAGACCCATCAGACTAGGGGAAAGACGAGCTACATCAGGGGCAAACCCTCTCCGTACTTTCAAATCATTGAAGTAAACACTGTCGTACCATAGCAACTATTGAGTTCAACATGAGAGTCGGGATATCGTGCTAGCAACACATCTTCTAAACTTCGACCAAGAAACCTTGTTTTGAAAAACACATTTTCAAGCTTAAAACCATTCTATCACCCACATCAGGGGTATTTTCACACATATTCAAATCATATGCATGCATCAATCATGCTCGCATCGATTCAACATTTGAAGCATGCACCATTTACTGCATATCATGATTATTCATGTTTGCCACATCATACCATTGGCACCCTTAATCCCAATATTCAATGGCATCTCCCTAAGCCAACCTTCATTCGCATTCGACCTCAATCGGGCATCCAAAAAACATTGAGTTCACTTTGACGCACAAAGTTCAATCTTTACTTGCATTCCCAAACTTCAACTCTACTCAGCTTTTTTCAAAGTGAGAACCTCTCAGCAAACCAACTTGAAGCCCAAAACTGGTGGCCCCATTCATTACATTTCATGCATCTTCCTGCATATCATACACTATACTAAATAAAAGACATGTCATGCAGTCACGCATCATCACAAAATATATCTTGCACCTGCTCAAAACATAACATGCATGCATAACATGACCAAAAACCCGATGTTAATAAAGCAAAACCAAGTCCAATCTGACAATTTGTGCCTTTCAACTCTCAAGATCACAATACCTTTAGGGGATCAACCTTCTGCTTAAAAACGGCTAAATATGATAACTATATCTTCATAAATCAACTTTCAACGAAAGCGGTTGAACAAGGTCTCTCAAATCAATAGGGATCAACTTTCAGCACGAATCGGCTGAATAAGATCACTTTATCCTCGTGAATCTACCTTCAGCACGAATCGGCTGAATATGATTACATCAACCTTCAGCATAAAGCGGCTGAATGCAATCATTCTCCCTTTAGGATTCAACCTTCAGCATGAAACGGCTGAATAAGATCATCCTAGCTTTAGTGATCCACCCTCAGCACTAATCGGCTGAGTAACATCACCTATATTTAGGGATCAACCTTCTCCTCATAAATTGACCCTTAGCACGAGTCGGCTGAGTAACCTCAACTAATTTTGAAGGATAGACCTTTAGCTAATAACGGCTAAATAAAAGCGCCATCTCCTGAGGAATCAACCCTCAGTGCAAACCGGCTGAGTAGAATTGCTTTAGGGCATCTCATCTGAAGATCCTACTAATCAAGGATGAAACACTTCAAAAATGGGTCAACTGAGGTCAACACCCTTAAAGCATGAATCAATTAGGGGCACATCTCTCAAGGGTTCAAATAACAGGGGCAGTACAACATGAAAGCATTACTTCCAATTGAAGGCTGGCACATGGTGAGAAGGGCGCTCTTCATCGCAGCCTTGATTATCATCAGCATGGATGGAGAGCAACTCATGCTCAATGAACTTGATGGCAGCCAAAAGACATCATATCATGCCCAAAGAGAATGAAAAGGAAAAAAGAGAAGAAAAAAACAAAACAAAAGCTTGCTGGATAAGAGCACCCTCTCCTCATAAATTGACCCTCAGCACGAGTCGGCTGAGTAACCTCACCTAATTTTGAAGGATCGACCTTTAGCTCATAACGGCTAAATAAAAGCGCCATCTACTTAGGAATCAATCCTCAGTGCAAACCGACTGAGTAGAATCACCTTAGTTTAGAAGATCGACCTTCAGTTCATAATAACTGAATAAGAACACACTTCTCTCAAAGATCAACTCTTGGCATAATAGTGCAAAATGAGTACCCCATACCTCCAGCAAATCAGATTTGCCAGGCCACGAGCCTCCGACAATCATTACCACTTATCTTTAGGTTCCAAGCACCCTGCGGGGATATGACCTAACTCTGATAGCACCGTGCGGGGCAATCACTCATTTCTAGGATCTAAGCACCCTGCGGGGCAATGACCAATTTTTAGTCTAAGAACCCTGAGGGGCAATGACTAACCTTCAACATAGGCACTCTGTGGGGCAATGCCTACTCCTAGATTAATCACCCTGCGGGGCAATGATTACCTTTTAGTCTAAGAACCCTGAGGGGCGACGAGTAACCTTCAACATAGGCACCTTGCGGGGCAACGCCTACTCCTAGTTCAATCACCCTGCAGGGCAATGATTACCTTTTAGTTTAAGAACCTTGAGGGGCGACGACTAACCTTCAACATAGGCACCCTGCGAAGCAATGCCTACTCCTGGTTCAATCACCCTACGAGGCAGTGATTACCTTTTAGTTTAAGAACCCTTAGGGGCGACGACTAACTTTTCTGTAAAAAGACCCTACGGGGCAACGAATTCTCTCAGTTTAATCACCCTACGGGTCAATGATCACCTGTTATTTAAAGCACCCTGCGGGTCAATGCCTACTCTGACCTAGCACACCATGCGGGGCCATGGTCACTTTTTAAGCACCCCAAGGGGTGACGACTATCTTTTAATTGAAGCACCCTTCTGGGTAATGAATTCCTCTTAGTACAATCACCGTGCGGGACAATGATTACCGTCTAAGTTAAGGCACCCTGCGGGGCAATGCGTTCCTTTTAGTCTAAAACACCTTGAGGGGCGACGACTTACCTGTTAGTTTAATCATCCTGAGCGGCAACTACTACCACTTTGATCTAAGCACCTTCGAGGCGACGATCGGTCTATCTTTAAATTTCTCACCCTCATGAACAAAGTTTTGGGGTATTCTTATATTTAACTATCTTTCATCACCAAAATCTGATTTAAGATATTTAAATAGGGGCAGCTGTCATACCTCAAATTTTGACCACTTTATTTAATTATTAAGTCAAATATTTGTTCAAATATGAGAAGGTGGTTGGGTTGGTGGCTAAAAGGAGAGAAAAAATGGTATATGTGTGAGGTCATGGGTTCAAGCCCCATTCTTGACCTTTTTCTTATTTACGGTGTTTTCTGTTTTATTTAAATTTTCTTTTTGCATTTTTTTTATTATTATTACTATTATCTACAAAAATAAAAAAGGTAAATAAACCGAAAAAAGAGAGAACAAAAACAATAAACTCTATCCATCACAATCTGATTAACAACAAATTCAGTAGAAAAAGGGGAGGATTTACAACAAACTCTATCCAATACCACCCGAAAAATAGCAACAAACAAGTCTGAACTCACTAATATAAATACACAAGTTCAATTCACTTTAAAGGGGGGAGAAAATTGGAGACAAGAAAATCCAAGAACAAAATTACGCAACACAAAAAGACGGATTGTTCGACAGCATTGTGTAGATCGGCAATATACTGGAGAAGCCAGAGCGTTATTCACCGTCTTTTAGAAAGACGGATTGTAGAACAAAGATAACGTCTGCATGTTACCCACTGTCGGTTGTTCGACAACAATGTGTAGGTGGGGCAACATGGCTTCAAGGAAAGAAGAGCATTGTCCATCGTCTTACAAAGAGACTGATTGTAGAAGAAAGACAACATCTACATATTACCGACTGCCAGTTGTTCGACAGCAATGTGTAGATGGTAATATGAATTCCATCTACATATTCAGTTGATGAATAAATTCGACTGGATTTTTCCTTTTTGTTGTAAGAAAAACTGAAACAACTATCTTCCACAAGAGAGGAGTCTAGTGGAGAATTTTGCTAAAAGAGATGTACACTTTTCTGCCTAAACTGAAACTCTAATTGGAGAGAATGGTACGCCCTTCCCGACTATTTTGTAGATACAAACAAGACAAGTGATACAGTGGTTGGTAAATGATGTGGTAATGTATGAATGATGTAAATATGTATGGCACATGTAAATGCTATGTATGATTGTTATGTATGTATGTATGTATGTATGTATGTATGTTGAACATCGACTGTTGGACAAACAAGGTGACCAAACCGGAGACACAAGCCAACATCGCATTGTAACTCAAAATATTTTGAAAAGGTGAATATATTGCTGTAGATGAAGTAAGAGATATCCTCTTGGGGAGAAACAATTTCTCTGGGGAAATAACCGCTTTAACCAAAGCGATCTGTATTCAACTTAATTGTATTCAAAACAACACTGTCAACTCTCATTGCCACGTTCTTGAAAGAAAATCCTGTATCCTTCAATAATATGAATCAAAGGTCTATTGAGAGTAGAACAACTAAGTGGACTTCAATGGGATGTGTCCATTTCTCAAACCGACTGTATATATCAAGGCTAAATTGTGTATATCGAAATTAACCATAATTGAAGCAACCGTGGATATTCCTTCTTTTGTGTCTGCTCGAAAAAACCCATTTGCTTCCATTTTAATCAAAAAGTGCATAAGTTTTTTTATTTATTTATCAAAGTATATACTTATATTTGTTTTTTTTTAAATATGTCTTTTTCATTTTAATAGAAATCATCAAAAATTTAAAGAAATTTTTGTAAGAATAAAATAAGAAATCCAAACAAAGAGATGAGGGCTCAAAATCATGTATTAAAATGATAGTATGCCAATAGCATGACTCCATGGATCAATACAAAGAGGGAAATGGTAATTAATATGGAAAAGGTACATTGAACACAATAAATCTATTCTCTCTAACAAATTTGAATTCCAATTGTGTCTTCGACTTCCAAGTCCAGATGATCTTGATAACCACTTCTTCGCAAACTAAACATATGCCCCAAGTGATCGAACTCGAGTGAATGCAGTTACTTAGTTTTGTTTCCCTAACTTTTGCCTAGACCGCCTTTTCAAGTTTTCAGTCTACCGGGTAGTGTATACAATTTCTTTTTTTATGTCTTATTTTTGTATGAACCGCCCTTTCGGGTTTTCGATTCACCAAGACGCCCTCTTTTTTGACTAAGCCGCCCTTTCAGGTTTTCAGCTTGATGAGTTGTATACATTTTTTTTTTTAGACAAAGTATTTCTTGACTGCATCTGCATTCACTGGACGAGGGAGTTCATCACCATCCATGTTTGTAAGAATCATTGCACCACCAAAAAGCGCTTTCTTGACAACATAGGGGCCTTCATAATTAGGGGTCCACTTGCCCCTAGCATCAGGTTGAAAAGACAAAATCTTCTTGAGCACGAGATCACCTTCTTTGAACTCTCTAGGACGAACTTTCTTGTCAAAAGCCTGTTTCATCCTGTTCTGATACAATTGTCCATGACACAAAGCTGTCATGCGTTTTTCTTCAATCAAATTCAACTGATCATACCGGTTCTGACACCATTCAGCTTCTGTTAACTTGGCCTCCATCCTGACTCTCATTGACGGGATCTCAACCTCCACGGGGAGTACTGCTTCCAAACCATATACCAAAGAAAACAGAGTTGCCCCAGTCAATGTACAAACTGAAGTGCGGTATCCATATAAAGCAAAAGGCAACATGTCATGCCAGTCTTTGAAAGTAACGACCATCTTCTAGATAATCTTCTTGATATTCTTGTTCGCTGCCTCAACTGCACCATTCATCTTGGGCCTGTAAGGAGAAGAATTGTGATGTTCAATCTTGAATTCATCACATAGCTCTTTGTATAGACATTTGTGTGTGCAAGTGGAGAGTAAGATGAGAAGAGAAGGTTATTGCATAAAAATAAAAGTGTATAAAAGATAAACCTAAATCTAAATGTGCGACTAATTGGTGTTGGACTAAAAGAAATTGCATTAGAGAGAGAGGATGTTTTTGTTATTTTCCTATTTTTTCTAAAGAAATTACTACGCGCATATCTTTGGAAATGAAAGTTCGTTTTTTTTTCTTGGTTTTTTAGCGTTGTGTGTGATGTGTCAAAAGCAATAAAGAAAGCGATAAAATCCTACGCTATTACAACCAAATTGAATAAATAATTATTACAACCATATCAATGCATAAATGAATAAATAATGATAAGCAATAAATGAATAAATAAATAGCAATGCATAAAAGTAAAATGCAAGTAAAATGCGAAAAAATAAATATGAGAATGGAATGCACCTAGATAAGCATACGGGAAGGGAAAAATAACTTAAAATAAAAGGTGAGGTGTGTGTAAAAATGAGACGGGGGAAGAAAAGGATTTTTTTCAATTTTTCATCATAACAAAATAAAGTATAAGCACAAGCATGCATAATACTTAAAATAATTTCTAATCAAAACATACGCATATAGTAAAAAACAAGAACATCATTCAAAAAAAACTCGAAATCATATTAATCATGGCATAATCAAGTAGTAACACACTTAGGTCAAAAGAACAAAAAACAACTATCAAACATAAAAGAATTTAGGCCAAAGATGGCCCTTAAATATAAATGCTAACGCTAGCGATAATTTTAATAAATAAAATATCGTTTCTAAACGTGCATTTTTGACGGCTAAAGTCCTAACCTAAATGCATGTATGCATGAAAAGTGAGTGAAAACATGTCAATGTGAGATTGTAGTGTAAATATGAGTTGTAGTGTAAAATGTAGTATGTTAAAAAAGTGCATGATCATACATAATGCAAAATGAATCTATCCCTAAATGCAAACATGTCATACTTGAAAATAAAATAAGTAAAAAGAGAAAAGAGGCATGATGAACATAAAAACTTCATTTAGTCATTCTAATCATAGCAAAAAAACAAAGATAAAGAAAAATAAAACAAGCAACAACGACGAACTTAACAAAAATTATCTATCATGAAATTAGCATAAGGCAAGAAATGGAGAAAAGCATATTGAACAATAAATTAACATTTTAATTCATGGCATTATAAGAAGAACTTTTTCAAAAGAACTAATCACCTAATCAAGCACAAACAAGCAAAATCACAAATAAAAAGAACATGTCATACCAACTATCATACTAAGTCCAAACATATATATTTTTGATTTTTTCATGTTCTAATCAAGTCATAGTAAAATAATAAAACTTAGAATTTCAAACTTGACACTTAAGGAGCATTAAAATTTCAAGTCACAATTTTTTTTTTTATATATACATTTTTCTAAAAAAACACATACCAATACCACATCAAGATTAATTAAATTTTGTTTTAAAATCATGATTTTTAGTACCCTAACTAAAAAAACTAAAACTAAAAAAAACAACCTAACACTCAAAAAGACGAAGTTGTGAAATTTCATATATCATTTTTATAATATTATGAGAGAAAATTTCTTTAGCATTTTTTCTAGCACAACATAAAAATAAGATGAACAGGATTAAAAATTAAAGGTCCTTAAAGTGTCAAAAATTTGTCATCATCACTTTTGCTCAAAATTTCAAAAAAAAGAGGAAAAATATTGTTTCAAAACCATTATTCACATAAATACAACCAACTAAAAAAAAGTCATAAAAATAGATAAATAAAAATCAGGAAAGAAACAAAGCAGACCAATGTAACAAACAACAACAAAAAAAACTGAATGGGTTCTAAATTGAGCCCAGGATTAGATCTGCAGCTGCAGCCCACTGGGGGGCGCGCAGAGAAGGCTCAGGGGGGGGGAGCGGAGAGAAAAAATAGAGGGAAGTATATAATGTGTTTTGTACTATCAAAATCATTTTTTCAATTTTTTTCTCTTTCTTCAATTCTGATCCTCTCAATTCTCTCTCGTTTTCTCTCTTCTTTCTCTCATGAACAACAACAACAAAACAAATCATATTCAACAAATCACCCAGAAAACATGTTCAAATCCGAAAATGCAAAACATAACCCTAGCCCAAAAATTCCTTCTAAGCACGAATCCATGGCCAAAAACAACATAAAATCAACCAAACAAATAGATCTGGGTTTCCGAAACCGAAACCCTAACCCTAATTTTTGAAACCCTAAGCCTGCATCTATACCAGATTCATGCAATTAAACGTTCGAATCAACAAAACAGCATCAAATCCATTTCAGAAATGCAAAGGAATAACATATCTATACCCTAGATCTATATGGTCATGCAAGATCCGAATGAAGATGAATAGAAGGCGAAGATAAACTTACCTCCCTTTGCAGTGAATCTTGATGTAAGTACTCTTTCTCCTCTTCTCGTCCTTTTTTCCTCTTCTCTGCTTCTAACCCGGTTCGGTTTTCTTCTCTCTAACCCTTCTTTCTCTTTTCTGGTGTGAGGTGGTGGATGAAAAACGGACAAAGAAGCTTTCCAACAAACCTTTTCACAGTGTGTGAAAAAGGATTGTTGATTGTTGGTTTTGGTTCGTTTTTGTTGTTTTAGTTTTTCTCTGTGATTTTTTTTCTTTCCTCTCTGCCGTTTTTCTCTATTTTGTAACCCCAAGGAAAAAGAAATTGTGTCACTGTTTGGGATGTATTTATAGGCAGCCTTAGGGTTTTCTCTGGTTAGGTGAAGACGGTTGTGATGTTGCCATCTGTATATGGTACTGTAATTTTCGTTTGTAAATTCTGCATTTTTGTCCCTTTTGTTGTAATTTCTTAACTTTGTCTTATTTGTATTGAAATGGTGAATTTTTGTTACTGCTGAGTGAAAAAATGTGAAAATGGTTTATTGTAAAACAGTGGGTTTTTTTTTCTTGGTTGGAAAATGAAAAGAAAGTGGTTTTGAGGTACTAGCTTCACAATTGTCACTGGTTTTGGTATAGGCATTGACTTGTTTCCATGATTAGATAATTCTTCCTCTTCATTTTTATGTATTATTCCCAAGTTACCTGAAAAAGAAAAAGAACAAAAATGAGAAAAAGAAAAGAGAAAAAACTAAAGATAAATAAAGTTAAGTAAAGAAAAACTAAAGATAAAGAAGAAGAAATTTTTTTAACCAAAATGAAGAAACAACAAACAAAAAAGAAGAATTTAGAAAAGAAAAGTAAATTTAGAAAGACAAAAGACTCAAAGTTCTATTCTTTCATTTTTTGTTTTAGTGAAAGAAAAACAAATAATGACAATAAATAATAAAAAAAGAGATAATAATATAATAAAAAAGAAGATAAAGACTATTTTTCTTATAAAAGAGAATTTTTTTTACTTAAAAACGAAATTGCAAATGAAAATGATAGTAGAGGATAAAATAAATAATGATAAATTAGTAAAAATGTAATTGTTAAATGATAAAAGACAAGATAGTAATAAAAGCATATAATAAGTAATAAAAGGTAAAAAGTAAAGTAAATGATTAAACGCCCTTGAATATTTTCATCTTGATCGGTACATAGTGTCGTAAACTGCTGAAAAAAGAAACACCAGAGCGTTGGTCACATTAGTAACAATGAAATCAAAATAAACAAACTACGATAGTGATATTGTAAATGAAATAAATAAATAAATAAAAACCGGAGTAAAAATGAAATGCATGCTTTAATTAAAATGTGAAAATACATATGGATTTTAGGTCCAAAATTGGGGTACAACAGCTGCCCCTATTTAAGTTTCTTCACCCGGAAAGATGAAGATTAAAATCTTTGTCTGAACGGGATTGAAGAGACTTAAATATAAGATATGCACCATTTTTGGACCTAAAATCCTCTAATGATGTTTATGATGCAAATGTGTATGCAAAATGCTGACTCTTTTTTTGAATTTTGGTAAGAAATGTTATTGTGGGAAGACAAACAAAAGAAATTCAATGAAACTCCACAAGGGAAGAACAGATAGGGCCCGACTGGAAAAGAGCAACAAGTGTATCTCAAATCTATTTGGTAAAACAAATTCCACTGGGGAACAAAGTAAAAACACTGGGGAAAACATTATCTACCGTTGTATGTCCCGACGGAAATGTGTGAATTGGTAGTATCTCAAACATGAATGTATGTTGCCTACTGCCGGTTATGCGACAGCTAGGTGTAGAAAGGTGTATGTTGTCTACTTCCGGTTGTGCGACAACTAGGTGTAGAAAGGTGTATGTTGCCTACTGCCGGTTGTGCGACAGCGATGTGTAAATCGGCAACATACTGATGAAAATGTATATTGCCTACTGCTGTTTGTTCGACAGCGATGTGTAGATCGACAATATAACTGAAGAAGCCAGAGCGATGTGTAGAACATACTGCTTTGTGGAAAAAGTTAACGTCTGCATGTTGCCCACTGCCGGTTGTGCGACAACAATGTGTAAATCGGGCAACATGGCTTCAAGGAAAGAAGAGCATTATATCCACCGCCTTACAAAGAGACGGATTGTAGAAAAAAGACAATGTCTACATATTATCAACTGCCAGTTGTGCGACAGCAATGTGTAAATGGTAATATGAATTCCTTTGCAAAACTGTATGTATGTGTAGTGTAAAAGATCTGTATGACCCTATCAAGATAGGATTCATTGGGGTGAAACCACCTGAGAAATTGTCAATGTATATGGTATAACTCAAGCTTCTTGTATGGAAAACTTGTCATTGCTTTGAATTGATGTTCAATCCGGGAACAAACCGGAGGGAAACAATGAAATAAGATTTTGTGTTCAGTTAATGGATGAATTCAACTGAAAATTTTCCTTTTTGTTGCAAAAAAAACTGAAACAACCGTCTTCCACAAGAGAAGAGTCTAGTGGGAAATTTTGCAAAAAGAGATATACACTTTTCTGCCTTAATTGACAGTCTAATTGGAGAGAGTGATACGCCCATCCCGACTGTTTTGTATACATAGACAAGACAAGTGATGCAGTAGTTTGTAAAATGATATAATAATGTATGAATGATGCAAATATGTATGGCACATGTAAATGCTATGTATGAACATTATGTATGAATGCATGTATGTATGTATATATGTATGTATGTATGTTGAATATCGATTGTTGGACAAACAAGGTGACCAAACCGGAGACACAAGCCAACATCGCATTGTAACTCAAATTGTTTCAACAATGTATATATGTTGCTATAGATGAAGTAAGAGAAATCCTCTCAGGAAGAAAACAACTTCTTTGGGGAAATAACTGCTTTAACCAAAGCAATTTGTATTCAACTTGTTTGTATTCAGAATAACACTGTCAACTTTCATTGTCACGTTCTTGAAGGAAAATCCTATATCCTTCAATAATATCGATCAAAGCACTATTGAGTTTAAAACAACCATATGGACTTCAATGGGATGTGTCCATTTCTCAACCCGACTATATATACCAAGGCTAAATTGTGTATATCGAAATTAACCATAATTGAACCAACCGTGAATATTCCTTCTTTTGCGTCTGCTCGAAAAAACGCATTTGCTTCCATTTTAATCAAAAAGTGCACAAGTTTTTTTTTATTTATCAAAGTATATAATTATATTTGTTTTTAAAATATGTCTTTTTTCATTTTAATAGAAATCATCAAAAAATGTAAAGAAATTTTTGTAAGAATAAAATAAGAAATCCAAACAAAGAGATGAGGGCTCAACATCATGTATTAAAATGGTAGTCTGCCAATAGCATGACTCCATGGATCATCACAAAGTTGGAAATGGTAATTAATATGGAAAAAGTACATTAAACACAATAAATCTATTCTCCCTAACAACTTTCGAATTCCAACTGTGTCTTCGACTTCCAAGTACAGATGATCTTGATAACCACTTCTTCACAATTTAAACATATGCCCAAGTGATCGAACTCGAGTGAATGCAGTTACTTTGCCTTGTTTCCCTAACTTTTGCCTAGACCGCCTTTTCAGGTTTTCAGTCTACCTGGTAGTGTATACATTTTCGTTTTTTTTTCTCTTTTTTTTTTATGTCTCATTTTTGTATGAACCGCCCTTTCGGGTTTTCGATTTACCAAGACGCCCTCTTTTTTGACTAAGCCGCCCTTTCAGGTTTTCAGCTTGACGAGCTGTATACACTTTTTTCCTTTTTTTTTAGACAAAGTATTTCTTGACCGCATCTGCATTCACTGGACGAGGGAGTTCTTCACCATCCATGTTTGTAAGAATCATTGCACCACCAGAAAACGCTTTCTTGACAACATATGGGCCTTCATAATTGGGGGTCCACTTGCCCCTAGCATCAGGTTGAAAAGACAAAACCTTCTTGAGCACGAGATCACCTTCTTTGAACTCTCTAGGACGAACTTGCTTGTCAAAAGCCTGTTTCATCCTGTTCTGATACAATTGTCCATGACACAAAGCAGTCATGCGTTTTTCTTCAATCAAATTCAACTGATCATATCGATTCTGACACCATTCAACCTCTGTTAACTTGGCCTCCATCAAGACTCTCATGGACGGGATTTCAACCTCTACGGGGAGTACTGCTTCCATACCATACACCAAAGAAAACGGAGTTGCCCCAGTCGATGTACGAACTGAAGTACGGTATCCATATAAAGCAAAAGGCAACATCTCGTGCCAGTCTTTGTAAGTAACAACCATTTCTGGATGATCTTCTTGATGTTCTTGTTTGCTGCCTCGACAACACCATTCATCTTGGGCCTGTAAGGAGAAGAGTTGTGATGTTCAATCTTGAATTCATCACACAGCTCTTTCATCATTCTATTGTTCAAATTCGACCCATTATCAATGATAATTTTGCTTGGAACACCATACCGACAGATGATATGATTCTTGATAAATCTGACAACCACTTGCTTGGTAACATTAGCATAAGAAGCTGCTCAACCCACTTGGTGAAATAATCGATAGCCACTAAAATGAAACGATGACCATTTGAGCTTTTGGTTCAATCATTCCAATCATATCGATGCCCCACATAGAGAAAGGCCGTGGTGAGGAGATCACATTCAACAGAGTTGGTGGTACATGTATTTTATCAGCATAAATCTGACACTTGTGACATTTCCTCACATATCTGCAACAGTAATTCCATTGTCATCCAGTAATAACCAGTTTTCAACATCTCTTTGGCCATAGCATGTCCATTGGCATGGGTACCAAAGGAACCTTCATGTATTTCAAACATCAACTGATCAGCTTCGCGCTTATCCACACATCGGAGCAAAACCATATCAAAATTTCTCTTGTAAAGAACATCACCATTCAGAAAGAAATTGACAGACAATTTCCTCAAAGTCTTTCTATCTTTTCTAGATGCCCCAGGCGAGTACTCTTGATGTTGTAGGAAATCCTTGATATCATAGAACCATGGCTTATCATCATCTGCTTCTTCAACAGCAAATACATAAGCAGACCTTTCGAGCCGTGTAATATTGACACGAGGTAGGTCATTCCATCGATTCACTTGGAACATGGAATATAAAGTAGCCAAGGCATCTGCCATTTGGTTCTCATCACGCGGGAAGTGGTGTAGCTCCACTTTGTTGAAGAAGGTCAACAAACTTCTTGCATAGTCTTTGTATCGAATCAAGCTAGGATGGCGAGTTTCCCATTCTCCTTTGATCTGATTAATCACAAGGGCTGAATCTCCATATATGTCAAGGATTTTGATTCTCAAATCAATAGCTTCTTCAATGCCTAAGATACAAGCTTCATATTCTGCTACGTTGTTCGTACAATCGAAGAGTAGCCTAGTAGTGAACGGGATATGATTGCCCATAGGGGTAATAAGAACTGCACCAATTCCACTACCATAAGCATTAACAACTCTATCAAAAATCAGGCCCCATCTAGATTCAGGATCAGGACCTTCACCAAACAGAGGTTCATCACAATCTTTCATCTTCAAATACATAACATCTTCATCGGGAAAATCAAACTTGAGAGGCTGATAATCATTAATTGGCTGGTGTGCCAAATGATCAGCGAGAACACTTCCTTTGATTGCTTTCTAAGTACGGTATTCAATGTCATACTCTGATAACAACATTTGCCAACGTGCAATCCTTCCTGTCAAGGCGGGCTTCTCAAAGATGTACTTGATTGGATCCATTTTAGATATCAACCAAGTAGTGTGATTAAGCATATATTGACGAAGACGCTTAGCAGCCCAAGCCAGGGCACAACAAGTCTTTTCAAGCATAGAGTAACGAGACTCACAGTCGGTAAACTTCTTACTCAGATAATAAATCGCATGTTCTTTCTTACCAGTCTCATCTTGTTGTCCGAGCACACAACCCATAGAGTCTTCTAACACAATCAAGTACATAATCAAAGGTCTTCCTTCAACCATAGGAATCAGAATCGGAGGTTCCAAAAGATAATCTTTGACGCTGTCAAAGGCTTTCTGACAATCCTCTGTCCACATTATTCCTTGGTCTTTGCGGAGAAGTTTGAATATTGGCTCACAAGTAGCAATCATGTGAGATATAAATCTGGAGATGTAATTCAAACGACCAAGGAAACCTCTTACTTGCTTTTAAGTTCTTGGAGCAGGCATCTCTCGAATGGCTTTCACTTTGCTGGGATCCACTTCAATACCTTTTTGACTGACAATATATAAACCCCAAAAGCTTTCCGGATAGAACGCCGAAAGTACATTTATTAGGGTTTAGGCGAATCTTGTACTTCTTCAATCGTTGGAACAACTTTAGAAGATGATCAACATGTTCTTCTTCGGTACCAGACTTGGCAATCATATCATCAACATAAACTTCAATCTCTTTGTGCATCATATCATGGAACAAAGTAGCCATTGCTCTTTGGTATGTAGCACCTGCGTTTTTCAACCCAAAAGGCATCACTTAATAGCAGAAAGTCCCCCAAGGTGTAATGAAGGAAGTCTTTTCTCTATCCTCTTCAGCCATTCGTATCTGATTGTAACCAGAGAACCCATCCATAAAGGAGAAAACTTTGAATCTTGCTATATTGTCAACCAGCATGTCGATGTGAGGTCATGGAAAATCATCTTTTGGACTAGCTTTATTCAGATCTCTATAATCAACACACATTCTAACCTTACCGTCTTTCTTCGGAACCAAAACTATGTTGGCCAACCATTAAGGATATTATGATGTAACAAGGAAACCCGCATCAATTTGTTTCTGAACCTCTTCCTTAATCTTGATCGCCATGTCAGGATGTGTTCTTCTTAATTTCTGCTTGACTGGTGGACATTCAGGCTTCAACGGTAAGTGATGTTCCACAATATTGGTATCCAACCCTGGCATATCTTGATAAGACCAAGCAAACACTTCCATATATTCTCTGAGAAGCTCTATCAACCTGCTTTTGACATCGGCATCCAATAATGCCCCAACTTTAACTTCTTTTTGGTCTTCTTCCTTGCCCAAGTTAATCACTTCTATCGGCTCCTCATGAGGCTGAATGGCTCTCTCCTCGTGCTCAAGTAACCGAGTAATCTCATCAGGAATCTCATCCTCATCCTCCTCTTCCGCTTCAAACATAGGGAATTCAAAGTTGGGAGAGGGCATAGATTCATTGTGTTCAACGGATTCAATAACAAATAATCTGCAAATATGATTTATGCTCGATTTTTAGAAACAAATAGATTTAAAAAAGAGTAAGCATTTGCATATTTTTCTGAAAGATATATTTTATGTTCTTTGTGTTACCATATTTCTAGAAAAGGGTAAAAGCAAAAAAAAACTAAAAATGCAATAAATATGGACACAAAAATAATTTTTATTATTGAGGACTTCATTAATATAAAAAGCCCGACAATAGTTCATCTTTTGCCTTGGGCAGAGCGAAAGAAATTATTTCTTAAACATAGGCCGTAAAACATGCATACTTTCATCTTGGGCAGAATGAAAGATTTTGAAAACAAACAGAAACAAAACATTACTCCGAGCAAGAAGCAAAAGAAGGAGCATCCTCAACGCTCCAATTGTAGCCTATTCCTCCATGGGTCACAAAATCAGCACTTTCCTCAAACTCCTCCTCCATAACCGCATTTACAGCTGAAACAGGAGGGTTAATATATCCAGCACTCTTAAAGGTATCCCCAAAAGGTTTGATAACAGTATCGCACTTAAAACACTTACCAGATGTAACAAGACCTAAACCTTCGCGGCACTTGTTTCCAAACACCTCTATCACCTTACCCTAGTCTGCCATAGACTCATCCAACAGCACTTGCTGAGCATCTTTGTAAGAAACCATGTTCACATTCTTCTTTTCAGAACCTTCGCCCTTATCAATGGTTAGACCTTGGAATTGTGTCCCATCAACAATCCCGGCAGTTATACAAGAGTAAGATGACACTTGATTGACTATCATAGCCTGTTCGCCACTTATGGTTACCACTTTCCCATTCTTTTCAAACTTGAACATCTGATGGAGAGTTGAGGTCACAGCACCTGCTGCATTTTTATTAGTCAAGAAAAATACATCAAGGATTTGCTCAAGAAGTATAAGATGAATGAAGCCAAAATCCTATCAACTCCTATGCATCCATTAACAAGTCTAGACAAGGATGAAAATGGCAAAAGTGTATCTGAAAAGTGTTAGATTACAAGGCTACGCTCAAATGTGGCGAACTAAGCGTTCCAAACAAACAACTACGGTACGTCCTCGCAGTGGGCCGGTACGTCTCCCCCCAACTTATCAAAAGGATAAGTTGAGACTTTACTTCGGAAAAACTCTTTCACAATGCACAAATTACAAACGACTCAATATGCAAGATACAGACTTGATTACACGATCTTCACCATCTTCAACATAAACCCGTGTTTGTAATTGCGCAAACCCAATTCGATCTTGTCTTCAATTATCGTTCCCAACGATCAATCCTTCACGCTATTTTCAACCAAGAACACGTGATGATCGTCCGAATAATTCCCTCGCCAAATCGAATTGTAACATTCAAGCAACACTTGAATCCGGATGAGAAACACAACCTTCAAGACCCAATCAACCCGGAAGACAAATTCTGATTCACCGCGAATTTTCCTCGAACGTTATCCTTCGAAATCTTCTAAGAAATTCCAATTGAACCCATATTCAATCTTCAATTTGATAGAGATAAGAAGGAAGATGATGATTGCTCTTGAATGATCCTTGATGCAAAACTCTCTCTGGTTTCAGGAGAGTCTGCATGTGTTTCGAAACATACAAGTGTGTATCGAAACACAGAGGCTCCTCTGACTCCAATAAGAGCAATTTGTATCGATACAAAGGTGCTATGTATCGATACAAATGCGTGATAATCAGCCTGATCAAGTTTCAGGACATTTGTATCGATACAGGTATATACGTATCGATACAAAACACCCAAAAATTGATTTTTCAAAGTTTCAAAATATTGTTTTGCTGTCAAGTCAATTTCAATTGTAACCTAAACATATTCTACTCTATTTCCATGTGTTTTGACAATTATTAAAACTCGGAGGGGAACTGGTGCATTAACATTCTCCCCCTTTTTGATAATTGTCAAAACTATTGCATAAGCTAACTAAGCCTACCTAAGATGCAATTTACAAATAGCTTTAAGATACAGACGCAAACAACAACAAGGCTAACCACTTGCGAAGCTCCCCCTTAGTTGATGCCATCTTGCACATATGTTTAATCACGGATCCGAAGACTCAAAGCTTTTTCCATAGCTTATGCTTGCCAATCTTTTCTCCCCCTTTGACATTATCAAAAAGAAGAAAAGAATACTCATGAGAAGTATCAAATTCGAAGTAAAGACCATATAGGTCACATAATGCACTTACATTTGTCGAAATGCACTATATGATAAAAATAACCTGATCAAATAATTAAGCAAAATATGCACGAATATATTCCAATGACGAAACAAAGAATCATGATCAACATGGCATGTAGAACAACAAGCCAAACCAAAACACATGATTAGCAAACATCGGCATTATAATCAATTCAAAACATATTTTACGGACGAATAAAATAAACAACATGCATCCTATTAATTAGCATGTAGATTTCATGTAGCCATATCATATAAATGTGGAAGTCATAAAGTAATGAAAGAAACATGAATATCATATGAGCAACATGTGGTAAACTTTTTGACAAAACATATAGTCATCAAATCATAAATGCCATTTTATAGATGTAGACATTGAGAATTATTACTATCTCATGCAAATTTTTTGGAAATGTGCAACATATGAAATAATGCAATTATGACATGTCAAGTTGATGATTGTAAAAAGTAGCAAACTAATTCAATGAATTGTAAAGAGAGAGGTAGAAAATGTGATACAATGTAACCTTTATCGTAACCTAGTTATGCACTTGTCCATGTGTAATGCTTCAAGTCTCCAAGAGGCACAAAGTATGTATATAAAGTGCATATAAAGATATATCTAGGAAAGGTTAGAGATATCGAGGATCCCCAATTCTCCTCGAATATGTATGAAAAATTCCGTTGCTAAAGGTTTTGTAAAAATATCGGCAAGTTGTTTTTTAGACTCAACATGCTCAAACACAACGTCACCTTTCTCTACATGATCGCGAAGAAAGTGATGCCTAATCTCTATATGTTTAGTCCTTGAATGTAACACCGGATTTTTGGTGAGGTTGATAGCACTAGTATTGTCACAAAAGATAGGAATATGTTGAAGTTTCAAATCATAGTCGAGAAGTTGTTGCTTCAACCAAAGAATTTGGGAGCAACAACTTCCGGCCGCAACATATTCGGCCTCGGCCGTTGATAATTCAACCGAAACTTATTTCTTACTATGCCAACTAACCAAGGAGTTACAAAATAAGTGACAAGTTCCACTAGTACTTTTCCTATCCAACTTGCACCCGGCAAAGTCGGAATCGGAGTAACCAACCAATGAACAACCGTTCCCTTTAGAGTACCATAGGCCAAAGTTTGAAGTTCCATGCAAATATTTAAAAATTCTTTTAATGGCCTTTAGATGAGACTCCTTAGGGCAAGATTGATACCTAGCGCACATACAAACACTAAACATAATATCCGGCCTAGATGCCGTTAGGTAAAGTAAAGAACCTATCATACCTCGATATTTCTTAGTTTCCACATCCTTACCATTTTCATCTTTGCTTAATGCACATGTTGAAGCCATTGGCGTGTCTATGGATTTGGAATCCGACATACCAAACTTTTTGAGCAAATCAAGGCAATACTTTGTTTAGTAGATGAACGTTCCTTCTTCCAATTGCTTGATTTGCAATCCCAAAAAGAAGTTTAGCTCCCCCATCATACTCATTTCGAATTCACCTTGCATTAAGCTAGAAAAGTTCTTTACAAGTGATGGATTAGTAGAACCAAAAATGATATCATCAACATATATTTGGACGAGTAAAACATCCCTTCCCTTTCGATTAATGAATAGTGTAGTGTCAACCTTCCCTCTAGAGTACCCATTTTTTTATTAAGAACTTGCTTAAACGATAATACCAAGCCCGCGGGGCTTGTTTGAGACTGTAAAGAGCTCGTTTTAGTTTAAAAACATAGTCGGGGTGCTCATGATTTTCAAAACCGGGAGGTTGTTTTACATACACTTCTTCATTAATGTATCCATTTAGGAAAGCACTTTTAACATCCATTTGATAAAGTTTAAAATTCATGCTACATGCATATGCAAGCAAAAGTCTAATGGCCTCTAGTCGGGCAACCAGAGCATAAGTCTCCTCATAGTCAATGCCCTCCTCTTGGTTATAACCATGACCTACTAGACGTGCCTTATTCCTAACTATGACTCCATGTTCATCAAATTTGTTCCTAAAAACCCATCTTGTGCCAATTACTTGTTGATTTGAGGGTGGTGGAACTAAATCCCAAACCTCGTTTCTTGTAAATTGGTTTAGTTCCTCATGCATAGCAAGAATCCAATGTTCATCAAGTAATGCACTTTTTGCGTTTTTAGGTTCAATTTGAGACACAAATGCAAAGTGTGAGCAAAAGTTACTTATCTGTGAGCGTGTAGACACCCCCTTAGAGATATCTCCCAAAATTTTGTCTATTGGGTGGTTCTTCAAGGTCCGCCATTCCTTTGCTAGTCCGGCACCTCTTTGTTTATGATGATTCTTTGAAGAGGAGGATCCACCTTCATCATTATTGTCTTTATCCTTGTGTGATGGTGTGGATGCATCGTCCTTGTCTTCCGGATCATCCGCAACGGGTTGATCATTCCCGCCAACGTCTTGGTCCTTAAGAATGTCCGTCGTATTGACACCTGCACCAATAAACGATTCTTTCCCGTTTTCTTCCGGCAAAGACTCATCAAAAGTTATATGAACCGACTCTTTGACAATTTGTAATCTTTTGTTAAACACCCTATATGCTTTACTATTTAATGAATAGCCAAAGAATATACCCTCATCCGACTTCGCATCGAATTTACCAAGATTTTCTTTGCCATTGTTCAAAATAAAGCATTTGCATCCGAAGGCATGCAAATGACTAATACTTGGCTTCCTCCCTTTAAGTATTTCATATGGAGTTTTGTTCAAAATAGGCCTAATAATAGCTCTATTTAGAACATAGCTCGCGGTGCTAATTGCATCCGCCCAAAAGTACTTAGGGAGAGAGGATACGCTAAGCATAGTCCTAGCAAGTTCTTCTAGCACACGATTTTTCCTCTCCACTACTCCATTTTGTTGTGGTGTTCGTGGAGCGGAAAAATTATGATCAATGCCATATTTGGAACAAAATTTTTCAAATTTTGTGTTTTCAAACTCACCACCGTGATCACTCCTAATTGTAGTAATCCAAAGGTTGAGTTTGTTTTGAATCATCTTGGCAAATTTCTTAAAAGCGGATAGAGTATCACTTTTACTAGATAAGAAAAATGTCCAACAATATCTAGAATAGTCGTCAACAATCACAAGACCATAGTAATTTCCACCAAGAATTTTAGTTCTTGATGGACCAAAAAGATCCATATGGATAAGTTCCAAGGGTTTTGTAGTTGAAATCATCTTTTTAGATTTAAAAGACACCTTGGTTTGTGATCGACAATTTGTGTATCAAAAATATTTTAATGACCGCAAGTGCACAGTCTCGTCGTTGAGTTTTAAAAGATATCGAACCACAGAGACCAACAGTCGAACTACCGTATTTCTGTCGTTACTGTGTAAATCTAAGGCTATTGAATATTAGGATTTGTTTAGAATTTTAGAAATTAAAGTAATTAAATTAATTAATAAAAGCGGGATATCGGTATGTAATTAATTAACCTTCGGGAATTTAATAAATTAATAGCGCGCTAAAAAGTGTTTATTTTTCAGAAGAACTTTCTCAATTTAAAGGTTTAAACCTCACACTCTCGTTTTGTTGATAAAAACCATACTTTCTAGATTAGGAGTTTTACTGTCACTTTTCTAGCACCTTAGTTTCGAAAGTATATTTTGAAAATCAATAAGACCTAATTAATTCTAACGTGGCTCTCGCTCGTTCAAAAATTAATATCAAGTTTCTACAATCTAGTTAAAATCTCAAACTCTCGCTCTATTGATTTTAACCTTAATTGATTTATTTTACTTTCGTTCAAAAGCATAGGAGTTTTAAAATTAGAAACCCGAATCAGAAAAATAGTTTAGTATGTGCGCGCGCTACATCATCATTAAATCCCCTTGGGAGAATTAAATTACATACCGATATCTAGAAATTTAGCTAGACATGGTAAAAGAAATAAATAAATAAAAACAGTAAATTAAATAAAGCATAAATAAATAATTAAATAAAGACATAAAAAAAACCTGGAAATAAATGCTGAATAAACTTGACTGAAATAATCGGTACAGAATTCTTGACAGGAAAGTGAAAACAGAACTGAAAACGGATTCCCGATGTGGGAATACCGTTACAGTTACTGTAACAAGAAACTAAAATTGACTGAAAAGTAAAGAAAATAAGGCGTGCGGAGAACTGAATTCGATCCGGTATTTATAGAGGGATTTTTCTGGTTACGATCCAGCAAATTAGGAAGTGATAAGCTCATTTTTGATTCCATCCATTAGCCACACGATCAGGAACTGAAAAGGATCAGACGCGTGCGTGCTCCCCACGTTGCGCAAAAATCTGTTTTATTGGGTGTGGGCTTGGTGGCGCCCGCCACCACTTCTATGGCGCCCGCCACAAGGTTTCTGGGGGCTATTGCCCCTTTCTGCTGGGCTCCTTCGGTGGGCTGCGCGAATTTGGGCTTTGCACCCCCCTTTTTGCTGCGTTTTTGGCTCTTTTTGCTCAATTCTCTTCTCCGACCTATTTTATTAGACAAAACTCAAAACAAAACAAATACCAACATAAAAGCAGATAAAAGAAATAAAAACATATGAAAATGCAACTAAAGTTCACATAAATTAAGCTAAAAATACGATATGATTTCGTGTCATCAAATTCCCCCACACTTGAACCATTGCTTGTCCTCAAGCATAAAAGAATAGTGAATTGCATAGCACAAGTAAAAACACATGACACGATCATCCTACTCATACGTGGTTGCCGGCTAAGCCATGAAGATCAAATAACAGTACAAATAACAAAAACACCGTAATGACACAAGAGACTCCCATTATATGAAAACAGACCTGAAGTATTTCCTTTTGACTCTACCTCTCACCTAAGTTTCATTTACCCTTTTCATTCTAGCGCAATCACATTAAGCCCGTTATCTCGTACACGCCCATGGTAGGAAACCTGTTAGTGATTATGATCATCATATAGCGAGGGGTGCTGATAACATAAGTTTGGTAACCCCTATTTGTTTTACCCACTTCGCAGTTGCGGGGGATCGGATCGTAACCCGCCCTACCAAGTTCAGAATCAGACACCTCTGAACCAACTACTAATGAGTTTCTATACTATGGTATTTTTTTCTTTTCGCATGTTTCAACATTTGTTGAATTTTCATCAATTATTTCAAAGAATCAACCAATAGTATTCATAAACATTTATTTTCAAGATCATTCACTTATATTCGTCGGTTTCCCACTTAGTTTGTGCCTTGAGATGGTGCCGACTGCTAAATAAACTACTAAGGGTTCATTAAAACTCAAGTTCAAAGCTTTGTCAAAGTTAGTACTCAAATCAGTTTTACACATTTCTGGGAATCTAAAGTGTTAAAACGGTATTGATTTTATCTAACCGTTACCCAAATTTCACAAAATAGCCTAGATAGTGCAAACAACCTATATACTTTCATACGACCAATATCAAGCATCAAAACTCAACACTTTGCTTTTCACAAGAAAATTTTTGGTATAGCTCAAGAAATGGGAAAATCAGACAATAACAAAACCAACACGCAAAAACTACTCAATTTAAGTGAACTATCCTAATGTTTTATTATGCATGCAGACTAAATGACTGAAAGTAAAAAAGGAAAGCGATAAAGCTTCCTCCCCCACACTTAAATCGAGCATTGTCCCCAATGCAACGACTAAAGGTGAGATTGGAAGAATAGAACCTGAATAGCCAAGAGCTTTCACAACTATGAAGTCGTCAAGCGTGCTTTCTTTTTATTACCTGCAACATCAAATGGACTAAAAAGAAAAACATTAGACTCAAAATCAGTGGGTTACCTCCCACCAAGCGCTTTGTTTAACGTCGGTTAGCTCAACTTCAAAGGGGTGAACTTAGTTCACGTTTTAGCGGACAGGGCGGATAGGTTGAAATTTGCAAAAGTAGTGTCACTATCCTTAAGATTGTAGTGTTTCAACCGTTGTCCATTAACTGTGAATGTATCACCGGAGTTACTTTTTATCTCAATCGCCCCATGAGGATATGTCTTAGAAATAGTAAAGGGGCCTGACCACTTGGGGCGAAGTTTTCCGGGAAAGAGTTTAAGTCTTGAATTAAAAAGTACTAGCTCTCCTACTTTAAACTCTCTCCTAGATAGACGCTTGTCATGCCATTTTTTAGTTCTTTCCTTATAGATTCTAGCATTCTCATAAGCATCTAGCCTAAGCTCTTCTAACTCATGGATATCTAAGATCCTTTTCCTACCGGCGGTGGTGTAATTAAAATTTAGGGCTTTAATAGCCCAATAAGCTTTGTGCTCTAATTCCACTGGTAGTTGGCATGATTTGCCATAGACAAGTTTGAAGGGAGTGGTCCCAATTGGGGTCTTATAGGCTGTCCTATAAGCCCACAGTGCCTCATTTAGCTTTAAGGACCAATCCTTCCTAGAGGTTGCAACTGTTTTTTCTAAGATTTGCTTGATCTCCCCATTGGAGACCTCCACTTGCCCACTTGTTTGTGGGTGGTAAGGAGTTGCTACACGGTGTCGGACCCCATATTTAGATAGTAGCCTTTCAAAAATCCTAGAGATAAAATGGGAGCCACCATCGCTGATGACAAGTCTCGGCACACCGAACCTAGGGAAAATCTGGTTCTTAAACAGTCTAATCACTACTTGGGCGTCATTAGTTGGAGAGGCAACAGCCTCGATCCATTTGGACACGTAATCAACAGCCACTAGTTTGTATTTATTACCAAAAGAAGTTGGGAATGGTCCCATGAAATCTATCCCCCATACATCAAATACTTCCCCATGAAATCTATCCCCCATACATCAACAGCCACTAGTGTTGTCATCAATTAGGGGGCACTCGGAGGCGACACTCTCCATAAGGGCTACTAGCCTCTCATATGGGAAGTCGTCATTTATGGGCACTTTTTCAAGCGTCATTCCCTCCATTCTTGACAAGTGGTCCGCAACTGTGTTGTCGATTCCTTTCTTGTCTTGGATCTCTAAATCAAATTCTTGAAGGAGCAAGATCCATCTTAGGAGCCTTGGTTTGGCATCCTTTTTGTTCACAAGGTACCTAATGGTCGCATGGTCGGTGTAGACAATGATTTTGGCACCTATTAGGTAAGAACGGAACTTGTCGACTGCGAACACAACAGCTAGGAGTTCTTTTTCTGTGGTGGCGTAGTTCATCTGCGCGGGGTCTAAGGTCCTACTAGCATAGTAGATAGCATGAAGCTTCTTATCTTTCCTTTGACCTAAGACCACGCCTATAGCATAGTCACGAGCGTCACACATGATCTCAAATGGTAGACTCCAATCAGGTGGCTGCATGATGGGTGCAGAAATGAGAGTTGCTTTTAATTGTTGGAATGCCCTTAGGCACTCCTCATCAAAAATGAACTCGGCATCTTTCATTAGCAGCCCGGTTAAGGGGTTTGTGATTTTGGAGAAGTCCTTAATAAATCGCCGATAGAAACCGGCGTGTCCTAGAAAGCTTCGGACTTCTTGTATAGACTTTGGGGGAGGTAGATTTTCTATTACTTGGATCTTAGCTCTATCTACCTCAATCCCCTTATCTTGTATAGCTTTAGGTTTCCATGGCCACTTATCAAGTGCTCTCACATACCCCTCACTCTTTCTCTTTTTCCTCCTATAGGGCGGTTCAGCTTCCTTGCCCTCTTCTATTATTTTATGCTTTAGAGGAAAATAATGTTTTCTAGCTTGAGGCGGGGGTTCTGGTTCAATTTCAATTGTCCTTCTTTCTTTTGACTTAGTATCTTCACTCGCCTCTTTGAGTGTTACCCTCATCCTCTTTGCACTAATGACTCCCTTAAACTTTCTTTCCCCAAATTTTCTTTTTGTTTTATCGCCCTCAACCCCATGTGTGTTGATTTTTATAATTTTTTCCTTTCCACATGTTTGGGGTTTAGGGTCTACTCTAGCCTCTACTAACCCTTGGGGAATAAGGATCGGTGGGTTATAGGTAGAAGGAAAAACACAAAGTGGTTCCTTCTCTACCTCTTCGACAACCTCTCTTTGGAGTGGTTTCGGTAAAGTTTTCTCAATCTCAACTTTTTCCTCACCTAAATCCTCGACGACCTTGTTCTCATTCTACTTAGGAATTTCAATCTCAGTTTCACTGATGTTTGCTACAACATCTACATGTCTCTCTTGGGAGATTCCTAAGGCTGATTGTGCGAGCTGGGAGATTTGAGTCTCCAGCAATTCAGAGTGGGACGCAGCAGAGTCGACCATATCATTCAATTTCCTTAGGTTTTCATTAATTTGCTCATTTACGAGGGTTTGTGATTCCATAAATCTTCTGAATTTCCTTGATGATTGCTCTTGAATGATAGAGATAAGAAGGAAGATGATGATTGCTCTTGAATGATCCTTGATGCAAAACTCTCAAACAATCTTGATCAAAGAACTCTTCAATACTGGTTTCTCACACTTACAACAATAACACATAAAGCTATTTATAATGGAAGTAGAATTGAGCAAATGTAGGCACAATCTAACAGACTTGTATCGATACATGCATCAGTGTGTATCGATACAAGCAGTTGACAGCAGAAGAGTTTGTGTTCTTGTATCGATACATCCACGCGTATGTATCGATACATACACCAGAAAAACAGAAATTGACTGATATGTTTTGAAACACAAAGGTGTGTTTCGAAACACAAGGCTCTCTCTAGTTTCAGGAGAGTCTGCATGTGTTTCGAAACATACAAGTGTGTTTCGAAACACAGAGGCTCCTCCAACTCCAATGAGAGCAATTTGTATCAATACAAAGGTGCTATGTATCGATACAAATGCGTGATAATCAGCCTAAACAAGTTTCAGGACATTTGTATCGATACAGGTATATATGTATCGATACAAAACACCCAAAAATTGATTTTTCAAAGTTTCAAAATATTGTTTTGCTGTCAAGTCAATTTCAATTGTTACCTAAACATATTCTACTCTATTTCCATGTGTTTTGACAATTATTAAAACTCGGAGGGGAACTGGTGCATTAACAAAAAGGAATATAGAGGAATGATTGGATCTCTTTTATATCTAACTACAAGCAGACCTGACATAGTATTCTCAGTGGGAATTTGTGCAAGATTTTAAAGTGCTCCCAAAGAATCACATTTAACTACAGTCAAAAGAATTTTCAGATATTTGGTGGGAACACTTGATGTAGGCATATGGTACAAAAAAGGTACACATTTCGATCTAAAGGCCTATTGTGATGCTGATTATGCTGGTGACAAGTTAGAAAGAAAAAGTACAAGTGGTGCTTGTCAACTTCTTGGTGAAGCTTTAGTCAGTTAGTCATTCAGAAAGAAAAACACCATAGCACTCTCAACAACTGAAGCAGAATATGTCTCTGCAGCAAATTGTTGTTCTCAAGTGATATGGATCGAAAACCAACTTGAAGACTTCTCATTAAGGTACACAACATTCAAATTTTATGTGATAATACTAGTGCTATTAATTTGTCAACAAATCCCATTCAACATTCTAGATCAAAACACATTGAAATCAAGCATCATTTTATACGTGATCATGTTACCAAAAAAGAAGTTGAATTAGTTTTTGTGGATACTGAAAACCAACTTGCTGACATTTTTACTAGACCATTGGCTGAGGATCGTTTCAATTTTATCAAGAAAAATTTGAAAATTATCAAAAATCCCAATTCCTTGTGAAACACGTTTTTAGGAGAATGATCTGAGAATATTCTCTAAATATTTTTGTGACTTTGGTGCTTGCTTGCTTTATTTTCGTTTAAATCTTTTTTAAGTGTTTAGTTTTTCAAAATTGATAGTACATGTTCTTGGGGAATGAAGTGTTTTAGTCCTCTTGTTGTACTTAAGCTATATCCCTATAAACCTTTTTTAAATGTATAAGGTACCATCATTACCCATCATAAATAGTGTCCTACTTTATCTCTTCATCCCACACACCTAAAACTATCAAGTCATTTTTTTTCTCAACTTCCCACTACCTTGTCTCTCTCTAATCGTTCCTTCTTCTTCTCACCCTAACCAAGTCAGTTTCTCTTCTCTCAAAACCTTCTCAAAAAATTTCTTCAATGGCTAGAACAAAAGTACCCGTTATGCTAAGAAACCGAACACCATCTCCAACTCCCTCACCTTCTCGCTCCCTATCACCACCGTCTCCGCCATCACCACCACCATCTGAAACTCATTCTGACTCGTCTCATAACGAAATGGGTCTTGAAGATCTATCAAGAGCTTTGATAGTTTTTGTTTCTCCACACGAAGAAACTTTCTCTGATCATTCTTTAAATGATCTCTCAACTGAACCCATTTCTCCTAAATCATCCTCTATGCTGCCGAAAACCTCTTCTCCAAATGTCACTGTTCAAAACGACCCACATGCTTTGTCTTCACCAAAAAATCTCTCTCATGAACCTATTGTTGAGACTCAAACAAATGTTCAAACACCTTCATCTCTTAAACCCTCTGATATTCCATTAACTGATGATTTTGTCCATACTACTGCTAATCCAAATGTTGAACAAACTATTCCAATCCCTAAACCCTCTTCACTTCTTCAAAATTCATCACCTTCCACAAAATCTTCCTCTTCTCAGAATTTCTCTAGCCCTTCATCACCTACTCCTAATGTTGCTGAAAAGGAACAACAAACACCTCCTGCTGTTTCTAAAGTCAGAAAAACCATATCCTTTGATGCATGCAATGTGAGAAGATCTGCACGTATTCTGTCTGGTTTTGGAACCAAGAAAAATGTGGTTATTGACAATACTGTCATTTCCATTACTGATTCTGATGAAGAAGAAAAACATGAGGAAACACGTGAACCATCTGTTGAGGCAAAATCCTAATTTGATGTTTTAATTATGTTTAAGTAAATTCTGATCTCCTTGTGATCTAACAAGTGCTTTTGAGTGATTAAAATAAGAGAGGAACAAAAGCTTATCATTTAAATATCACTATATTTTGTTATGTTGAAATTGGCACTTTATGAGAATGGTCTAAGAACGTTCTCATGTCTGGCAAGTCTGCGCGTGCAACAAGCAGTTCAACATAAGCACTTATTTATTGCTTCTCAATAGTGCATAAGTCATTTTAGGCAAGAAGCTAATAGTGACAAGAGAAGCTTTCTCTTTTAGTCATGTTTGAGGAATAAAACATGAATTTAATATTCAATGTCACAAGGAGCCTTTTGCAAAATGTCACTATTGGAAGACATTATATGGGCCAATAAGATTTAAACAACATACTCTTTACTATGAGTTGTGTTGTACATGCAAGGACAAGTTTTATATTTTATCCTATGTCCTTTTTCTACATCTATGGAAGCTATGTGTACTTTGGATTTTAAACTTGTGATAGCAATAGGATAAGAAGACCAGCTGGCTCACAAACATTCTCCCATGATCTTCTGATGTGCTAACTTGCCCTACAAGCAAACGTCTTCCTTTATATGAAGACTTTCATCAGCAAGTGAACTAAAGAACGATGTGAGAACGTTCTCATTCCTGAACAGCGTTTTGCACAATATTTGATATATTCTTTCTAGCTGTGAAAGCTTTAAATCTCACTCTTCATATCCAGAACGTGAAGAATATGCTGAGAATGTTCTGGCAGATTTATTATCTTTCATCAAGTACAATGAGCTGTTATCTTATGGATTCAAACGGCTAGTTTTTGGCTCTTCTGAAGCAACTTGATGACCAAGGGATGAAGCATTCACACTAGATATAAATAGAATCCTTGGGAGGCTTTGAAGAGCAAGAGTTTTCAATACAATCAATCATCTTTCTACTTGTCTTTATCGCACAAGTTTTCTAAGCTCTTATTTGATCACTTTCACTCTAAGATCTCATCAGTATATACTTGGATCAGTATATCTTTAGAGTGAACTAAGTGTTTTTGTAACTTAAGCTTCTCAACGTGGTTGAGTTTATTTGTAAGCTTGTGATCCAACAAACTCTTTGAAAAAGAAAGAAAGCTCATGTCAATACGTAACTATTGATTGAGTGTTTAGGTGTTGTTTCCTTTCAACCTGAAGGGTTGGAATAGGTTTAAGCTTGGAGGGCTTAAAGACTATTGATCTTGGTCTAGATCAAGGAGGTTTTTTGTATTTGAGATCGGTATTTTCTCAAGATCTTAGTGGATTAATCTCACGGAGAGTGAGGACTGGACTAGCCCTACATTGGGGTGAACCAGGATAAATTGCTTGTGTTATTTTCTCTTTACTTATTTCTCTTTAACGCAAAGCACTACACACACACTTCACTTCTACTTTCAGAAGAATATGAACCACCATTTGCTAAAGATTCTACAAAACCAAAAACTCCAGAAGAATGGACTACTCAAGAATCTAACAGAGTTCTACTCAATCAAAGAGCTAAACTATTCCTAAAAAGTGCTTTGAATATAGAAGAACATGATAGGATCATGCAATGCAAAACTGCAAAAAAAATGTGGGATACGTTGCAAAATCATCATGAAGGATCAAGTCTCATAAAAGAGACTAAGATTGATCTAGGAGTCAGAAAGTTTGAACTTTTTGAAATGAAGGAAGAAGAAACAATAGATCAAATGTATGGAAGATTCACTGTCATTACAAATGAACTAAGTTCTCTAGGAAAAACTTACACATCTCATGAAAAAGTAAGCAAAATTCTGAGAGCATTACCTAGAAGTTGGAGACATATAGTAACAGCCATCACTAAAGCAAAAGATTTATCTAAACTCATTTTAGATGATCTGATGGGATCTCTAAAAAATCATGAATCAATTCTTCAAGAGGACAAACCAGTAAAAAGGAAGATGGTTGGCGTAAAGTCCAAAGTTGAAGAATATTCTAAGAATGATGATCTCCAGAAAATGATGACTCTCTTGAAGAAGACAATGAAGAAGAATTTGCTATGCTATCTAGAAGATTTCAAAGATTAATGGTAAGAAGAAATCAGTTGAAGAAATCATTTCCAAACAAAAGAAATGGTTCAAAACCTGAAGTTGACATGAGCAAGATACAATGCTATGGATGCAATCAATTTGGTCACTACAAAAATGATTGCCAAAAATCAAAACCCAAAACATCACAATTCAAAAGAAAATCTATGATGGCCACTTGGGATGAGCTAGATGAAGAACAGGAAGAAGATGATGACCTTGAAGCAAATGTCTGTCTCATGACAAGATCAAACAATGATGAGGTAATACTTGAACCCTGTGCATCATGCCAAAAAACTGAGCACTTATTTGATAATTTATTATATGACTCCCAAATTACAGGTCAAAAGAATGATCAATACTTAAAAGAAATTGAAAGACTAACTTTAGCAAGAGATGCATACAAAGCTGACAATATCACTCTTAAAGAAATCATTATTGATATTAGGAAGACTCATAGATTAGAAATTGATGAAATAAAATCAACTAGAGAAATAATAGAATGTTTTAAGATCATAGAAGAAAACAAAGGTTTAAAACAAAAGATTTTTAAATTAGAAAATGACTTAAACTCTTTTGTAAAATCAACCAAAACCTTTGAAAACATTATGGGATCACAAATTGGAACTTCTGATAAAACTGGAATAGGGTTTAGAGCCTTTCAAAATAAGAAACTATATGAAAACTTTTTTGCACCTGAAAGAAATAAGAAAATACAAAGATATAAATGTAACTACTGTCATAGAGATGGTCACATTGAATCTTTTTGTTACAAAAAGGCTAAGCAAGAAAGAGCATATAGAAAGATAGAACATTCTCAGAATAATCTCTCTAGACTTGGATATACTAGAAAATACTATAGAAAAACATCTGACCAGCAGAGAAGAAGATATTATAAAAATGAAAAGACTAACCCTCAAGGACCCACAAAGCTATGGGTACCTAAGAAACTCTTAAACCAAAATGCAGGAATGTCTTATAGCAACAAAGAACAAGCTTTGGTACTTGGACAGTGGTTGCTCAAGACATATGACAGAAGATAAACAAAGCTTCTTATCTCTTGAAAAGAAAGAAGGAGGAAAAGAAACATTTGGAAACAATGAAACAGGAACCATCAAAGGGAAAGGTACAATTGGTAAGATAAACTATGGTAAGATTGAAAATGTTCACTATGTAGAAGGTCTTAAACACAATTTAATTAGTATCAATCAGCTATGTGATGAAGGACTTGAAGTTGTGTTTAAACCAAATTCATGTGACGTCAAAACCTCTTCTGGTAAAATACTTTTTGTTGGATCAAGAAAGAAGAATATGTATGAATTATACCTAGATGAACTCCCTGCTGAAACTTGTTGTATCTCCTTAGATACAGACAAGTGGATTTGGCACAAAAGGACTGGTCATGTAAATAGGAATACTATTTCAAAACTTGATCTAGTAAGAGGTTTACCAAATATAAGTTTTGACATTGATAAAGTATGTGAATCATGCACAAGAGGAAAACAAGTCAAAAGTAGTTTTAAACCAAAAGATTTTATCTCAACTAAGAAACCTCTTGAAATGCTTCACATAGATTTATTTGGTCCAGTCAAAACTACAAGTCTAGGAGGTAAGAATTATGGTTTTGTGATTGTTGATGATTTTTCAAGGTATACTTGGGTTCTTTTTCTTAAAAACAAAGATGACTCTTTTGAAGCATTTAAAACCTTTTGTTTAAAAGTTCAAAATGAAAAAGGAACTAACATTATCTCTATAAGAAGTGATCATGGTGGAGAATTTGAAAACTCCCAATTTGAAACCTTCTTTAATGATAATGGTATTTCTCACAATTTTTCTTGTCCAAGAACTCCTCAACAAAATGGAGTTGTTGAAAGAAAAAATAGAACTCTACAAGAGATGGCAAGAACAATGATTAATGAATCAAATGTGGAAAAATATTTTTGGGCTGAGGCAGTAAATACTTCTTGCTACATCTTAAATAGAGTTACTATTAGAAAAATTATGAACGAAACTCCTTATGAACTTTGGAAAGATAGAAAACCAAACATCTCCCAAAGTTTGATTCAAAGTCAGACAAGGGAATATTCTTAGAATACTCTACTACTTCAAAAGCATATAGGGTCTATAATCTGAGAACTCAATCTATGGAAGAAACCATGCATGTAAAGTTTGATGAATTTGAGGAACAATCAAACTACAAGGAAGCTGATGAAAAAGTAGTCACAAATGAAATATTTGATGAATATGACAATCAAGAAAAGGAACTAGAAAAGGAACTAGAAGTGGTTACTCAAGAACCTCCAAAATCATGGAAGATAGTCAACAATCATCCACCAGATCAAATCATTTGTAATACTGAAGATGGTGTGAAAACTAGGAGATCTTTACAAAATATTGAGAACAATCTGGCAATGATCTCCCAGATAGAACCAAGAACAATAGATGAGGCTATTGTTGATAAATCTTGGGTAGAAGCTATGGAAGAAGAACTACTTCAATTTGAGAAGAATGAAGTATGGAATTTAGTTCCCAAACCTCAAAACCATTCAATAATTGGAACCAGGTGGGTCTTTAGAAATAAACTGGATGAAAATGGTAAAGTTATGAGGAACAAGGCTAGACTTGTAGCTCAAGGGTATAATCAACAAGAAGGTATTGATTATGATGAAACCTTTGCTCCAGTTGCCAGGTTAGAAGCAATTAGAATTTTACTTGCATATGCATCTCATAAAAATCTAAAACTTTTTCAAATGGATGTTAAAAGTGCTTTTTTAAATGGCTTTTTAAATGAAGAAGTTTATAATCATAAACCTAATCATGTTTTAAAACTTACAAAAGCTCTTTATGGCCTTAAGCAAGCACCTAGAGCATGGTATGAAAGATTAAGTTTGTTTTTGCTTGAAAATAATTTTACAAGAGGAAAAATTGATACAACTCTTTTTAGAAAAACAAACAAAGAAGATTTATTGATTGTGCAAGTATATGTTGATGATATTTTTTGTGCTACTAATGAGAAAATGTGTGAAGAATTTTCAAAACTAATGCAAAGCGAATTTGAAATGAGCATGATGGGAGAACTTAGATTCTTTCTTAGATTACAAATCAAGCAACAAGAAGATGGTATTTTCATTAGTCAAGAAAAATACATCAAAGATCTTCTTAAGAAATACAAAATGAATGAAGCAAAAATCATGACTACTCACATGCATCCATCAACAAGCTTAGATAAAGATGAAGGTGGAAAAGATGTTTCTAAGAAAGAATATGGAGTAATGATTGGGTCACTTCTCTATTTAACTGCTAGTAGACCAGACATTGTATTCTCAGTTGGTCTATGTGCAAGATTTCAAACATCTCCAAAAGAATCACATTTCACTGTTGTCAAAAGAATTTTTAGATATTTGGTTGGAAAACCAAATGTTGGCTTGTGGTACAAGAAAGGATCACATTTTGAGCTAAAAGCATATTGTGATGCTGACTATGCTGGAGATAAATTGGAAAGAAAAAGCACAAGTGGAGCATGTCAATTTCTTGGTGAAGCCCTTGTTAGTTGGTGTTGTAGAAAGCAAAATACCATAGCACAATCAACAAAAGAAGCAGAATATGTGTCTGCAGCAAATTGTTGTTCTCAAGTGATATGGATCAAAAACCAACTTGAAGACTTCTCACTAAGGTACACAAGTATTAAAATTCTTTGTGATAATACTAGTGCAATTAATTTATCTAAGAACCCCATACAGCATTCAAGATCAAAACATATGGAAATCAAACATCATTTCATACGTGATCATGTGAGTAGAAAAAATGTTGAATTAATGTTTGTTGATACTGAAAATCAATTAGATGACATTTTTACAAAACCTTTAGTTGAGGATCGTTTTAATTTTATCAAAAAAAAAGTTAAATATTATTCAAAATCCTAACTGAAATTCTTTTAGAGAATGATCTCAGATTGATCCATGTTTTATTTTCTGAATGTTTATCATGAATGATTTTTTGGCTCCAAAATTTTTGTCTTATTGCTTTTTAATCTAGTTAGGTTAGAACTAAACTCCCCAACTCCACTTTTAGCTTGGTTTGCGAGCTTATCTTGTATCATCATTAGATAGGATTAATTTTTTATTTTCTCTAGGTTGTACACTAATCACTATTCACTAAGTACACCTATTCTATCTCTTGCCTCTCTTCCCAAGTCTCCGTTTCTCTTCATATTCAGTTCTCTCTCTCTCTCAACCGAAACCATCCAACTTCTTCTCCTTTCTCATCCCCTCATTTTTCTTTTCTGCAAAATGGCAAGAACCAAATTGGTTGCAAACAAAGCTCTTCGCACAAACTCGTCGTCACCTTCCTCATCTCCTTCTCATTCTTCATCACCACCACCTCCACCATCACCTCCATTACTTCTCAAATGGATTGATAACATCTCTGAAACTGAAAATCTAACACCAACGAAGAATGTCACTCATCAATCATTTGATGAAACTGAAGAGGAACCGCTAGTCCTACAACCGTTACAAACTTCCTTTGATGAAGTTCCCAACCCTGTAACTAAACCCTCTCAAACGGTTAATGAAGAAATCAATGTGACTCAAGCACAAGCCACTCCCACTGTTGAAGAAGAGATCAACGTTACTAACCCTGTTGAAGAGAAAATCAACTTAACCCAAACTCAAACTACCCCTGTAGTTGAAGAGGAAAGCATTTTAACCCAAACACAAACTACCCCTCTTATGGAAACTGAAATTAACTTGACTCAACCACAAACCACTTTTGATGTCACATCCCCCATTCCAACCATTGTGGTTCCAAGTGTTGCTGACACTCCTCCCGTCATGGTAAAATCAAGGAAGACAAAATCGATTGATCTTTCTAAAGTTAGAAGATCAAATCGCATTTTCGGTGGTTTGGGAACAGGAAGAAAAACCTCCATTCATGAAACCATCTACACAATCGATGACTCTGATTCTGAGAATACTCTCTTAGAAGACAACACTGTTCAACCTTCAACCAAGTCTGAACCAACTCTAAAGTCTAAACCCACCAGAGTCGCTTCCACAACAAAATCAAGTCTGTTGAGTTTTGAAGGTTGACTATAATTGTGTCAAAAACATATATTAGCCAGATGTGTGGTCAGATGCCTATGGTCACTGATGATGGGTCAGATGCTGTAGCATATGGAGCAGCATTCCGTGATCTGCCAGCTCGTGCGAGCTCGCGCGTTATTATTTTATGCAATCTTTTACAAGATTCGTTTTGGTTTTTCTTTTAACCATTACTTGGTGATTAAGTCACGTGCTACTGAAGAAGTCTAAGGCGGTCAAGCCTAGATATATTTTAAAAGGTGATATTGATTTATTTTCCAAGAAGATCTCTTGTTCTAGAAGATTCAAGACTTGGACCTTACAACGTCCAAAGGTGTCTAAAGCCCAAACCCTGTGCTACTCTTGTAGTATAAATATACGTAATGACAAACCCTAGAATCTAAGCTAAACCGTGTGTGTTTAAAAGCGTGTGTTTTAAGGTTTAGTCTTCTTTATTGTTTATTGTTTATTGGTGTGAGCCTTGCTTGTATCATCGCTGGTCAAGCTAAGGACGTGTTTAGTTGAGTTGTAATTGTGCTTCTCCTAAGCCTGTAGGTACGGAGTTAGTATTCAGTCGGAAGAGTGTGTCTCTTGTCCAAAGAAAACATATCAAACAAGAAAAGAATAAAAGCAACGCTGAGTGTGTTGTTTAGGTTAGGAGGTGAGACGGGGTCTCATATCTAGGAGTTCCTAGGTAGAGTTGTCACGTGAAGTAGGGTCTAGGTGGAAGACAAGTAGTGAGGCTACGTTGGTCCTTACACTAGAACTATTATAGTGAATTCACTCCTGGATTGGTATCCCCTAGACTAGGGCAAGTTGCGCCGAACTGGGTTAAATTCAAACAAACATCATAATCATGGTTTCGTAAGTGGCTCTGATACCACTGAAGGAAAATAGTATTATTTTAAGCAGCGGAATTTAAAAAAATTTGCTTTAGTAAGATCCTTACGAATGAGCATGACATGTGTTTTAGGGTTTTTACCTCTTGTAGGGAAGAACCTTTGAATCACGAACAAGATGATCACGAGTGTTGATGAAGGTCACCCACACCTCTAACTAGTCCACACGAACAGTCACCTTCAATAGAGTGCTAGCCCTTTATGTTTGAAGGCTATGCAAGAATATTGAGAGAGAGGATTATTTTAGGGTTCTCCAACTCTAAAATATTCTTATGCTTTTTGGTGTGTTTTGAGCAATGACAAGAGGTCTCTATTTATAGATATTTCTTGTCTTGGGCATCAAGACAACTCTTGTCATGAGCACAAAAAGATCTCTTGTCACAAAAATAAAATATATATTTTTGTCACACAAAAATATAACTATATCTTGTCACAAAATAAAAATATATTTTTGTCACACAAAAATATAACTATATCTTGTCACAAAATAAAATATATTTTGTCACACAAAAATATATATCTTGTTGGGCAAATCCCAACAAGACACAAAGGCTAGAGCGCGCGCTCCTCATGAGTGATAGTACTCATGTGCGCGCCCTCCCACCATATCCTATGGTGTTCTTCGCTCAAGTAAATTACCGTGATACCCTTATCACTTTGCATATCCACCGTACCTTACGGTGTTCCTTTAATTATCTCAATATTAGACTGTCCTTATGTGTGTGACCCTTGTAGGTTTCCATAACGTTGGCAATTATATTAAATCCTTTATTTAATATAATAAACAATGAGCGGTATCTAGCAACACATCATTGCTACCCAAGTTATGAGAAATTAACATGTGATCAAAACATAACCTTTCGTGATAATATATGCGTGTACAGTTACCCCTTTGCCCCTTATGTCTATATTGAACACAAAGCATACTTGGTGTCATCTTTGTCCAGTTCAATATTGGGCCCATAACATTTATCCTGTTATGCAGGATTGGCAAATTCCATCTAGGTCACTACTGTCCCTCAGCATGCTTTGTGAAGTACCCATTAACTGCCTTTATGGTTGTCCTGTTACGCACAACGTTAGATCAGCAACAAAGCACTTGACTCCACATCTAGGGTACAAAGTGGTTTCAGGTCTAAGGGCGGTTTACACCATTATCACCATGAGAGTAACTTATGACACTTTAGCATAACATTCTATGTAGTACTCTCATAGCGGGTCAATCCGGTATAACTATTACTCTTAATCTTTAATACCTATGTCAAGACTTGATAACTCCTTATCCTATGATCCATGAGATGCCATCATCAGTCTATCTTCATAATAGTCTTTATGCTTTAAGGTTATCTCTTTTCACCTTAAAGCTCGACTACGGATACTTTAAGAATAGCGTCCTTATGTTTAATGTAATCTCATGATTAAGTCACACTTAATATTAAACGGACTTTCTATTCTAGGGACTTTATTAATATTTTTGACGTTACAAACATAATAAAGAAAATGCCTTAATTATATTTAAACTCCTAAAGCAAATACTATCAAAATAGATTGGCTCTTAGGGCTTACTCCAACAATATGACATGTCAAGTTGATGATTAAAAAAAAATAAACGAGAAAATATCAAAGAGAAAAGAAAAGGATGTGATACAATAGAACCTTTACCACGAAGTAGTTATGCACTTTGTCATGTATGATGCTTCAAGTCACCAAGAGGCATATAATATGTATATATAAAGTGCATATGAAGATATATCTAGGAAAGGTTAGAGATATTGAGGATCTCTAGTTCTCCTCAAATATGTATGAAAGGTTCCGTTGCTAAAGGTTTTGTAAAAATATCGGCAAGTTGGTTTTTAGACTCAACATGCTCAAACACAACGTCACCTTTCTCTACATGATCGCGAAGAAAGTGATGCCTAATCTCTATATGTTTAGTCCTTGAATGTAACACCGGATTTTAGAGTACCATAGGCCAAAATTTGAAGTTCCGTGCAAGTATTTAAAAATTCTTTTAACGGCCTTTAAATGAGACTCCTTAGGGCAAGATTGATATCTAGCGCACATACAAACACTAAACATTATATCCGGCCTAGATGCCGTTAGATAAAGCAAAGAACCTATCATACCTCGATATTTCTTAGTTTCCACATCCTTACCACTTTCATCTTTGCTTAATGCACATGTTGAAGCCATTGGTGTGTCTATAGAGTTTGACTCGGACATACCAAACTTTTTGAGAAAATCAAGGCAATACTTTGTTTGGTAGATGAACGTTCCTTCTTCTAATTGCTTAATTAGCAATCCCAAAAAGCAGTTTAGCTCCCCCATCATACTCATTTCAAATTCACCTTGCATTAAGCTAGAAAAGTTCTTTACAAGAGATGGATTAGTAGAACCAAAAATGATATCATCAACATATATTTGGACAAGTAAAACATCCCTTCCCTTTCGTTTAATGAATAGTGTAGTGTCAACCTTCCCTCTAGAGTACCCATTTTTGATTAAGAACTTGCTTAAACGATCATACCAAGCCCGCGGGGCTTGTTTGAGACCGTAAAGAGCTCGTTTTAGTTTAAAAACATAGTCGGGGTGCTCATGATTTTCAAAGCCGGGAGGTTGTTTTACATACACTTCTTCATTAATGTATCCATTTAGGAAAGCACTTTTAACATCCATTTGATAAAGCTTAAAATTCATGTTACATGCATATGCAAGAAAAAGTCTAATGGCCTCTTGTCGGGCAACCGGAGCATAAGTCTCCTCATAGTCAATGCCCTCCTCTTGCTTATAACCTTGAGCTACTAGACGTGCCTTATTTCTAACTATGACTCCATGTTCATCAAGTTTGTTCCTAAAAATCCATCGTGTGCCAATTACTTGTTGATTTGAGGGTGGTGGAACTAAATCCCAAACCTCGTTTCTTGTAAATTGGTTTAGTTCCTCTTGCATAGCAAGAATCCAATGTTCATCAAGTAATGCACTTTTTGCGTTTTTAGGTTCAATTTGAGACACAAATGCAAAGTGTGAGAAAAAGTTACTTATCTATGAGCGTGTAGACACGCCCTTAGAGATATCTCCCAAAATTTTGTCTATTGGGTGGTTCTTCAAGGTCCGCCATTCTTTTGCTAGGTCGGCGCCTCTTTGTTTATGATGATTCTTTGAAGAGGAAGATCCTCCTTCATCATTATTGTCTTTGTCCTTGTGTGATGGTGTGGATGCATCGTCCTTGTCTTCCGGATCATCCGCAACGGTTTGATCATTGCCGCCAACGTCTTGGTCCTTAAGAATGTCCGTCGTATCAACACCTGCAAAGACTCATCAAATGCTTTATGAACCGACTCTTCGACAATTTGTAACCTTTTGTTAAACACCCTATATGCTTTACTATTTAATGAATAGCCTAAGAATATACCCTCATCCGATTTTGCATCGAATTTACCAAGATTTTCTTTGCCATTGTTCAAAATAAAGAATTTGGACCCGAAGGCATGCAAATGACTAATACTTGGCTTCCTTCCTTTAAGTATTTCATATGGAGTTTTGTTCAAAATAGGTATAATAATAGCCCTATTTAGAACATAGCTCGCGGTGCTAATTGCATCCGCCCAAAAATACTTAGGGAGAGAGGATTCGCTAAGCATAGTCCTAGCAAGTTCTTCTAGCACATAATATTTCCTCTCCACTACTCCATTTTGTTGTGGTGTTCTTGGAGCGGAAAAATTATGATCAATGTCATATTTGGAACAAAATTTTTCAAATTTTGTGTTTTCAAACTCACCACCGTGATCACTCCTAATTGTAGTAATCCTAAGGTTGAGTTTGTTTTGAATCATCTTGGCAAATTTCTTAAAAGCGGATAGAGTATCACTTTTACTAGATAAGAAAAGTGTCCAACAATACCTAGAATTGTCGTCAACAATCACAAGACCATAGTAATTTCCACTAAGACTTTTAGTTCTTGATGGAACAAAAAGATCTATATGGATAAGTTCCAAGGTTTTTGTAGTTGAAATCATCTTTTTAGTTTTAAAAGACACCTTGGTTTGTTTACCCATTTGGCAAGCATCACATAAGTGATCTTTAGAAAATTTTATTTTTGGAAGGCCGACGACTAAATCTTTGGATACCAACTTATTTATTAAATAAAAGTTCAAGTGTGTTAATCTTCTATGCCATAACCAAAATTCATCATTTTTGGTTATGAGATATTTAGCACTACCTAGGCCATTATCATCTAAGTCAAGCATATACACATTGCCGTGTCTAATAGCTTTAAGCACAATACTTTTGTCTTTGTTGCTTTCAATGGTACAAAAAGTTGGTTTGAAATTTATTTTAAACCCTTTGTCACAAAGCTGGGCAACACTAAGTAAATTATGCTTAAGGCTATCAACAAGAAGCACATTAGATATGGTAAGAGTAGAAGGATTACCCACGGTACCTACACCAAGTATGTTTCCTCGATTGTTGTCTCCATAAGTGACGTATCCTTTCTCCTTTGACTTGAACTCAATGAAGAGAGATGCGTCACCGGTCATGTGTCTTGAACATCCACTATCTAGGAACCATCTCCTTTCTAGCTTGTCAAGACACTTTTCCTACATTTTTAGACATGAGAGGAAGGTCCCCAATTTTCATTGGGTCCTATGTGGTGAGGTAAATAGTCTTTGTTGGGTTTTGGCATCCATTGCAATAAGCCTCTAGGAACCAACATTTTCCTAGCATTACACTTTGCAATGGTGTGACCTTTTCCACAACAATAATAGCAAATAATATGACTATCACTTTCGTTTTGATCCTTTGCAACATTTTTGTTCTTTTTGTTTTGAAACATCAATTTTCTTGTTTGTTTCAAAGGATCAACTTGAGAAGTAATATTTGGTTTAGATGAAGTACATGGTTTGTCATGAGAAATCTTAGTTTGTTTAGACCAATGCATGCACTTTTTACAACCAATCTTATTATTTGCATATTCATCATGATTTGCATTTGACTTTGTCAACATAGATACTTTGAAAGCTTTCAATTGTTCTCCCATTTCGGAAACTTTCTTTTCAAGAGTTTCATTTACTTTCATAATTTCTTTTAATCTCTTGAAAGCTTTCTTAGTTTTACTACGCAATTTCTCAAATGCCAATTGCAAGTCATGGTACTCAAGTGTCGTATATGAATTAGATGGTATGGGGGTTACCTTTTTAGGAGCTTTCTCTTTCTTCTTATGGTGTCGAGTAGTGAAGCATATGTTTGTCAATTCCTCTTCATCACTTGAACTCAAACTCTTGGGAGTAGAAGATGAAGAGCTATCACTCTCATATGCCACATAGGCTTTCTTTCCTTTGCTCCTCTTAGTAAACTTGGGTGACTCCTTCTCTTTCCTTTTGAGCTTTGGACAATCCGGCTTGTAGTGACCAACTTCGCCGCATTCATATAACATGTCCCTTTCTTGGAGTACTTTGCACCCTCACCATTGCGGTAACCACTATCTCTCCGGAACTTCATAAGATTAGTATCGGAGTCCCTTATGCCATTCTTCTTCACATACCTATGGTAGCGCTTCACGAACAACCCCATTTCCTCATCATCAGAGTCATCTTCGCTTTCGCTACTCTCCTCTTGCTCAACCTTTTTGGACTTTGAGATGGAAGCCTTTAGAGCAATGGACTTCCTATCTTTATCTTTTTCCTTCTCCGTATGCTTGTCCTTCTTAGATCCCTTCTCATGCTTATCTAAGGCATTGAGCACACTCTCATGCTCTTCAAGCTTTCCAAAGAGCATTGTAAGGCTCAATTGAGAGAGATCATTGGCTTCTTTGATTGCCGTGACCTTTGGTTGCCATTTTCCAGATAAACACCTCAAAATTTTGTTAGTAGCAACTTCATTTGCTATAGGGTTTCCAAACCGTGCAACTTATGTGTGATTTTTATGAACTTTTGTTGCATTTCATTAATGGTTTCACCATCATTCATATGAAAAAGTTCAAATTCTTGTGTCAAAGTGTTTATTTTCGATTGCTTTACTTCATTAATCCCCTAAAAGTGGTTGACTAATGTATCCCACATTTGTTTTACGGCGGTACAATGCGAGACATGGTAAAATTCTTCAATCCCCAAAGAGGATAGTAAAATATTTTGTGCCTTCGCATCATAACCTACTTTCTTTCTATCATCGTCATTCCATTGTGCCATAGGCTTGTTGGTAACAACACCATTCAAATCGGTATTTGTCGGAACAAAGGGACCGTTGATGATGATGTTCCAAACTTCAACATCATAAGAAGTGATGTGAATCCTCATACTACTTTTCCAATAATCGAAATGTTCGCCGTTGAAAATTGGCGCGCGATTGTACGTCTTTTTTGGTGCAAAAGCCATATTGTCTAATAATTGGCACAAATCCGCTGAATTTTCAAAAATAAAATAAAATAAAATAAATCAACCGGGATCGTGATACCACTTATTAGATTACAAGGCTACGCTCAAATGTGGCAAACTAAAGTGTTCCAAACAAACAACTACGATTTTTCGTAAATCAATCGAGTAAGCGCGGAAGCTACCTAGATCGGTAGTCTATTGCACCTCGATCAAAGGAAAGGTAGTAAAAGCCGATATGGAATGTAGGTGATACAAGGAATGCAATCCAAATTAACAAGTCAAGCAATTTTCAAATAACGCTTATCTATTAAAAATTGTCTTACACACAAATCGCAGAATTGTAAATTCGTATAGCAAACAAAGTGAGAACACAATAATTTCGTAGAACATGTGGCGTGTATGACGAAATTATGTATGCGAGTAATTAAGAAAATAGAATGTAAAGAGATAAGAGATAGAGAGATACGCAAGAGAGTGATTAGGGAGTTCCCAGCTTTCGCGTCCTCCTCGCAGTGGGCCGGTACGTCTCCCCCCAACTTATCAAAAGGATAAGTTGAGACTTTACTTCGGAAAATCTCTTTAACAATGCACAAATTACAAACGACACAATATGCAAGATACAGACTCGATTACACGATCTTCACCATCTTCAACATAATTCCGTCTTGTAATTGCGCAAACCCCAATTCGATCTTGTCTTCAATTATCGTTCCCAACGATCAATCCTTCACGCTATCTTCAACCAAGAATCCATGATGATCATCCGAATAATTCCCTCGCCAAATCGAATTGTAACATTCAAGCAACACTTGAATCCGGATGAGAAACACTTCCTTCAAGACCCAATCAACTCAGATGACAAATTCTGATTCACCGCGAATTTTCCCCGAACGTTATCCTTCAAGATCTTGTAAGAAACTCCAATTGAACCCATATTCCATCTTCAATTTGATAGAGATAAGAAGGAAGATGATGATTGCTCTTGAATGATCCTTGATGCAAAACTCTCAAACAATCTTGATCAAAAAACTCTTCAATACTGGTTTCTCACACGTACAACAATAACACATAAAGCTATTTATAATGGAAGTATAATTGAGCAAATTTAGGCACAATCTAACAAGCTTGTATCGATACATGCATCAGTGTGTATCGATACAAGCAATTGGCAGCAGGAAGATTTGTGTTCTTGTATCGATACAACCACGCGTATGTATCGATACATACACCAGAAAAATAGAGTTATGACTGATATGTTTCGAAACACAAAGGTGTGTTTCGAAACACAAGGCTCTCTCTGGTTTCAGGAGAGTCTACATGTGTTTCGAAACATACATGTGTGTTTCGAAACACAGAGGCTCCTCTGACTCTAATGAGAGCAATTTGTATCGATACAAAAGTGCTATGTATCGATACAAATGCGTGATAATCAGCCTGAACAAGTTTCAGGACATTTGTATCGATACAGGTATATATGTATCGTTACAAAACACCTAAAAATTGATTTTTCAAAGTTTCAAAATAATGTTTTCCTGTCAAGTCAATTTCAATTGTTACCTAAACATATTCTACTCTATTTTCATGTGTTTTGACAATTATTTAAACTCGGAGGGGAACTAGTGCATTAACAGATGTTTATGATGCTGGAATCTTAAGTTATGAGAGAATGGTTCACCAATACTCTCTGTCCGCACTTTGGAATCACTCCACCACCACCAAATCATGTACCATACGTTGATGCTTTTCCTCAGCATGATGCTTCCACTTCCTCTGATGAATCTAGTCCTACGAAACCAGTCACAGTTAACCCACCCTCTGATCGAGTCAATGAACCTAATAAGGGGGAGTTAGTTTTTAAGTAGATGTGCTGATATGTGTTTTAATCTATCTTGTTTAGAGATTAAATATTTTGGGAAGTTCCTCTTTTTTGCTATGACTAAAAGAACTTCTCTTATTATGTATTTTATTTTCTAAACTAGGGCCTTATGAACTATGAATCTGTTTTGTCTTTAATCTCTGTTCTGGAAATGTTTGTATCACTCTATGATTAAGAGAATGGATGATTAAAGTACTATGTTTGATTCATATTTGCATATGATCTTATTTTCCCATTATTGCATATTTAAGATTTTATCACTTTTGATAATGAATGCTCAAATTGAGGGCGAGCTTATTTAAATTAAATCACAAGTATCATTACTCTTTTGATTAGTCAGAATCTCAATTAAAATCTAATTCAAGGAGTTTGTCATCATCAAAAAGAGGGAGATTGTTGAGGCAAAATCCTAATTTGATGTTTTAATTATGACAAACATCTTTAATTATATTTTAAGTGAATTATGATCTCCTTGTGATCTAACAAGTGCTTTTGAGTGATTAAAATAAGACAGGAACAAAAGCTTATCATTTAAATATCACTATCTTTTATTATGTTGAAACTGGCACTTTATGAGAATGGACTAAGAACATTCTCATGTCTGGCAAGTCTGCACGTGCAAGAAGCAATTCAACATAAGCACTTATTTATTGCTTCTGATTACAAGACAAATATGAACTTTATGCAAGGGAATTTTAATTCACAAGATCTCAACAGTGCATAAGTCATTTTAGGCAAGAAGCTTTCTCTTTTAGTCATGTTTGAGGAATAAAACATGAATTTAATATTCAATGTCACATGGAGCCTTTTGCAAGTTGTCACTATTGGAAGACATTATATGGGCCAATAAGATTTAAACAACATACTCTTTACTATGTGTTGTGTTGTACTTGCAAGGACAAGTTTTATATTTTATCCTATGTCCTTTTCCTACATCTATGGAAGCTATGTGTACTTTGGATTGTACACTTGTGATAGCAATAGGATAAGATGACCAACTGGCTCACAAATATTCTCCCATGATCTTCTGATGTGCTAACTTGCCCTGCAAGAAAACGTCTTCCTTTATATGAAGACTTTCATTAGCAAGTGAACTAAAGAACGATGTGAGAACGTTCTCATTCCTGGACAACTTTTTGCACAATCTTTGATATATTCTTTCTAGCTGTCTACAGGTGTTGGTATTTGAATTTAAACAACTTTCCTGCAACGTATAGACTTGAGGAACAAGCAACCAACACGCTCCTGATTTCAAGAGCTTTAAATCTCACTCTCCATATCCAGAACGTGAAGAATATGCTGAGAACGTTCTGGCAGATTTATTATCTTTCATCAAGTACAATGAGCTGTTATCTTATGGATTCAAACGGCTAGTTTTTGGCTCCTCTGAAGCAACATGATGACCAAGGGATGAAGCATTCACACCAGATATAAATAGCATCCTTGGGAGCCTTCTAAGAGCAAGAGTTTTCAATAGAATCAATCATCTCTCTACTTGTCTTTATCGCACAAGTTTTCTAAGCTCTTCTTTGATCACTTTCACTCTTAGATCTCATCAGTATATACTTGGATCAGTATATCTTTAGAGTGAACTAAGTGTATTTGTAACTTAAGCTTCTCAACGTGGTTGATTTTATTTGTAAGCTTGTGATCCAACAAACTCTTTGTAAAAGAAAGAAAGCTTAAGTCAATACATAACTATTGATTGTGTGTTTTGGTGTTGTTTCCTTTCAACCTGAAGGGTTGGAATAGGTTTAAGCTTGGAGGGCTTAAAGGCTATCGATCTTGGTCTACATCAAGGAGGTTTTGTGTATTTGAGATCGGTAGTATCTCAAGATCTTAGTGGATTAATCTCACGGAGAGTGAGGACTGGACTAGCCCTACATTGGGGTGAACCAGGATAAATTGCTTGTGTTATTTTCTCTTTACTTATTTCTGTTTAACGCAAAGGACTACACACACACTTCACTTCTACTTTCAGTTTTACATACTAACTTGATTGATCTCAGATCAATCTCTGCTGTTTGTTTTGAAGTGAAATTTTTAACACGTTATTTTATATGTTCACAATTCAAACCCCACTTTCTTGAAAAAAACTTTGCTACTTCACCATCTCCACCCATCATCACTCTCAAACGAACTGCTTCAACCACCAAACCAAAACCAACTCCTTCCCCTGCAAAATCTGAGCCTATCAAGGAAAAGAAGAAAAAGGAAAAACTGGTGGTTGCTGAGAAGAAGCCAAGGCAAAGGAATGTGCCTCTAATCCACTCTGAACAAAGAGAAAAAATCAATGACTATTGGAAGATTAAACCAATTAGTGCTGGCAAAATTTTTGACTTTGATGAGTTGAAAAAGAATGGAATTAACTTGACAAGGTTTACTGATCCGATGAATTGGACATCTTTCTTCAAGATCAAGGAATCCATTTTCCCTCTACTAATTCAGGCCTTTTACTTCAATGCTAAAGTAAGCCCTAACAAGGATGTGTTAGTTTCAAATCATAAAGGAGTGGAGATTAAGCTTACTCCTGAGATCATTGGAAATTTGTTAGATATTCCTTGTGATGAAACCACTCTATATGGGGGAGATTGGTAAAATGATCTAAAATTGTTCAAGGATGAGGTCATTATGGATATGTTCACAAGTGAAGGAGCAATGATGGCCAAGCCCACCTCTTCAAAGTTACAACATGATTACAAGATGTTGCACAACTTATGTCTTCACAACATCTTTCCAAAGGGTGGAAGCAAGGACAAGGTCACACATAATGACATGTTGGTGATGTACCACTTGTTCAAAGGTAAGAGACTGTCTCTCCCTCACATCATTTTACAACATATGATGCACACTGCTCTGTCTGGTACTAGGAAGGTTGCCTTGCCATATGGTATTTTGTTGACTAGGATTTTTGATGAATTTAAGGTTGACTTGTCTGGATACACTAGTGATAATGCTTGCTCAATTTTTAATGGAAAGAATTTGAGCCATATGAAGAAGGAGGTTGATGAAAATGTTGTGAAAATTACTGGTGTTAAGAGAAAAAGAGAAGCAACACCAAAAAGAGAATGTTGTTTGAGAACAACCTGAGAACATTCCTCAAGAAGAGAATGTTGTTGGAGAACGTCAGGAGAACGGTCTCCCTGAGACTAAGGCTGCAGGAGAACAACCAGAGAACGTTCTCCCTGCTAAGGAAACTGCCTCTACTCTTTTTGGAGTTTCAAGTGACACTCTCCCTTCTTATTGGGAAACTTATCTGCACTTTGGGTCACCTTTTACAAACCACCCTCTTAGATTTGGCAAACAACTCCAAGGGTTCTTTCCTTCATCATCAATGAATTCCACATTGTTTTCTCCTGTCATGAACTCCTCTCAAGGAAGTTTAGAGAATATGGTTAACACTGAGTTTGTGCAAAACCTGCTGAGTACTGACAATCACTTTCAAGGAGGTAACTCATCTCAATCTTTTCCCTTCATTCCATCCTCTTTTGGAACTTTGAGTGCCTTTATTTCTCCTGGAAGTACTACTTGTGCTGAAGCATGGGATAGGTTTTTAGGATACTCTCCTAAATTGATTGGTGGACCATCCTACACTAGACCTACTAAGCAACAAAAATTGGAAAAGGACAACATGAAGCTTAAAAAAGGTCAAGCTAAGATCATGGTTGCTTTGAAGATTCAGAACAACATGATGCAACATATGATGAACCAACAAATGATCATGAAGAAATGGGCTGAGACTGAAGTTTGCCCAAAATTTGGCATTACTCCACCCTCTTCTAGCACTTCATCATCTTCAGATGACTCTTCATCTGAGTATTAAGCCCTTTTTACCTAGCCCCTTCTTTTAGATTTCTGACAAAGAGGGAGAATAGCTTGGGTAAACAAGGGGGGTAGGAAGAAGTTTTAAATAATCAAGTTTGTCAAGTCTTTCAAGTCTGCAAGAACATTCCTTGATAATTCTCTGAAATTGATCTTTTTGAAATAGATATTATAGGAAGTTCTTTAGAACAAAACTTGTTGTGAACTTCTAATAGTATGTATTATTATATGTCTTGTTATGAATCATTTTGTATTAATTCTTGTACTCTGAAATTGGTTATTTCTCACTTGGTGAGCTTATGGATTAATTAATATGTATGATTCATTTTATGTCTCAATTGGCATCATATCAAGTTTTTCAATTTTATTTGATTTATGAATGCTTGAATTGAGGGGGAGCTTGAAAAGATAAAAGCACTAATATTTCATATTACTTTGAGATTTGATTAAACCAAAATTAATTATTTAAATTATAATCAAGAAGTTTGTCATCATCAAAAAGGGGGAGATTGTTGATGTTAGACTACACGACTACGCTTTAAAGTGGCGAACACAAGCGTTCCAATGATACAACTACGATTTTTCGTATATCGATCGAGAAAGCGGAAGCTACCTAGATCGGTAGTCTATTTGCACCTCGACCAAAGGAAAAATAGTAAAGCCAATATGGTGTGATGATGATACAATGATTGCAATACAAATATTATGAATCAAGCAAAGCAATCAAATATGATTTTTCCTTTAAAAATGTTCACACACACAAATAACGGTATTGAAATAGTCTTATAGCAAACAAAGCAATCAAACGGTAATTTTGTCAAGAGATGAGGGATAAGGGAATGACACACGTAGATGATCAGGGAGTTCCCAGCTTTCACGTAGTCCTCGTAGTGGGCCGGTACGTCTCCCCCAACTTATCAAACGGATAAGTTTAGACTTTTCTTCGAAAATCTTTATATTAATGCACAAATTACACAACTATACAATATGTAAAGATACAGACTCGATTAACCGATCTTCACCATCTTCACCATGTAAATGCACCAGTTCCCCTCCGAGTTTTAATAATTGTCAAAACACATAAAAATATAGTAGAATATGTTAAGGTAACAATTGAAATTGACTTGACAGCAAAAATACTTCTTGAAAGTTTGAAAAACCAATTTTTAGGTGTTTTGTATCGATACTTATATACCTGTATCGAAACAAATGTCCTGAAACTTGTTCATGCTGATTATCACGCATTTGTATCGATACATAGTAGTTTTGTATCGATATAAATTGTTCTCATTGGAGTCCAGATGAGCCTTTGTGTTTCGAAACACACTTGTATGTTTCGAAACACATGAAGACTCTCTTGAAACCAGAGAGAACATTTTGTTTTGAAACATATCAGTCAAGACTCTGTTTTACTGGTGTATGTATCGATACAAATTTGTGGCTGTATCGATACATACACACAAAGCTTCAGTTTTCCAACGCTGACAATTACTTGTATCGATACACAGTAATGACTGTATTGATACAAGTCTGTTAGATTGTGCCTAAATTTGCGCAATTCTATTTTCATTATAAATAGCTTTATGTGTTATTGTTGTAAGGGTGAGAAACTGCTGGTAAAGATTTCTTTGATCCAGATTGCTGAGTATTTTGCATCAAAGAGTATTCAAGAACAGTCATCATCTTCCTTCATATCTCTATCAAATTGAAGTTGAATATGGGTTCAATTGATGTTTCTTAGCAGAGCTTGAAGGATAACGTTCGGGGTAAGTTCGCGGTGAATCAGAATTACATCCAAGCTGATTGGATCTTGAAGGTATAGGGTTTCTCATCCGGATTCAAGTGTTGCTTGAATTGCACAATTCAATTTGGCGAGGTAATTATCTGGACAATCATCACAAAGTTCTTGGTTCAAAATAGGTGTGAGGGTTTGATTGTTGGGAACAGTAATTGAAGTCAAGATTGAATTGGGGTTTGCACAATCACAAGTTGGTGCTATGGTAAAGATGGTGAAGATCGGTTAATCGAGTCTGTATCTTTACATATTGTATCAGTTGTGTAATTTGTGCATTGATATAAAGATTTTCGAAGTAAAGTCTCAACTTATCCGTTTGATAAGTTGGGGGGAGACGTACCGGCCCACTGCGAGGACGACGCGAAAGCTGGGAACTCCCTGATCATCTACGTGTGTCATTTTCTTATCCCTAATCTCTTTATTTTACGATTTGTTGTTAATTCACAAACGTGATTTTGTCACACACGCCATGTGTTTGACAAAATTACCGTTTGATTGCTTTGTTTGCTATAAGACTATTTCAATACCGTTATTTGTGTGTGTGAACTATTTTAAAGGAAAAATCTTATTTGACAATTTGTTGATTCATAATATTTGTATTCCAATCATTGTATCATCATCACACCATATTGGCTTTACTATTTTTCCTTTGGTCGAGGTGCAAATAGACTACCGATCTAGGTAGCTTCCGCTTACTCGATCGAAATACGAAAAATCGTAGTTGTATAATTGGAACGCTTGTGTTCGCCACTTTAAAGCGTAGCCGTGTAGTCTAACAAGTGGTATCACGATCCCAAACGATTTTTAAGAAAGTTGTGTGGATTTGTGCCAGCTATTAGATAAAATGGCTTTTGCACCAAAGAGGGCGTACAATTGAGCACCGATTTTCAACGGCGAACATTTCGACTATTGGAAAAGTAGTATGAGGATTCACATCACTTCTTATGATGTTGAAGTTTGGAGCATCATTGTAAACAGTCCCTTTGTTCCGACAAATACCGATTTAAATGGTGTTGTAACAAACAAGCCTATGGCACAATGGAGTGATGATGATAGGAAGAAAGTGGGTTATGATGCGAAAGCACAAAATATCTTGATCTCCTCTTTGGGGATTGAGCAATTCTATCATGTTTCGCATTGTAACTCTGCAAAACAAATGTGGGACACATTAGTCAACCACTTTGAGGGGATTAATGAAATCAAGCAATCTAAAATAAACACTTTGACACAAGAATTTGAACTTTTTCATATGCAAGATAGTGAAACTATCGGACAAATGCAACAAAGGTTCATTAAAATCACACACAAATTGCATGGTCTTGAAAATCCTATAGCAAATGAAGTTGCTACTCACAAAATCTTAAGGTGCTTGTCTAGGAATTCGCAACCTAAGGTCACCGCCATCAAAGAGGCAAATGACCTTTCTCAATTGAGCCTTACAACGCTCTTTGGGAAGCTAGAAGAGCACGAGAGTGTGCTCAATGGCTTGGATAAGCATGAGAAAGGATCCAAGAGGGAAAAGCATACGGAGAAGGAAAAAGACAAAGATAGGAAGTCCATTGCTCTAAAGGCTTCTGTCTCAAAGTCCAAAAAGGTTGAGCATGAGGAAAGTAGCGAAAGCGAAGATGACTCCGATGATGAAGAAATGGGGTTTTTTGTGAAGCGCTACCATAGGTATATGAGGAAGATTGGTATAAGAAATTCCGAGGATAACCTTAAAAAGTTTCGGAAGCATAGTGGTTTCGGAAGAGTGAGGGTGGTAAGTACTCCATGAAAGGGACATGCTATGAGTGCGGCCAAGTTGGTCACTTCAAAACAGATTGTCCTAAGCTCAAGAGAAAAGAGAAGGAGTCACCCAAGGTCAAAAAGAGGAGCAAGGGGAAGAAGGCCTATGTGGCTTGGGAGAGTAGTAGTTCTTCATCTTCTTCTTCATCAAGTTCGAGTTCTAGCGACGATAGTGTGTTAGCAAATGTATGTCTAACCAAACATGATCGCAAGAAAGTTGTTCCTCAAAAGGTAAACCAAAATCCATTTTCGTCTTATACTCTTTTGGATTATCATGATTTACAAGTAGCTTTTGAAAAACTTCATAATGAAACTAGGGAAGCTTTTAAGCGCCTTAAAGGACTTATGGAAGTAAATAAGTACCTTGAGGCCAAAGTATCCGAAACGGAAAAAGAATTAAAAGCCCTTAAAAAATCTATGATTGAAAAGCCTACTTTAAAGCATGATGATTATGGTAATAGTTGGACCGGTTATATAGGTTGTTTCCATTTGTATAAAGAGTTGAGAGAACTCAAGGAGAAAATGGATAAACCTCTAACACCCGAGATTACATATTCGGTTGTTCCTTTGAAATTCGACAAAAACTTCAAACCTAAGCATAAAAAGTACAAGTTTGTTGCAAAGGATCAAAAGAAGTGTAATCCCAACATAACGTGTAACTATTGTTGTGACAAGGGTCATACCATTGCAAAGTGCCAAGCTAGAAAAACTTTTGTACCAAAAGGCAAAATACAATGGATTCCCAAATCCATCAATAGTTTTATTACTAACCACCTAGGATCCAATGAGAGTTGGGGACCTTTTTGCAATGTCTAAAGTTGTAGGAAAGCGTCTTGGACCATTGTGAAGGAAAATAGTTATAGTAAAAGCAACGGAATTCAAAAAAATTTCCTTTATTTTGATCCTTACGAATGAGCATGACATGTATTTTAGGGTTTTTACCTCTTGTAGGGAAGAACCTTTGAATCACGAACAAGATGGTCACGGGCGTTGATGAAGGTCACCCACGTCTCTAACTAGTCCACACGAACAGTCACCTTCAATAGAGTGCTAGCTCTTTATATTTGAAGGCTATGCAAGAATATTGAGAGAAGGAGTTATTTTAGGGTTTTCCAACTCTAAAATATTCTTGTGCTTTTTGGTGTGTTTTGAGCTATGACAAGAGGTCTCTATTTATAGATATTTCTTGTCTTAGGCATCAAGACAACTCTTGTCATGAGCACAAAAAAATATCTCTTGTCAGAAAAATAACATATATCTTGTCACAAAAATATATCTTGTTACAAAAAATATATCTTGTCACAAAAATATATCTTGTCACATCATATCCTATGGTGTTCTTCGCTCAATTAAATTACCGTGATACCCTTATCACTTTGCACATCCACCGTACCTTACGGTGTTCCTTTAATTATCTCAATATTAGACTGTCTTTATGTGTGTGACCCTTGTAGGTTTCCATAACGTTGGCAATTATATTAATCCTTTATTTAATATAATAAACAATGAGCGGTATCTAGCAACACATCATTGCTACCCAAGTTATGAGAAATTAACATGTGATCAAATCATAACCATTGTGATAATATATGCGTGTACAATTACCCCTTTGCCCCTTATGTCTATATTGAACACAAAGCATACATAGTGTCATCTTTGTCCAGTTCAATATTGGGCCCATGACATTTATCCTGTTATGCAGGATTGGCAAATTCCATCTAGGTCACTATTGTCCCTCAGCATGCTTTGTGAAGAACCCATTAACTGCCTTTATGGTTGTCCTGTTACGGACAATGTTAGATCAGCAACAAAGCACTTGACTCCACATCTACGGTACAAAGTGGTTTCAGGTCTAAGGGTGGTTTACACCATTATCACCATGAGAGTAACTTATGACACTTTAGCATAATATTCTATGTAGTACTCTCATAGCGGGTCAATCCGGTATAACTATTACTCTTAATCTTTTATACCTATGTCAAGACTTGATGACTCCTTATCCTATGATCCATGAGATGCGATCATCAGTCTATCTTCATAATAGTCTTTATGCTTTAAGGTTATACCTTTTCACCTTAAAGCTCGACTACGGATACTTTAAGAATAGTGTCCTTAAGTTTAATGTAATCTCATGATTAAGTCACACTTAATATTAAATGGACTTTCTATTCTAGGGACTTTATTATTTTGGACTCTTACAAACATAATAAAGAAATGCCATATTTATATTTAAACTCCTAAAGCAAATACTATGAAAATAGATTGGCTCTTAGGGCTTACTCCAACACATTGATGAGACACACCGATAACAATGGCATTCAAGACCTAAAAGGCATAAAGACATAGGATACGTTTTTGACTTAATACAATAGAAGTTATGGAAATTGATCACTTCCTACACTTGATACTTCAAAGGGAAGATTCCTATCCTTATCTTTGTTCCTATTCCTTATTCTTTTGCATTTTATACTTGCTTGCGTGGTTCTTTGTTCATATACATACAATTTCAACTCAATATGATTTTTGGTATGATAGTTGTCTAATCCTCCATTTCCAAAAATTTTGCTCAATGATATTAATAAGTTGTTGAGACACATATTTAAAAATGGGGATTTGACAAAAATCAAGCCAAATACCATATTAAGTTCAATACATCTCTTTTATATGTTTTCACATGTTGTTGTGCATATTATGTGAATTGTTATCTTGGTACTTGATGTTACATATGTGAAAAGTTTATCTTGCATTATGTGGATTAACATGTATTCTCATGTTGATAATGTGCTTTGATATTTGTGGATTAACATGTATTCGCATATGTATTTGATAGGTCATAAATATGATTTTGAAAGGTATTTAAATTCATGAGTTTGAAGAAAATATGAAAATAATGCATTTTGTAACAATACAAAATAATTTTGTATCAATACAAGTAATTTTTCTGCATAATTTGACAGTCAAACTGATATGTATCGATACATAGCGGTGTTGTATCGATACATAATTGCACCAGTTAGGCCAGAGGATGAGTTGTGTATCGAAGCATACACGTATGTTTCGATACAGGCTGCAGAAAACGCTCTTGTATCGATACATAGGTTGGTTTGTATCGATACAAACACGCAGAAACTACTTTAAACTGCAATTTTCATTCATTCATTCATTAAATCACATAAACCTCTCTCCTTCTCCAGCGCACGCACACAAAACCTCCATCACCAAATTCTTCAATCTCTCTCAATACACAACTTCAAATCCATTACCCATTACTCCTTACCCATCAATTTCATTGTTCACCTCCTCTATCTCTCACATTCAAGACTAGAATTGAATTTGGGAATTTTGGTTCTTGTTAATTTTGAGAAGAATACAAGCTTTTGGGTTGAGTATAGTTCTAAACAAGGTTTTGCACTGAGAAATTATCAATCGGTGGGTTGTGGTTACGGCGATTTCTCTTTTCTTTATTCTCATACATTAAGGTAATTTCCTATCTCTCTCTGAAATGGCACCTAGGAAGAAGACTAGTAAAAGTAATGCCGAGAGTAGCAATGATGACACGAAATCATATCGTATTTTTAGCTTAATTTATGTAAACTTTAGTTGCATTTTCATATGTTTTTATTTCATTTATGTCTTTTTATGTTGGTATTTGTTTTCTTTTCAGTAATGTCAAATAAAATAGGCCGAAGAAGAGAATTGAGCAAAAAGGGCCGAAAACGCAGCAAAAAGGGGGTGCAAACAAGCAAAATCAGCCAAGCCCAGAATTGAGCCTGGTGGCGCCCGCCACAGAAGTCCAAAACCAGCAAAACTGCTTTTGCGTGACGTGGGGAGCTAGTAACTGCACGATGCTTTTTTGTCTCCTAATCGCACGGCTATTGGATGAGATCAAGAGAAGCCTATCCTCTCGTATTTTTTAGGATCGTAGAAGCCAAATTTCATCTATAAATAGAAGACTCAATCTCAGAATTTTACGTGCCTTTTTCTTCTTTATTTCAGTCAGTTTATATTTTCCGTTTCATTAACTGTAACGGTATTTCCACATCGGAGATCCGTTTTTAATTCCGTTTTCACATTCCTGTCAAGAATTATTCAGAATTTTATTTCCAGGTTTTTCTTAATGCTTTTATTTAATTATTTATTTATTATGTCTTATTTAATTTTCTATTTTTGTTTGTTTATTTCTTTTATCATGTCTAGCTAAATTCCTAGATATTGGTATGTAATTTAATTCTCCGAAGGGGATTTAATAATGATGTAGCGCGCGCACATAAACTATTTTTCTGATTCGAATTCCTAATTTAATTCTAAGCTTTTGAACGAAAGTAAAATAAAGAACCTAAGGTTAAAATCAATAGAGCGAGAGTTTGAGGTTTTAACTAGATAGTAGGAATTTGATATTAACTTTTGAACGAGCGAGAGCCACGTTAGAATTAATTAGGACTTTTTGATTTTCAAAATATACTTTCGAAACTAAGGTGGTAGAAAAGTGACAGTAAAACTCCTAGTCTAGTTAGTATGGTTTTTATCAATAAAACGAGAGTGTGAGGTTTAAACCTTTAAATTGAGAAAGTCCTTCTGAAAAATAAATCCTTTTTGCGCGATATTAATTTATTAAATTCCCAATGGTTAATTAGTTACATACCGATATCCCGCTTTTTAATTAATTTTAAATCTTTAATTTAAATTCTTAAACAATTCCTAAAAACTCTAAAACATTCTTTAGCCTTAGATTTACACCGTAACAACAGAAATACGGTACTCAACTATTGGTCCCTGTGGATTCGATATCTTTTAAAACTACACGACGAGACTATGCACGTGCGATCAAGATCAAATATTTTTATACACAAATCGTCGATCAAGTTTTTGGCGCCGTTGCCGGGGACCAATTTAGTCGATATCGTAACTCCGTAGTTACACCGTAGAGACTAAGGCAGTCTTTAATTTCTAATTTTTGTTTAAAAAATCCAAAAAACCCAAAAAAAAATCAAAAACTAAAAAAATCAAATAAAAATTTTACCCCTTGGTTTGTCGATTGCATGCCAAAAACCCTATCTCAAAGCGACGAACTAGAACAACCAATCGACAACCCCGAGCGTCTACTAAGTGTACGACGCCGAATTGAAGCATTTAGGGATAGATACATAGTTCCCCAAAGTCAGATCATCTTTCCCGACATAGATTCAGAAGAATATGAAGAAGAATATGAATGAAGCATACCAACTCATCGAGAGTATGGCTCAGAATCACTACCAGTGGGGAAGCGAGATGACCCCCATAGAAAAACCTCAATCAAGAGGTGGAATGCATGAGATAAGTGGCCTTGACCATGTCAATGAAGGAAAATAGTAATAGTAAAGGCAGCGGAATTCAAAAAATTTCCTTAGTTTGATCCTTACGAATAAGCATGATATGTGTTTTAGGGTTTTTACCTCTTGTAGGGAAGAACCTTAAAATCACGAACAAGATGATCACGAGCGTTGATGAAGGTCACCCACGCCTCTAACTAGTCCACACGAACAACTTTCCTTCCCTCCAAGTGCTAGCTTATGAATGAGGGACTTTATATGAGAGAGAGATAGAAAAATAATTTTAGGATTCAAGTAACCCTAAAAGTCTTATGATTTCTCTTGTATATCTTTACTCTTGTACAAGACCTCTATTTATAGAGTTTATTATCTTGCTCTCCAAGATAAACATTTGTCTTGTCCAACAAGATAAGTTTGTTACAAAAACAAACAAATAAAAATAATAATATTTGTTTGAAACAAACAAACAAAAACAATAATATTTGTTTGAAACAAACAAACAAAAATACCCATCAAGATAGCTCTAGGGCGCGCGGCCCATGAGTCCTCCCACTCATGTGCACGCGCGCCCACAACATCTTATGGCGTACCTCTTATCTTTAATTTCGTGATACCTTATCACAATATATTTATTTCTCTAAAGGGTACCGTACCTTACGGTGTTCTCAATTCTCATATTCCACTGTCCTTATGTGTGTGACCCTTGTAGGTTTCCATAACGTTGGCAATTACATTAAATCCTTTATTTAATATAATAAACAATTAGCGGTATCTAGCAACACATCATTGCTACCCAAGTTATGAGAAATTGACATGTGATCAAAACATAACCTTTGTGATAATATATGCATGTACAATTACCCCTTTGCCCCTTATGTCTATATTGAACACAAAGCATACATAGTGTCATCTTTGTCCAGTTCAATATTGGGCCCATAACATCTATCCTGTTATGCAGGATTGGCAAATTCCATCTAGGTTACTACTGTCCCTCAGCATGCTTTGTGAAGTACCCATTAACTGCCTTTATGGTTATCCTGTTACGGACAACGTTAGATCAGTAACAAAGCACTTGACTCCACATCTAGGGTACAAAGTGGTTTTAGGTCTAAGGGCGGTTTACACCATTATCACCATGAGAGCAACTTATGACACTTTGCATAACCTTGCATGTAGTACTCTCATAGCGGATCAATCCGGTATAAATATTACTCCTAATATTTATTATACCTATGTCAAGACTTGATAACTCCTTATCCTATGATCCATGAGATGCGATCATCAGTCTATCTTCATAATAGTCTTTATGCTTTAAGGTTATCCCTTTTTACCTTAAAACTCGACTACAGATACTTTAAGAATATTGTCCTTATGTTTAATTTAATCTCATGATTAAGTCTTACTTAATATTAAACGGATTTTCTATTCTAGGGACTTCATTATTTTGGACTCTTACAAACATAATGAAGAAATGCCATATTTATATTTAAACTCCTAAAGCAAATACTATAAAAATAGATTGGCTCTTAGGGCTTACTCCAACAATCTCCCACTAACACTAAGGCCAATCAAGTATTCTCTAATACCTATAGACCTTAGTATGCCCATCACGCTTCAACTGCGCTAGAGGCTTGGTTAGTGGATAAGGAACTATTTCCTATGTTGGTATCTTACGTATCTTCCAAAGTTCTATTTCGATCTCTATCGAAATATAGAAGTATCTAAGTATATTCATGAATCGTCGGTGAGATCTATTCTCCATTGTTTCGCAAGATTTAAACCATTACCATCACTAATGTGATTAATGTGACTTGCAACATCGGAAACATAGTATTAGCTCGATCATGAGCTATACGATCCAATCTCAAACACTTTAACTTCTAAAACTGAAATAAACATACTATGAAGCTTATCTTTATAGCTTACGATGTTTATATTCAAGCATGACATACAATACATTAGTATGGAAACTAGCCATCATTATAACTTCCTTATAATAATTATTCCCATGCCTACTTATTTCAAGAAATAGTCCTTAGTTCTTTTAAGGTTTTCAAGGATATTCTTGAAAGTCAGTTAGTGTCATACACTAATTTCAATTTAGGTACTTAACTGATTGTCTTACAATCATGTGGTGTATCGGTACATATCATGATGTTGATGATTAATCCTATTTCCAAAGTATATGGATTATTTTCACGTGTCATTTTCTCATCCAATGAGATATGACATTGTGCTATAGACAAAATCAATCATGTGACATGCAATAATTTCACACATTATGTGTCTCAACACTTCGCTAATATATGTACATAGGCTATTCCTAACTCCTTAGGAATTTTCACTTAAATACATAAGTTATTCCTAACTCTTTAGGAATTCTTGCCTAAGTATTTCATCAAGAGTTATTTCCTTAACCATGTCTTACATGTATAAGGAAAATGGTTTTGATGATTAATATGTCATCCACATATAACACCAGTTTAATTTTATAATTACTCCCACTAAATCCTTGTGTGCACAAGACTTATATTTGTCCTTCAGTAATTTGTTTTCCATAAAACTTTCAAAAGGAACAAATATTTAAACTCATTTAATCTAATCTAAATTAGATAGGTTTGTTCCTTATTAATTTGTTTTCTCAAAACTTCATAAAAGGAACAACTAATAATTAAATTTCTGAGATCTCTATCTAATCAAAATTAGATAGCTACAAGTTGTATACCATTTTCTAGCATCCTTTGGATCAACAAAACCCTACATATACGTATAGTACATTTATATGAGGTCATTCCAATTAAGGAATGCAACTTTTGTTATCCATCCACCAAAACATGGTAAAACAATCAAACAGATCTTAAGTTTGACTATTAATTACTTTTAGGGTTTCATCATAATTTGCATTATGATTTTGTGTGAAACCTTTAATAATCAATCAAATCTTAAAAGATATTCTCAATATCATTCATATCAATATTCAATAAGAATACTCACTTTCATCGTATGAGTCTTACTCATCTTGATAACCATTATCTACATAAGGTTAGTGTATATGGTTTCTATTTAAGATTTCATGGCATTTAGCCACTTCTCAGAATTTGGACCGTCTTACGACCTTTAAGAAAGTCAGAGATTCATCCATCATGAAAATCATATCACATTTACCGAGTCATGATAAAATCATACTTTATAGCTATATGCGATACAATTAGACTTATCTTGTATTTGTGCAACTTAAATTATTAGTCCTTCAACATCCTTGAGGAACCGAGTTGTGTTCCCTTTCCAATAAATATGTTTTGTAGTACTTGAATAATTCAAGTTCTATATCACTCCCACTGTCTCTCTTAGAGACACACTCCCACTAGAGGAATGTTCCAAACTAGCAACAAAACATCTTTTGTCTTTTAGAGTGATATAAGATAAGTACCCCTAAGAATACTTCCACATATTTATTCATTTAATTTGGATTTAAATTTATCTAATAAATTTCCGATCCAAAATTTCATAAAGACAAACTTGGTGCTCTTACCCCATATCGCATATGGTGTCTTTATGATCATCTTAAAAGGGGAACCAATTGTGGGTAAATATTAACTATAAGAAGAGAGATTTTAAGAGTCAATGATGTATTTAAATTATCTTAAATCAAATCATGTCAAACATGAAGCGATAAATTAGTTATTATTACACCTTAATTAAGTATTTACTGATATGACTCATTCATATGACTTAAATACTTTTATTGAGTTCTATTTTCTTGATTGCTTAAACTTCCTTGACAACTTCAAAGATTTCTAACTTGTGTCACACACATATTCATATTTAATGATTTTAATCATCAATAATAATGAAGCAAAATAAACTCAATATATATATCAAACAAATATGTTTAGTGGTCGATATACATCTCATGCATATTGCTCAAATTGATCATGCGTCGTTTTATTGACACATCAAATATTTGTACTAAACAATAAAAATCTTGATATATATACAAGATCCAAATCTTATTTGGTTCTTTTCATAACTGTTATAGAATAATCTTATCAAGATCATGAAACTCTAGTCCATTACTTGACTTGAAACAATACTATAGAAGACTTTGCTTAAATGATAGGACAATCGTTTGTCTTATTATTTAAAGCTGCAATTCATATCTTGTCGTTACAAGATATAATTAATACTTCTATCACTACATGAAATTCAATAACGATTATTGTGTCCATTTCAAATTTAATTTTTAAGTCATATCCAGATCATGGAACCCTAGTCCATTACTTGACCTTGAGCAATAGAAGATTTTAAATGATAGGACAATTGCTTGCCTTATTATTTAAAATTACAATTTATCTCTTGTCAATACAAGACATCTAATTAATACTTCTATTACTAGATGGAATTCAATAACAATTATTATGTTCCATCATAGCATAAGTTTTCATTGTCAATGAAACATTTTTCATTCTAGACATAAGTTGACTTAATCTTCATAGTCGATGTTCTAATTCTTTAAACATCTCTATTTTCGTAAAATTGAGATTCAATCTTTGTATCATATACCTTTGTAGAAATAGAAATCTTGACTTTCTATAACAATATGTATAATATTGAAGTCTTACTTCATTCCATTTAGTTTGACTCTTCCAAGAACTATTTACGGCATTCTTGTTTTAATCAATGGTCTAACCATTTAAAATAGCCGTTCTCCTTTGGCAACCAATTTTTGTTCTTTTCAAATAAGAGAAATATAAATATTATTTATATTATATCTCAAATTTTTGATAGTGTAAATAATTCTCATTCAACTTAACAATTTCCGGTAGATATAGAAATTCATAAATTTGTTTATATCTATCGATTATAATTTGTCTCATGACCAACCCTTTGATCTATTGAGAATTCTATCATACTTTTAATGTTCTTTCAAAAAGATCTTGCTTTAAATGATCACATCCCTCATTATTTTAAAAGTATGAAGTATTCTATATCTAGATGTCAGTTTGATACTTCTAACAAGCATTCTTCTCCAATCTAGTTATAGTAGGTTGTTAGAATTTAGTTCAAGCTCTTATAGTACTTCTTGTATTTGAGAACCATTCTCTTTTGTGTACCAATTCAGAAACTATTTTCTGAAATCCTTGTCCTTCATAAGGACAACATAATTTGTATTGTATTTAATTTCAAGATATGTAAGATATTTATATTATGATTAATTCTTTTAATTAGGTCTTTAATTAAATATGCTCCCACTATTTTACTCAAAACAAATGACCCTCATCATTTGATTCGGAAAATCCCATTGGAAGATTTTCTAGTGGGTCAAGATCCATATTTCACCTTGTCTTAAGTCCGCGGTGGGCGGATTACACAAGACTTAGTTATTTAGGTAGGAACTCCTTCCAATTGTATCTCATACAACTCTTGAATAAATCAATTGGGTGAATAACTCCTTATTCCAATTCATCTTATGAATTATTCCCAACCATTGCTTCTTAAACTCATATAATCTCATTATATTTGTTAAGTTAAGTTTGACCCATTTTAGAAGTTGGATATTACAATTATCCCATCGCACCATACCCATATAGACAATGTACTTCGCGGTAGGCGAACCCACATTATTCGATACCGGTCTTGATGAGTTCTAAAACTTGGAAAGCAAAAACTTAATATCCACATATTTTATTATTAAAGAGAAAGTACTCCGCGGTGGGCGAACCCACATTTTCTTTATTAATCTCTTATGTGTCTCTTGAGGGATTTTAATTAAGTTTGATCTCACCGGCTTGTTTAACATATTAAACGCTCTCACATGCATCAACATACATACATACAATAATATAGAATGATATGATTATGGCCTCCTAACGTAAGTGTCCTCTCAAGCCAATGAGAGAACCCTAAACTAGCCTAACGATGATCTACTTCTCCAAGCATCATCTTCATGGCTGTTCTCCTTTATTCCTATGTAATTCTATTATAATGTTACATCATAGAATACTCGTTTTACATACGAGGGAGTAAGATGAGAAAAGAAATTACATCAAGAGATTGAGAGAGAGGCACGACACGCGGGCCGTATTTAAATTCCCAAATAAAAACAAAAGAGCAAACTAAGGCCAAAATCATTCATTGAAACACAACAATAATAAACTCACTTTATTATTATCCTTGGTTTAAGTAATTAATTAAAATTAAATTATTATAAACTGATCATAGAGTTCATAACGGATAGAATCGAGTAACGATTTCACAAATCGTGTTTTCGACAAAATCTGGACGCGCACTGGTCGCCAGGCCTCGCCCGCGCTCGCCAGCCAGCGAGCTGCTCGGACTTGCACTCGCCCGCGCTCGCCCGCGCTTGCCAGGCCGCGAGCTCGGACTCGCACTCGCCCGCGCTTGCCAGGCCGCGACCGTGTCTTTGTCTGGTCGCCAGCCCTCGCCCGCGCTCGCTGGGCGACCGCGGCAGGGTTCCACGGAAATCATTTTTCGATTTCGTAAATCGAGTCATGATTTCGGCGAGTTCTGAAACATGTTTCCAGTATATCACAACCCTTGTGATGTATTGAACCCTTATGCAACAAATTCCTTCCATTAAAATTCACCATGAACGACTATCGGCTTGATTCATCACCACATCAATGTTTCACCAATCAAAGGTTCCGAAACAACTATTGTGGATCGTTCAATGCCAACAACGACTACGTGATTTTTAACGGATGAAATCTAGTATATCACATATACTTTATTTGCATCTTGTTCCTTTGTATCATATACAACTCCCATGTATCACATACAAGACTTGATCAATTTAAAATTTAATTCCTCAATTTTATCTTGTTTAGGTTTTAATCAAATTAAAACGTGATTTAAACAAACATCATAATCATGGTTTCGTAAGTGGCTCTGATACCACTGAAGAAAATAGTAATAGTAAAGGCAGCGGAATTCAAAAAATTTCCTTAGTTTGATCCTTACGAATGAGCATGATATGTGTTTTAGGGTTTTTACCTTTTGTAGAATTCCTTAGTTTGATCCTTACGAATGATCAAACTAAGGAAATTTTTTGAATTCCGCTGCCTTTACTATTACTATTTTCTTCAGTGGTATCAGAGCCACTTACGAAACCATGATTATGATGTTTGTTTAAATCACGTTTTAATTTGATTAAAACCTAAACAAGATAAAATTGAGGAATTAAATTTTAAATTGATCAAGTCTTGTATGTGATACATGGGAGTTGTATATGATACAAAGGAACAAGATGCAAATAAAGTATATGTGATATACTAGATTTCATCCGTTAAAAATCACGTAGTCGTTGTTGGCATTGAACGATCCACAATAGTTGTTTCGGAACCTTTGATTGGTGAAACATTGATGTGGTGATGAATCAAGCCGATAGTCGTTCATGGTGAATTTTAATGGAAGGAATTTGTTGCATAAGGGTTCAATACATCACAAGGGTTGTGATATACTGGAAACATGTTTCAGAACTCGCCGAAATCATGACTCGATTTACGAAATCGAAAAATGATTTCCGTGGAACCCTGCCGCGGTCGCCCAGCGAGCGCGGGCGAGGGCTGGCGACCAGACAAAGACACGGTCGCGGCCTGGCAAGCGCGGGCGAGTGCGAGTCCGAGCTCGCGGCCTGGCAAGCGCGGGCGAGCGCGGGCGAGTGCAAGTCCGAGCAGCTCGCTGGCTGGCGAGCGCGGGCGAGGCCTGGCGACCAGTGCGCGTCCAGATTTTGTCGAAAACACGATTTGTGAAATCGTTACTCGATTCTATCCGTTATGAACTCTATGATCAGTTTATAATAATTTAATTTTAATTAATTACTTAAACCAAGGATAATAATAAAGTGAGTTTATTATTGTTGTGTTTCAATGAATGATTTTGGCCTTAGTTTGCTCTTTTGTTTTTATTTGGGAATTTAAATACGGCCCGCGTGTCGTGCCTCTCTCTCAATCTCTTGATGTAATTTCTTTTCTCATCTTACTCCCTCGTATGTAAAACGAGTATTCTATGATGTAACATTATAATAGAATTACATAGGAATAAAGGAGAACAGCCATGAAGATGATGCTTGGAGAAGTAGATCATCGTTAGGCTAGTTTAGGGTTCTCTCATTGGCTTGAGAGGACACTTACGTTAGGAGGCCATAATCATATCATTCTATATTATTGTATGTATGTATGTTGATGCATGTGAGAGCGTTTAATATGTTAAACAAGCCGGTGAGATCAAACTTAATTAAAATCCCTCAAGAGACACATAAGAGATTAATAAAGAAAATGTGGGTTCGCCCACCGCGGAGTACTTTCTCTTTAATAATAAAATATGTGGATATTAAGTTTTTGCTTTCCAAGTTTTAGAACTCATCAAGACCGGTATCGAATAATGTGGGTTCGCCTACCGCGAAGTACATTGTCTATATGGGTATGGTGCGATGGGATAATTGTAATATCCAACTTCTAAAATGGGTCAAACTTAACTTAACAAATATAATGAGATTATATGAGTTTAAGAAGCAATGGTTGGGAATAATTCATAAGATGAATTGGAATAAGGAGTTATTCACCCAATTGATTTATTCAAGAGTTGTATGAGATACAATTGGAAGGAGTTCCTACCTAAATAACTAAGTCTTGTGTAATCCGCCCACCGCGGACTTAAGACAAGGTGAAATATGGATCTTGACCCACTAGAAAATCTTCCAATGGGATTTTCCGAATCAAATGATGAGGGTCATTTGTTTTGAGTAAAATAGTGGGAGCATATTTAATTAAAGACCTAATTAAAAGAATTAATCATAATATAAATATCTTACATATCTTGAAATTAAATACAATACAAATTATGTTGTCCTTATGAAGGACAAGGATTTCAGAAAATAGTTTCTGAATTGGTACACAAAAGAGAATGGTTCTCAAATACAAGAAGTACTATAAGAGCTTGAACTAAATTCTAACAACCTACTATAACTAGATTGGAGAAGAATGCTTGTTAGAAGTATCAAACTGACATCTAGATATAGAATACTTCATACTTTTAAAATAATGAGGGATGTGATCATTTAAAGCAAGATCTTTTTGAAAGAACATTAAAAGTATGATAGAATTCTCAATAGATCAAAGGGTTGGTCATGAGACAAATTATAATCGATAGATATAAACAAATTTATGAATTTCTATATCTACCGGAAATTGTTAAGTTGAATGAGAATTATTTACACTATCAAAAATTTGAGATATAATATAAATAATATTTATATTTCTCTTATTTGAAAAGAACAAAAATTGGTTGCCAAAGGAGAACGGCTATTTTAAATGGTTAGACCATTGATTAAAACAAGAATGCCGTAAATAGTTCTTGGAAGAGTCAAACTAAATGGAATGAAGTAAGACTTCAATATTATACATATTGTTATAGAAAGTCAAGATTTCTATTTCTACAAAGGTATATGATACAAAGATTGAATCTCAATTTTACGAAAATAGAGATGTTTAAAGAATTAGAACATCGACTATGAAGATTAAGTCAACTTATGTCTAGAATGAAAAATGTTTCATTGACAATGAAAACTTATGCTATGATGGAACATAATAATTGTTATTGAATTCCATCTAGTAATAGAAGTATTAATTAGATGTCTTGTATTGACAAGAGATAAATTGTAATTTTAAATAATAAGGCAAGCAATTGTCCTATCATTTAAAATCTTCTATTGCTCAAGGTCAAGTAATGGACTAGGGTTCCATGATCTGGATATGACTTAAAAATTAAATTTGAAATGGACACAATAATCGTTATTGAATTTCATGTAGTGATAGAAGTATTAATTATATCTTGTAACGACAAGATATGAATTGCAGCTTTAAATAATAAGACAAACGATTGTCCTATCATTTAAGCAAAGTCTTCTATAGTATTGTTTCAAGTCAAGTAATGGACTAGAGTTTCATGATCTTGATAAGATTATTCTATAACAGTTATGAAAAGAACCAAATAAGATTTGGATCTTGTATATATATCAAGATTTTTATTGTTTAGTACAAATATTTGATGTGTCAATAAAACGACGCATGATCAATTTGAGCAATATGCATGAGATGTATATCGACCACTAAACATATTTGTTTGATATATATATTGAGTTTATTTTGCTTCATTATTATTGATGATTAAAATCATTAAATATGAATATGTGTGTGACACAAGTTAGAAATCTTTGAAGTTGTCAAGGAAGTTTAAGCAATCAAGAAAATAGAACTCAATAAAAGTATTTAAGTCATATGAATGAGTCATATCAGTAAATACTTAATTAAGGTGTAATAATAACTAATTTATCGCTTCATGTTTGACATGATTTGATTTAAGATAATTTAAATACATCATTGACTCTTAAAATCTCTCTTCTTATAGTTAATATTTACCCACAATTGGTTCCCCTTTTAAGATGATCATAAAGACACCATATGCGATATGGGGTAAGAGCACCAAGTTTGTCTTTATGAAATTTTGGATCGGAAATTTATTAGATAAATTTAAATCCAAATTAAATGAATAAATATGTGGAAGTATTCTTAGGGGTACTTATCTTATATCACTCTAAAAGACAAAAGATGTTTTGTTGCTAGTTTGGAACATTCCTCTAGTGGGAGTGTGTCTCTAAGAGAGACAGTGGGAGTGATATAGAACTTGAATTATTCAAGTACTACAAAACATATTTATTGGAAAGGGAACACAACTCGGTTCCTCAAGGATGTTGAAGGACTAATAATTTAAGTTGCACAAATACAAGATAAGTCTAATTGTATCGCATATAGCTATAAAGTATGATTTTATCATGACTCGGTAAATGTGATATGATTTTCATGATGGATGAATCTCTGACTTTCTTAAAGGTCGTAAGACGGTCCAAATTCTGAGAAGTGGCTAAATGCCATGAAATCTTAAATAGAAACCATATACACTAACCTTATGTAGATAATGGTTATCAAGATGAGTAAGACTCATACGATGAAAGTGAGTATTCTTATTGAATATTGATATGAATGATATTGAGAATATCTTTTAAGATTTGATTGATTATTAAAGGTTTCACACAAAATCATAATGCAAATTATGATGAAACCCTAAAAGTAATTAATAGTCAAACTTAAGATCTGTTTGATTGTTTTACCATGTTTTGGTGGATGGATAACAAAAGTTGCATTCCTTAATTGGAATGACCTCATATAAATGTACTATACGTATATGTAGGGTTTTGTTGATCCAAAGGATGCTAGAAAATGGTATACAACTTGTAGCTATCTAATTTTGATTAGATAGAGATCTCAGAAATTTAATTATTAGTTGTTCCTTTTATGAAGTTTTGAGAAAACAAATTAATAAGGAACAAACCTATCTAATTTAGATTAGATTAAATGAGTTTAAATATTTGTTCCTTTTGAAAGTTTTATGGAAAACAAATTACTGAAGGACAAATATAAGTCTTGTGCACACAAGGATTTAGTGGGAGTAATTATAAAATTAAACTGGTGTTATATGTGGATGACATATTAATCATCAAAACCATTTTCCTTATACATGTAAGACATGGTTAAGGAAATAACTCTTGATGAAATACTTAGGCAAGAATTCCTAAAGAGTTAGGAATAACTTATGTATTTAAGTGAAAATTCCTAAGGAGTTAGGAATAGCCTATGTACATATATTAGCGAAGTGTTGAGACACATAATGTGTGAAATTATTGCATGTCACATGATTGATTTTGTCTATAGCACAATGTCATATCTCATTGGATGAGAAAATGACACGTGAAAATAATCCATATACTTTGGAAATAGGATTAATCATCAACATCATGATATGTACCGATACACCACATGATTGTAAGACAATCAGTTAAGTACCTAAATTGAAATTAGTGTATGACACTAACTGACTTTCAAGAATATCCTTGAAAACCTTAAAAGAACTAAGGACTATTTCTTGAAATAAGTAGGCATGGGAATAATTATTATAAGGAAGTTATAATGATGGCTAGTTTCCATACTAATGTATTGTATGTCATGCTTGAATATAAACATCGTAAGCTATAAAGATAAGCTTCATAGTATGTTTATTTCAGTTTTAGAAGTTAAAGTGTTTGAGATTGGATCGTATAGCTCATGATCGAGCTAATACTATGTTTCCGATGTTGCAAGTCACATTAATCACATTAGTGATGGTAATGGTTTAAATCTTGCGAAACAATGGAGAATAGATCTCACCGACGATTCATGAATATACTTAGATACTTCTATATTTCGATAGAGATCGAAATAGAACTTTGGAAGATACGTAAGATACCAACATAGGAAATAGTTCCTTATCCACTAACCAAGCCTCTAGCGCAGTTGAAGCGTGATGGGCATACTAAGGTCTATAGGTATTAGAGAATACTTGATTGGCCTTAGTGTTAGTGGGAGATTGTTGGAGTAAGCCCTAAGAGCCAATCTATTTTTATAGTATTTGCTTTAGGAGTTTAAATATAAATATGGCACTTCTTCATTATGTTTGTAAGAGTCCAAAATAATGAAGTCCCTAGAATAGAAAATCCGTTTAATATTAAGTAAGACTTAATCATGAGATTAAATTAAACATAAGGACAATATTCTTAAAGTATCTGTAGTCGAGTTTTAAGGTAAAAAGGGATAACCTTAAAGCATAAAGACTATTATGAAGATAGACTGATGATCGCATCTCATGGATCATAGGATAAGGAGTTATCAAGTCTTGACATAGGTATAATAAATATTAGGAGTAATATTTATACCGGATTGATCCGCTATGAGAGTACTACATGCAAGGTTATGCAAAGTGTCATAAGTTGCTCTCATGGTGATAATGGTGTAAACCGCCCTTAGACCTAAAACCACTTTGTACCCTAGATGTGGAGTCAAGTGCTTTGTTACTGATCTAACGTTGTCCGTAACAGGATAACCATAAAGGCAGTTAATGGGTACTTCACAAAGCATGCTGAGGGACAGTAGTAACCTAGATGGAATTTGCCAATCCTGCATAACAGGATAGATGTCATGGGCCCAATATTGAACTGGACAAAGATGACACTATGTATGCTTTGTGTTCAATATAGACATAAGGGGCAAAGGGGTAATTGTACACGCATATATTATCACAAAGGTTATGTTTTGATCACATGTCAATTTCTCATAACTTGGGTAGCAATGATGTGTTGCTAGATACCGCTAATTGTTTATTATATTAAATAAAGGATTTAATGTAATTGCCAACGTTATGGAAACCTACAAGGGTCACACACATAAGGACAGTGGAATATGAGAATTGAGAACACCGTAAGGTACGGTACCCTTTAGAGAAATAAATATATTGTGATAAGGTATCACGAAATTAAAGATAAGAGGTACGCCATAAGATGTTGTGGGCGCGCGTGCACATGAGTGGGAGGACTCATGGGCCGCGCGCCCTAGAGCTATCTTGATGGGTATTTTTGTTTGTTTGTTTCAAACAAATATTATTGTTTTTGTTTGTTTGTTTCAAACAAATATTATTATTTTTATTTGTTTGTTTTTGTAACAAACTTATCTTGTTGGACAAGACAAATGTTTATCTTGGAGAGCAAGATAATAAACTCTATAAATAGAGGTCTTGTACAAGAGTAAAGATATACAAGAGAAATCATAAGACTTTTAGGGTTACTTGAATCCTAAAATTATTTTTCTATCTCTCTCTCATATAAAGTCCCTCATTCATAAGCTAGCACTTGGAGGGAAGGAAAGTTGTTCGTGTGGACTAGTTAGAGGCGTGGGTGACCTTCATCAACGCTCGTGATCATCTTGTTCGTGATTTTAAGGTTCTTCCCTACAAGAGGTAAAAACCCTAAAACACATATCATGCTTATTCGTAAGGATCAAACTAAGGAAATTTTTTGAATTCCGCTGCCTTTACTATTACTATTTTCCTTCATTGACATGGTCAAGGCCACTTATCTCATGCATTCCACCTCTTGATTGAGGTTTTTCTATGGGGGTCATCTCGCTTCCCCACTGGTAGTGATTCTGAGCCATACTCTCGATGAGTTGGTATGCTTCATTCATATTCTTCTTCATATTCTTCTGAATCTATGTCGGGAAAGATGATCTGACTTTGGGGAACTATGTATCTATCCCTAAATGCTTCAATTCGGCGTCGTACACTTAGTAGACGCTCGGGGTTGTCGATTGGTTGTTCTAGTTCGTCGCTTTGAGATAGGGTTTTTGGCATGCAATCGACAAACCAAGGGGTAAAATTTTTATTTGATTTTTTTAGTTTTTGATTTTTTTTTGGGTTTTTTGGATTTTTTAAACAAAAATTAGAAATTAAAGACTGCCTTAGTCTCTACGGTGTAACTACGGAGTTACGATATCGACTAAATTGGTCCCCGGCAACGGCGCCAAAAACTTGATCGACGATTTGTGTATAAAAATATTTGATCTTGATCGCACGTGCATAGTCTCGTCGTGTAGTTTTAAAAGATATCGAATCCACAGGGACCAATAGTTGAGTACCGTATTTCTGTTGTTACGGTGTAAATCTAAGGCTAAAGAATGTTTTAGAGTTTTTAGGAATTGTTTAAGAATTTAAATTAAAGATTTAAAATTAATTAAAAAGCGGGATATCGGTATGTAACTAATTAACCATTGGGAATTTAATAAATTAATATCGCGCAAAAAGGATTTATTTTTCAGAAGGACTTTCTCAATTTAAAGGTTTAAACCTCACACTCTCGTTTTATTGATAAAAACCATACTAACTAGACTAGGAGTTTTACTGTCACTTTTCTACCACCTTAGTTTCGAAAGTATATTTTGAAAATCAAAAAGTCCTAATTAATTCTAACGTGGCTCTCGCTCGTTCAAAAGTTAATATCAAATTCCTACTATCTAGTTAAAACCTCAAACTCTCGCTCTATTGATTTTAACCTTAGGTTCTTTATTTTACTTTCGTTCAAAAGCTTAGAATTAAATTAGGAATTCGAATCAGAAAAATAGTTTATGTGCGCGCGCTACATCATTATTAAATCCCCTTCGGAGAATTAAATTACATACCAATATCTAGGAATTTAGCTAGACATGATAAAAGAAATAAACAAACAAAAATAGAAAATTAAATAAGACATAATAAATAAATAATTAAATAAAAGCATTAAGAAAAACCTGGAAATAAAATTCTGAATAATTCTTGACAGGAATGTGAAAACGGAATTAAAAACGGATCTCCGATGTGGAAATACCGTTACAGTTAATGAAACGGAAAATATAAACTGACTGAAATAAAGAAGAAAAAGGCACGTAAAATTCTGAGATTGAGTCTTCTATTTATAGATGAAATTTGGCTTCTACGATCCTAAAAAATACGAGAGGATAGGCTTCTCTTGATCTCATCCAATAGCCGTGCGATTAGGAGACAAAAAAGCATCGTGCAGTTACTAGCTCCCCACGTCACGCAAAAGCAGTTTTGCTGGTTTTGGACTTCTGTGGCGGGCGCCACCAGGCTCAATTCTGGGCTTGGCTGATTTTGCTTGTTTGCACCCCCTTTTTGCTGCGTTTTCGGCCCTTTTTGCTCAATTCTCTTCTTCGGCCTATTTTATTTGACATTACTGAAAAGAAAACAAATACCAACATAAAAAGACATAAATGAAATAAAAACATATGAAAATGCAACTAAAGTTTACATAAATTAAGCTAAAAATACGATATGATTTCGTGTCATCATTGCTACTCTCGGCATTACTTTTACTAGTCTTCTTCCTAGGTGCCATTTCAGAGAGAGATAGGAAATTACCTTAATGTATGAGAATAAAGAAAAGAGAAATCGCCGTAACCACAACCCACCGATTGATAATTTCTCAGTGCAAAACCTTGTTTAGAACTATACTCAACCCAAAAGCTTGTATTCTTCTCAAAATTAACAAGAACCAAAATTCCCAAATTCAATTCTAGTCTTGAATGTGAGAGATAGAGGAGGTGAACAATGAAATTGATGGGTAAGGAGTAATGGGTAATGGATTTGAAGTTGTGTATTGAGAGAGATTGAAGAATTTGGTGATGGAGGTTTTGTGTGCGTGCGCTGGAGAAGGAGAGAGGTTTATGTGATTTAATGAATGAATGAATGAAAATTGCAGTTTAAAGTAGTTTCTGCGTGTTTGTATCGATACAAACCAACCTATGTATCGATACAAGAGCGTTTTCTGCAGCCTGTATCGAAACATACGTGTATGCTTCGATACACAACTCATCCTCTGGCCTAACTGGTGCAATTATGTATCGATACAACACCGCTATGTATCGATACATATCAGTTTGACTGTCAAATTATGCAGAAAAATTACTTGTATTGATACAAAATTATTTTGTATTGTTACAAAATGCATTATTTTCATATTTTCTTCAAACTCATGAATTTAAATACCTTTCAAAATCATATTTATGACCTATCAAATACATATGCGAATACATGTTAATCCACAAATATCAAAGCACATTATCAACATGAGAATACATGTTAATCCACATAATGCAAGATAAACTTTTCACATATGTAACATCAAGTACCAAGATAACAATTCACATAATATGCACAACAACATGTGAAAACATATAAAAGAGATGTATTGAACTTAATATGGTATTTGGCTTGATTTTTGTCAAATCCCCATTTTTAAATATGTGTCTCAACAACTTATTAATATCATTGAGCAAAATTTTTGGAAATGGAGGATTAGACAACTATCATACCAAAAATCATATTGAGTTGAAATTGTATGTATATGAACAAAGAACCACGCAAGCAAGTATAAAATGCAAAAGAATAAGGAATAGGAACAAAGATAAGGATAGGAATCTTCCCTTTGAAGTATCAAGTGTAGGAAGTGATCAATTTCCATAACTTCTATTGTATTAAGTCAAAAACGTATCCTATGTCTTTATGCCTTTTAGGTCTTGAATGCCATTGTTATCGGTGTGTCTCATCAATGTGTTGGAGTAAGCCCTAAGAGCCAATCTATTTTCATAGTATTTGCTTTAGGAGTTTAAATATAAATATGGCATTTCTTTATTATGTTTGTAAGAGTCCAAAATAATAAAGTCCCTAGAATAGAAAGTCCATTTAATATTAAGTGTGACTTAATCATGAGATTACATTAAACTTAAGGACACTATTCTTAAAGTATCCGTAGTCGAGCTTTAAGGTGAAAAGGTATAACCTTAAAGCATAAAGACTATTATGAAGATAGACTGATGATCGCATCTCATGGATCATAGGATAAGGAGTCATCAAGTCTTGACATAGGTATAAAAGATTAAGAGTAATAGTTATACCGGATTGACCCGCTATGAGAGTACTACATAGAATATTATGCTAAAGTGTCATAAGTTACTCTCATGGTGATAATGGTGTAAACCACCCTTAGACCTGAAACCACTTTGTACCGTAGATGTGGAGTCAAGTGCTTTGTTGCTGATCTAACATTGTCCGTAACAGGACAACCATAAAGGCAGTTAATGGGTTCTTCACAAAGCATGCTGAGGGACAATAGTGACCTAGATGGAATTTGCCAATCCTGCATAACAGGATAAATGTCATGGGCCCAATATTGAACTGGACAAAGATGACACTATGTATGCTTTGTGTTCAATATAGACATAAGGGGCAAAGGGGTAATTGTACACGCATATATTATCACAATGGTTATGATTTGATCACATGTTAATTTCTCATAACTTGGGTAGCAATGATGTGTTGCTAGATACCGCTCATTGTTTATTATATTAAATAAAGGATTAATATAATTGCCAACGTTATGGAAACCTACAAGGGTCACACACATAAAGACAGTCTAATATTGAGATAATTAAAGGAACACCGTAAGGTACGGTGGATGTGCAAAGTGATAAGGGTATCACGGTAATTTAATTGAGCGAAGAACACCATAGGATATGATGTGACAAGATATATTTTTGTGACAAGATATATTTTTTGTAACAAGATATATTTTTGTGACAAGATATATGTTATTTTTCTGACAAGAGATATTTTTTTGTGCTCATGACAAGAGTTGTCTTGATGCCTAAGACAAGAAATATCTATAAATAGAGACCTCTTGTCATAGCTCAAAACACACCAAAAAGCACAAGAATATTTTAGAGTTGGAAAACCCTAAAATAACTCCTTCTCTCAATATTCTTGCATAGCCTTCAAATATAAAGAGCTAGCACTCTATTGAAGGTGACTGTTCGTGTGGACTAGTTAGAGACGTGGGTGACCTTCATCAACGCCCGTGACCATCTTGTTCGTGATTCAAAGGTTCTTCCCTACAAGAGGTAAAAACCCTAAAATACATGTCATGCTCATTCGTAAGGATCAAAATAAAGGAAATTTTTTTGAATTCCGTTGCTTTTACTATAACTATTTTCCTTCACAATGGTCCAAGACGCTTTCCTACAACTTTAGACATTGCAAAAAGGTCCCCAACTCTCATTGGATCCTAGGTGGTTAGTAATAAAACTATTGATGGATTTGGGAATCCATTGTATTTTGCCTTTTGGTACAAAAGTTTTTCTAGCTTGGCACTTTGCAATGGTATGACCCTTGTCACAACAATAGTTACACGTTATGTTGGGATTACACTTCTTTTGATCCTTTGCAACAAACTTGTACTTTTTATGCTTAGGTTTGAAGTTTTTGTCGAATTTCAAAGGAACAACCGAATATGTAATCTCGGGTGTTAGAGGTTTATCCATTTTCTCCTTGAGTTCTCTCAACTCTTTATACAAATGGAAACAACCTATATAACCGGTCCAACTATTACCATAATCATCATGCTTTAAAGTAGGCTTTTCAATCATAGATTTTTTAAGGGCTTTTAATTCTTTTTCCGTTTCGGATACTTTGGCCTCAAGGTACTTATTTACTTCCATAAGTCCTTTAAGGCGCTTAAAAGCTTCCCTAGTTTCATTATGAAGTTTTTCAAAAGCTACTTGTAAATCATGATAATCCAAAAGAGTATAAGACGAAAATGGATTTTGGTTTACCTTTTGAGGAACAACTTTCTTGCGATCATGTTTGGTTAGACATACATTTGCTAACACACTATCGTCGCTAGAACTCGAACTTGATGAAGAAGAAGATGAAGAACTACTACTCTCCCAAGCCACATAGGCCTTCTTCCCCTTGCTCCTCTTTTTGACCTTGGGTGACTCCTTCTCTTTTCTCTTGAGCTTAGGACAATCTGTTTTGAAGTGACCAACTTGGCCGCACTCATAGCATGTCCCTTTCATGGAGTACTTACCACCCTCACTCTTCCGAAACCACTATGCTTCCGAAACTTTTTAAGGTTATCCTCGGAATTTCTTATACCAATCTTCCTCATATACCTATGGTAGCGCTTCACAAAAAACCCCATTTCTTCATCATCGGAGTCATCTTCGCTTTCGCTACTTTCCTCATGCTCAACCTTTTTGGACTTTGAGACAGAAGCCTTTAGAGCAATGGACTTCCTATCTTTGTCTTTTTCCTTCTCCGTATGCTTTTCCCTCTTGGATCCTTTCTCATGCTTATCCAAGCCATTGAGCACACTCTCGTGCTCTTCTAGCTTCCCAAAGAGCGTTGTAAGGCTCAATTGAGAAAGGTCATTTGCCTCTTTGATGGCGGTGACCTTAGGTTGCGAATTCCTAGACAAGCACCTTAAGATTTTGTGAGTAGCAACTTCATTTGCTATAGGATTTTCAAGACCATGCAATTTGTGTGTGATTTTAATGAACCTTTGTTGCATTTGTCCGATAGTTTCACTATCTTGCATATGAAAAAGTTCAAATTCTTGTGTCAAAGTGTTTATTTTAGATTGCTTGATTTCATTAATCCCCTCAAAGTGGTTGACTAATGTGTCCCACATTTGTTTTGCAGAGTTACAATGCGAAACATGATAGAATTGCTCAATCCCCAAAGAGGAGATCAAGATATTTTGTGCTTTCGCATCATAACCCACTTTCTTCCTATCATCATCACTCCATTGTGCCATAGGCTTGTTTGTTACAACACCATTTAAATCGGTATTTGTCGGAACAAAGGGACTGTTTACAATGATGCTCCAAACTTCAACATCATAAGAAGTGATGTGAATCCTCATACTACTTTTCCAATAGTCGAAATGTTCGCCGTTGAAAATCGGTGCTCAATTGTACGCCCTCTTTGGTGCAAAAGCCATTTTATCTAATAGCTGGCACAAATCCACACAACTTTCTTAAAAATCGTTTGGGATCGTGATACCACTTGTTAGACTACACGGCTACGCTTTAAAGTGGCGAACACAAGCGTTCCAATTATACAACTACGATTTTTCGTATTTCGATCGAGTAAGCGGAAGCTACCTAGATCGGTAGTCTATTTGCACCTCGACCAAAGGAAAAATAGTAAAGCCAATATGGTGTGATGATGATACAATGATTGGAATACAAATATTATGAATCAACAAATTGTCAAATAAGATTTTTCCTTTAAAATAGTTCACACACACAAATAACGGTATTGAAATAGTCTTATAGCAAACAAAGCAATCAAACGGTAATTTTGTCAAACACATGGCGTGTGTGACAAAATCACGTTTGTGAATTAACAACAAATCGTAAAATAAAGAGATTAGGGATAAGAAAATGACACACGTAGATGATCAGGGAGTTCCCAGCTTTCGCGTCGTCCTCGCAGTGGGCCGGTACGTCTCCCCCCAACTTATCAAACGGATAAGTTGAGACTTTACTTCGAAAATCTTTATATCAATGCACAAATTACACAACTGATACAATATGTAAAGATACAGACTCGATTAACCGATCTTCACCATCTTTACCATAGCACCAACTTGTGATTGTGCAAACCCCAATTCAATCTTGACTTCAATTACTGTTCCCAACAATCAAACCCTCACACCTATTTTGAACCAAGAACTTTGTGATGATTGTCCAGATAATTACCTCGCCAAATTGAATTGTGCAATTCAAGCAACACTTAAATCCGGATGAGAAACCCTATACCTTCAAGATCCAATCAGCTTGGATGTAATTCTGATTCACCGCGAACTTACCCCGAACGTTATCCTTCAAGCTCTGCTAAGAAACATCAATTGAACCCATATTCAACTTCAATTTGATAGAGATATGAAGGAAGATGATGACTGTTCTTGAATACTCTTTGATGCAAAATACTCAGCAATCTGGATCAAAGAAATCTTTACCAGCAGTTTCTCACCCTTACAACAATAACACATAAAGCTATTTATAATGAAAATAGAATTGCGCAAATTTAGGCACAATCTAACAGACTTGTATCAATACAGTCATTACTGTGTATCGATACAAGTAATTGTCAGCGTTGGAAAACTGAAGCTTTGTGTGTATGTATCGATACAGCCACAAATTTGTATCGATACATACACCAGTAAAACAGAGTCTTGACTGATATGTTTCAAAACAAAATGTTCTCTCTGGTTTCAAGAGAGTCTTCATGTGTTTCGAAACATACAAGTGTGTTTCGAAACACAAAGGCTCATCTGGACTCCAATGAGAACAATTTATATCGATACAAAACTACTATGTATCGATACAAATGCGTGATAATCAGCATGAACAAGTTTCAGGACATTTGTTTCGATACAGGTATATAAGTATCGATACAAAACACCTAAAAATTGGTTTTTCAAACTTTCAAGAAGTATTTTTGCTGTCAAGTCAATTTCAATTGTTACCTTAACATATTCTACTATATTTTTATGTGTTTTGACAATTATTAAAACTCGGAGGGGAACTGGTGCATTTACATGGTGAAGATGGTGAAGATCGGTTAATCGAGTCTGTATCTTTACATATTGTATAGTTGTGTAATTTGTGCATTAATATAAAGATTTTCGAAGAAAAGTCTAAACTTATCCGTTTGATAAGTTGGGGGAGACGTACCGGCCCACTACGAGGACTACGTGAAAGCTGGGAACTCCCTGATCATCTACGTGTGTCATTCCCTTATCCCTCATCTCTTGACAAAATTACCGTTTGATTGCTTTGTTTGCTATAAGACTATTTCAATACCGTTATTTGTGTGTGTGAACATTTTTAAAGGAAAAATCATATTTGATTGCTTTGCTTGATTCATAATATTTGTATTGCAATCATTGTATCATCATCACACCATATTGGCTTTACTATTTTTCCTTTGGTCGAGGTGCAAATAGACTACCGATCTAGGTAGCTTCCGCTTTCTCGATCGATATACGAAAAATCGTAGTTGTATCATTGGAACGCTTGTGTTCGCCACTTTAAAGCGTAGTCGTGTAGTCTAACATCAACAATCTCCCCCTTTTTGATGATGACAAACTTCTTGATTATAATTTAAATAATTAATTTTGGTTTAATCAAATCTCAAAGTAATATGAAATATTAGTGCTTTTATCTTTTCAAGCTCCCCCTCAATTCAAGCATTCATAAATCAAATAAAATTGAAAAACTTGATATGATGCCAATTGAGACATAAAATGAATCATACATATTAATTAATCCATAAGCTCACCAAGTGAGAAATAACCAATTTCAGAGTACAAGAATTAGTACAAAATGATTCATAACAAGACATATAATAATACATACTATTAGAAGTTCACAACAAGTTTTGTTCTAAAGAACTTCCTATAATATCTATTTCAAAAAGATCAATTTCAGAGAATTATCAAGGAATGTTCTTGCAGACTTGAAAGACTTGACAAACTTGATTATTTAAAACTTCTTCCTACCCCCCTTGTTTACCCAAGCTATTCTCCCTCTTTGTCAGAAATCTAAAAGAAGGGGCTAGGTAAAAAGGGCTTAATACTCAGATGAAGAGTCATCTGAAGATGATGAAGTGCTAGAAGAGGGTGGAGTAATGCCAAATTTTGGGCAAACTTCAGTCTCAGCCCATTTCTTCATGATCATTTGTTGGTTCATCATATGTTGCATCATGTTGTTCTGAATCTTCAAAGCAACCATGATCTTAGCTTGACCTTTTTTAAGCTTCATGTTGTCCTTTTCCAATTTTTGTTGCTTAGTAGGTCTAGTGTAGGATGGTCCACCAATCAATTTAGGAGAGTATCCTAAAAACCTATCCCATGCTTCAGCACAAGTAGTACTTCCAGGAGAAATAAAGGCACTCAAAGTTCCAAAAGAGGATGGAATGAAGGGAAAAGATTGAGATGAGTTACCTCCTTGAAAGTGATTGTCAGTACTCAGCAGGTTTTGCACAAACTCAGTGTTAACCATATTCTCTAAACTTCCTTGAGAGGAGTTCATGACAGGAGAAAACAATGTGGAATTCATTGATGATGAAGGAAAGAACCCTTGGAGTTGTTTGCCAAATCTAAGAGGGTGGTTTGTAAAAGGTGACCCAAAGTGCAGATAAGTTTCCCAATAAGAAGGGAGAGTGTCACTTGAAACTCCAAAAAGAGTAGAGGCAGTTTCCTTAGCAGGGAGAACGTTCTCTGGTTGTTCTCCTGCAGCCTTAGTCTCAGGGAGACCGTTCTCCTGACGTTCTCCAACAACATTCTCTTCTTGAGGAATGTTCTCAGGTTGTTCTCAAACAACATTCTCTTTTTGGTGTTGCTTCTCTTTTTCTCTTAACACCAGTAATTTTCACAACATTTTCATCAACCTCCTTCTTCATATGGCTCAAATTCTTTCCATTAAAAATTGAGCAAGCATTATCACTAGTGTATCCAGACAAGTCAACCTTAAATTCATCAAAAATCCTAGTCAACAAAATACCATATGGCAAGGCAACCTTCCTAGTACCAGACAGAGCAGTGTGCATCATATGTTGTAAAATGATGTGAGGGAGAGACAGTCTCTTACCTTTGAACAAGTGGTACATCACCAACATGTCATTATGTGTGACCTTGTCCTTGCTTCCACCCTTTGGAAAGATGTTGTGAAGACATAAGTTGTGCAACATCTTGTAATCATGTTGTAACTTTGAAGAGGTGGGCTTGGCCATCATTGCTCCTTCACTTGTGAACATATCCATAATGACCTCATCCTTGAACAATTTTAGATCATTTTACCAATCTCCCCCATATAGAGTGGTTTCATCACAAGGAATATCTAACAAATTTCCAATGATCTCAGGAGTAAGCTTAATCTCCACTCCTTTATGATTTGAAACTAACACATCCTTGTTAGGGCTTACTTTAGCATTGAAGTAAAAGGCCTGAATTAGTAGAGGGAAAATGGATTCCTTGATCTTGAAGAAAGATGTCCAATTCATCGGATCAGTAAACCTTGTCAAGTTAATTCCATTCTTTTTCAACTCATCAAAGTCAAAAATTTTGCCAGCACTAATTGGTTTAATCTTCCAATAGTCATTGATTTTTTCTCTTTGTTCAGAGTGGATTAGAGGCACATTCCTTTGCCTTGGCTTCTTCTCAGCAACCACCAGTTTTTCCTTTTTCTTCTTTTCCTTGATAGGCTCAGATTTTGCAGGGGAAGGAGTTGGTTTTGGTTTGGTGGTTGAAGCAGTTCGTTTGAGAGTGATGATGGGTGGAGATGGTGAAGTAGCAAAGTTTTTTTCAAGAAAGTGGGGTTTGAATTGTGAACATATAAAATAACGTGTTAAAAATTTCACTTCAAAACAAACAGCAGAGATTGATCTGAGATCAATCAAGTTAGTATGTAAAACTGAAAGTAGAAGTGAAGTGTGTGTGTAGTCCTTTGCGTTAAACAGAAATAAGTAAAGAGAAAATAACACAAGCAATTTATCCTGGTTCACCCCAATGTAGGGCTAGTCCAGTCCTCACTCTCCGTGAGATTAATCCACTAAGATCTTGAGATACTACCGATCTCAAATACACAAAACCTCCTTGATGTAGACCAAGATCGATAGCCTTTAAGCCCTCCAAGCTTAAACCTATTCCAACCCTTCAGGTTGAAAGGAAACAACACCAAAACACACAATCAATAGTTATGTATTGACTTAAGCTTTCTTTCTTTTACAAAGAGTTTGTTGGATCACAAGCTTACAAATAAACTCAACCACGTTGAGAAGCTTAAGTTACAAATACACTTAGTTCACTCTAAAGATATACTGATCCAAGTATATACTGATGAGATCTAAGAGTGAAAGTGATCAAAGAAGAGCTTAGAAAACTTGTGTGATAAAGACAAGTAGAGAGATGATTGATTGTATTGAAAACTCTTGCTCTTAGAAGGCTCCCAAGGATGCTATTTATATCTGGTGTGAATGCTTCATCCCTTGGTCATCATGTTGCTTCAGAGGAGCCAAAAACTAGCCGTTTGAATCCATAAGATAACAGCTCATTGTACTTGATGAAAGATAATAAATCTGCCAGAACGTTCTCAGCATATTCTTCACGTTCTGGATATGGAGAGTGAGATTTAAAGCTCTTGAAATCAGGAGCGTGTTGGTTGCTTGTTCCTCAAGTCTATACGTTGCAGGAAAGTTGTTTAAATTCAAATACCAACACCTGTAGACAGCTAGAAAGAATATATCAAAGATTGTGCAAAAAGTTGTCCAGGAATGAGAACGTTCTCACATCGTTCTTTAGTTCACTTGCTAATGAAAGTCTTCATATAAAGGAAGACGTTTTCTTGCAGGGCAAGTTAGCACATCAGAAGATCATGGGAGAATATTTGTGAGCCAGTTGGTCATCTTATCCTATTGCTATCACAAGTGTACAATCCAAAGTACACATAGCTTCCATAGATGTAGGAAAAGGACATAGGATAAAATATAAAACTTGTCCTTGCAAGTACAACACAACACATAGTAAAGAGTATGTTGTTTAAATCTTATTGGCCCATATAATGTCTTCCAATAGTGACAACTTGCAAAAGGCTCCATGTGACATTGAATATTAAATTCATGTTTTATTCCTCAAACATGACTAAAAGAGAAAGCTTCTTGCCTAAAATGACTTATGCACTGTTGAGATCTTGTGAATTAAAATTCCCTTGCATAAAGTTCATATTTGTCTTGTAATCAGAAGCAATAAATAAGTGCTTATGTTGAATTGCTTCTTGCACGTGCAGACTTGCCAGACATGAGAATGTTCTTAGTCCATTCTCATAAAGTGCCAGTTTCAACATAATAAAAGATAGTGATATTTAAATGATAAGCTTTTGTTCCTGTCTTATTTTAATCACTCAAAAGCACTTGTTAGATCACAAGGAGATCATAATTCACTTAAAATATAATTAAAGATGTTTGTCATAATTAAAACATCAAATTAGGATTTTGCCTCAACAATCTCCCTCTTTTTGATGATGACAAACTCCTTGAATTAGATTTTAATTGAGATTCTGACTAATCAAAAGAGTAATGATACTTGTGATTTAATTTAAATAAGCTCGCCCTCAATTTGAGCATTCATTATCAAAAGTGATAAAATCTTAAATATGCAATAATGGGAAAATAAGATCATATGCAAATATGAATCAAACATAGTACTTTAATCATCCATTCTCTTAATCATAGAGTGATACAAACATTTCCAGAACAGAGATTAAAGACAAAACAGATTCATAGTTCATAAGGCCCTAGTTTAGAAAATAAAATACATAATAAGAGAAGTTCTTTTAGTCATAGCAAAAAAGAGGAACTTCCCAAAATATTTAATCTCTAAACAAGATAGATTAAAACACATATCAGCACATCTACTTAAAAACTAACTCCCCCTTATTAGGTTCATTGACTCGATCAGAGGGTGGGTTAACTGTGACTGGTTTCGTAGGACTAGATTCATCAGAGGAAGTGGAAGCATCATGCTGAGGAAAAGCATCAACGTATGGTACATGATTTGGTGGTGGTGGAGTGATTCCAAAGTGCGGACAGAGAGTATTGGTGAACCATTCTCTCATAACTTAAGATTCCAGCATCATAAACATCTGTTAATGCACTAGTTCCCCTCCGAGTTTAAATAATTGTCAAAACACATGAAAATAGAGTAGAATATGTTTAGGTAACAATTGAAATTGACTTGACAGCAAAACATTATTTTGAAACTTTGAAAAATCAATTTTTAGGTGTTTTGTAACGATACATATATACCTGTATCGATACAAATGTCCTGAAACTTGTTCAGGCTGATTATCACGCATTTGTATCGATACATAGCACTTTTGTATCGATACAAATTGCTCTCATTAGAGTCAGAGGAGCCTCTGTGTTTCGAAACACACATGTATGTTTAGAAACACATGTAGACTCTCCTGAAACCAGAGAGAGCCTTGTGTTTCGAAACACACCTTTGTGTTTCGAAACATATCAGTCATAACTCTATTTTTCTGGTGTATGTATCGATACATACGCGTGGTTGTATCGATACAAGAACACAAATCTTCCTGCTGCCAATTGCTTGTATCGATACACACTGATGCATGTATCGATACAAGCTTGTTAGATTGTGCCTAAATTTGCTCAATTATACTTCCATTATAAATAGCTTTATGTGTTATTGTTGTACGTGTGAGAAACCAGTATTGAAGAGTTTTTTGATCAAGATTGTTTGAGAGTTTTGCATCAAGGATCATTCAAGAGCAATCATCATCTTCCTTCTTATCTCTATCAAATTGAAGATGGAATATGGGTTCAATTGGAGTTTCTTACAAGATCTTGAAGGATAACGTTCGGGGAAAATTCGCGGTGAATCAGAATTTGTCATCTGAGTTGATTGGGTCTTGAAGGAAGTGTTTCTCATCCGGATTCAAGTGTTGCTTGAATGTTACAATTCGATTTGGCGAGGGAATTATTCGGATGATCATCATGGATTCTTGGTTGAAGATAGCGTGAAGGATTGATCGTTGGGAACGATAATTGAAGACAAGATCGAATTGGGGTTTGCGCAATTACAAGACGGAATTATGTTGAAGATGGTGAAGATCGTGTAATCGAGTCTGTATCTTGCATATTGTGTCGTTTGTAATTTGTGCATTGTTAAAGAGATTTTCCGAAGTAAAGTCTCAACTTATCCTTTTGATAAGTTGGGGGGAGACGTACCGGCCCACTGCGAGGAGGACGCGAAAGCTGGGAACTCCCTAATCACTCTCTTGCGTATCTCTCTATCTCTTATCTCTTTACATTCTATTTTCTTAATTACTCGCATACATAATTTCGTCATACACGCCACATGTTCGACGAAATTATTGTGTTCTCACTTTGTTTGCTATACGAATTTACAATTCTGCGATTTGTGTGTAAGACAATTTTTAATAGATAAGCGTTATTTGAAAATTGCTTGACTTGTTAATTTGGATTGCATTCCTTGTATCACCTACATTCCATATCGGCTTTTACTACCTTTCCTTTGATCGAGGTGCAATAGACTACCGATCTAGGTAGCTTCCGCGCTTACTCGATTGATTTACGAAAAATCGTAGTTGTTTGTTTGGAACACTTTAGTTTGCCACATTTGAGCGTAGCCTTGTAATCTAATAAGTGGTATCACGATCCCGGTTGATTTATTTTATTTTATTTTATTTTTGAAAATTCAGCGGATTTGTGCCAATTATTAGACAATATGGCTTTTGCACCAAAAAAGACGTACAATCGCGCGCCAATTTTCAACGGCGAACATTTCGATTATTGGAAAAGTAGTATGAGGATTCACATCACTTCTTATGATGTTGAAGTTTGGAACATCATCATCAACGGTCCCTTTGTTCCGACAAATACCGATTTGAATGGTGTTGTTACCAACAAGCCTATGGCACAATGGAATGACGATGATAGAAAGAAAGTAGGTTATGATGCGAAGGCACAAAATATTTTACTATCCTCTTTGGGGATTGAAGAATTTTACCATGTCTCGCATTGTACCGCCGTAAAACAAATGTGGGATACATTAGTCAACCACTTTTAGGGGATTAATGAAGTAAAGCAATCGAAAATAAACACTTTGACACAAGAATTTGAACTTTTTCATATGAATGATGGTGAAACCATTAATGAAATGCAACAAAAGTTCATAAAAATCACACATAAGTTGCACGGTTTGGAAACCCTATAGCAAATGAAGTTGCTACTAACAAAATTTTGAGGTGTTTATCTGGAAAATGGCAACCAAAGGTCACGGCAATCAAAGAAGCCAATGATCTCTCTCAATTGAGCCTTACAATGCTCTTTGGAAAGCTTGAAGAGCATGAGAGTGTGCTCAATGCCTTAGATAAGCATGAGAAGGGATCTAAGAAGGACAAGCATACGGAGAAGGAAAAAGATAAAGATAGGAAGTCCATTGCTCTAAAGGCTTCCATCTCAAAGTCCAAAAAGGTTGAGCAAGAGGAGAGTAGCGAAAGCGAAGATGACTCTGATGATGAGGAAATGGGGTTGTTCGTGAAGCGCTACCATAGGTATGTGAAGAAGAATGGCATAAGGGACTCCGATACTAATCTTATGAAGTTCCGGAGAGATAGTGGTTACCGCAATGGTGAGGGTGCAAAGTACTCCAAGAAAGGGACATGTTATATGAATGCGGCGAAGTTGGTCACTACAAGCCGGATTGTCCAAAGCTCAAAAGGAAAGAGAAGGAGTCACCCAAGTTTACTAAGAGGAGCAAAGGAAAGAAAGCCTATGTGGCATATGAGAGTGATAGCTCTTCATCTTCTACTCCCAAGAGTTTGAGTTCAAGTGATGAAGAGGAATTGACAAACATATGCTTCACTACTCGACACCATAAGAAGAAAGAGAAAGCTCCTAAAAAGGTAACCCCCATACCATCTAATTCATATACGACACTTGAGTACCATGACTTGCAATTGGCATTTGAGAAATTGCGTAGTAAAACTAAGAAAGCTTTCAAGAGATTAAAAGAAATTATGAAAGTAAATGAAACTCTTGAAAAGAAAGTTTCCGAAATGGGAGAACAATTGAAAGCTTTCAAAGTATCTATGTTGACAAAGTCAAATGCAAATCATGATGAATATGCAAATAATAAGATTGGTTGTAAAAAGTGCATGCATTGGTCTAAACAAACTAAGATTTCTCATGACAAACCATGTACTTCATCTAAACCAAATATTACTTCTCAAGTTGATCCTTTGAAACAAACAAGAAAATTGATGTTTCAAAACAAAAAGAACAAAAATGTTGCAAAGGATCAAAACGAAAGTGATAGTCATATTATTTGCTATTATTGTTGTGGAAAAGGTCACACCATTGCAAAGTGTAATGCTAGGAAAATGTTGGTTCCTAGAGGCTTATTGCAATGGATGCCAAAACCCAACAAAGACTATTTACCTCACCACATAGGACCCAATGAAAATTGGGGACCTTCCTCTCATGTCTAAAAATGTAGGAAAAGTGTCTTGACAAGCTAGAAAGGAGATGGTTCCTAGATAGTGGATGTTCAAGACACATGACCGGTGACGCATCTCTCTTCATTGAGTTCAAGTCAAAGGAGAAAGGATACGTCACTTATGGAGACAACAATCGAGGAAACATACTTGGTGTAGGTACCGTGGGTAATCCTTCTACTCTTACCATATCTAATGTGCTTCTTGTTGATAGCCTTAAGCATAATTTACTTAGTGTTGCCCAGCTTTGTGACAAAGGGTTTAAAATAAATTTCAAACCAACTTTTTGTACCATTGAAAGCAACAAAGACAAAAGTATTGTGCTTAAAGCTATTAGACACGGCAATGTGTATATGCTTGACTTAGATGATAATGGCCTAGGTAGTGCTAAATTTCTCATAACCAAAAATGATGAATTTTGGTTATGGCATAGAAGATTAACACACTTGAACTTTTATTTAATAAATAAGTTGGTATCCAAAGATTTAGTCGTCGGCCTTCCAAAAATAAAATTTTCTAAAGATCACTTATGTGATGCTTGCCAAATGGGTAAACAAACCAAGGTGTCTTTTAAAACTAAAAAGATGATTTCAACTACAAAAACCTTGGAACTTATCCATATAGATCTTTTTGTTCCATCAAGAACTAAAAGTCTTAGTGGAAATTACTATGGTCTTGTGATTGTTGACGACAATTCTAGGTATTGTTGGACACTTTTCTTATCTAGTAAAAGTGATACTCTATCCGCTTTTAAGAAATTAGCCAAGATGATTCAAAACAAACTCAACCTTAGGATTACTACAATTAGGAGTGATCACGGTGGTGAGTTTGAAAACACAAAATTTGAAAAATTTTGTTCCAAATATGGCATTGATCATAATTTTTCCGCTCCAAGAACACCACAACAAAATGGAGTAGTGGAGAGGAAATATTATGTGCTAGAAGAACTTGCTAGGACTATGCTTAGCGAATCCTCTCTCCCTAAGTATTTTTGGGCGGATGCAATTAGCACCGCGAGCTATGTTCTAAATAGGGCTATTATTATACCTATTTTGAACAAAACTCCATATGAAATACTTAAAGGAAGGAAGCCAAGTATTAGTCATTTGCATGCCTTCGGGTCCAAATTCTTTATTTTGAACAATGGCAAAGAAAATCTTGGTAAATTCGATGCAAAATCGGATGAGGGTATATTCTTAGGCTATTCATTAAATAGTAAAGCATATAGGGTGTTTAACAAAAGGTTACAAATTGTCGAAGAGTCGGTTCATAAAGCATTTGATGAGTCTTTGCAGGTGTTGATACGACGGACATTCTTAAGGACCAAGACGTTGGCGGCAATGATCAAACCGTTGCGGATGATCCGGAAGACAAGGACGATGCATCCACACCATCACACAAGGACAAAGACAATAATGATGAAGGAGGATCTTCCTCTTCAAAGAATCATCATAAACAAAGAGGCGCCGACCTAGCAAAAGAATGGCGGACCTTGAAGAACCACCCAATAGACAAAATTTTGGGAGATATCTCTAAGGGCGTGTCTACACGCTCATAGATAAGTAACTTTTTCTCACACTTTGCATTTGTGTCTCAAATTGAACCTAAAAACGCAAAAAGTGCATTACTTGATGAACATTGGATTCTTGCTATGCAAGAGGAACTAAACCAATTTACAAGAAACGAGGTTTGGGATTTAGTTCCACCACCCTCAAATCAACAAGTAATTGGCACACGATGGATTTTTAGGAACAAACTTGATGAACATGGAGTCATAGTTAGAAATAAGGCACGTCTAGTAGCTCAAGGTTATAAGCAAGAGGAGGGCATTGACTATGAGGAGACTTATGCTCCGGTTGCCCGACAAGAGGCCATTAGACTTTTTCTTGCATATGCATGTAACATGAATTTTAAGCTTTATCAAATGGATGTTAAAAGTGCTTTCCTAAATGGATACATTAATGAAGAAGTGTATGTAAAACAACCTCCCGGCTTTGAAAATCATGAGCACCCCGACTATGTTTTTAAACTAAAACGAGCTCTTTACGGTCTCAAACAAGCCCCGCGGGCTTGGTATGATCGTTTAAGCAAGTTCTTAATCAAAAATGGGTACTCTAGAGGGAAGGTTGACACTACACTATTCATTAAACGAAAGGGAAGGGATGTTTTACTTGTCCAAATATATGTTGATGATATCATTTTTGGTTCTACTAATCCATCTCTTGTAAAGAACTTTTCTAGCTTAATGCAAGGTGAATTTGAAATGAGTATGATGGGGGAGCTAAACTGCTTTTTGGGATTGCTAATTAAGCAATTAGAAGAAGGAACGTTCATCTACCAAACAAAGTATTGCCTTGATTTTCTCAAAAAGTTTGGTATGTCCGAGTCAAACTCTATAGACACACCAATGGCTTCAACATGTGCATTAAGCAAAGATGAAAGTGGTAAGGATGTGGAAACTAAGAAATATCGAGGTATGATAGGTTCTTTGCTTTATCTAACGGCATCTAGGCCGGATATAATGTTTAGTGTTTGTATGTGCGCTAGATATCAATCTTGCCCTAAGGAGTCTCATTTAAAGGCCGTTAAAAGAATTTTTAAATACTTGCACGGAACTTCAAATTTTGGCCTATGGTACTCTAAAGGGAATGGTTGCTCATTGGTAGGTTACTCCGATTCCGACTTTGCCGGGTGCAAGTTGGATAGGAAGAGTACTAGTGGAACTTGTCACTTATTTTGTAACTCTTTGGTTAGTTGGCATAGCTAAAAGCAAGTTTCGGTTGCATTGTCAACGGCCGAGGCAGAATATGTTGCGGCCGGAAGTTGTTGTTCCCAAATTCTTTGGTTGAAGCAACAACTTCCCGACTATGATTTGAAACTTCAACATATTCCTATCTTTTGTTACAATACTAGTGCTATCAACCTCACCAAAAATCCGGTGTTACATTCAAGGACTAAACATATAGAGATTAGGCATCACTTTCTTCGCGATCATGTAGAGAAAGGTGACGTTGTGTTTGAGCATGTTGAGTCTAAAAACCAACTTGCCGATATTTTTACAAAACCTTTAGCAACGGAACCTTTCATACATATTTGAGGAGAACTAGAGATCCTCAATATCTCTAACCTTTCCTAGATATATCTTCATATGCACTTTATATATACATATTATATGCCTCTTGGTGACTTGAAGCATCATACATGACAAAGTGCATAACTACTTCGTGGTAAAGGTTCTATTGTATCACATCCTTTTCTTTTCTCTTTGATATTTTCTCGTTTATTTTTTTTTAATCATCAACTTGACATGTCATATTGTTGGAGTAAGCCCTAAGAGCCAATCTATTTTGATAGTATTTGCTTTAGGAGTTTAAATATAATTAAGGCATTTTCTTTATTATGTTTGTAACGTCAAAAATATTAATAAAGTCCCTAGAATAGAAAGTCCGTTTAATATTAAGTGTGACTTAATCATGAGATTACATTAAACATAAGGACGCTATTCTTAAAGTATCCGTAGTCGAGCTTTAAGGTGAAAAGAGATAACCTTAAAGCATAAAGACTATTATGAAGATAGACTGATGATGGCATCTCATGGATCATAGGATAAGGAGTTATCAAGTCTTGACATAGGTATTAAAGATTAAGAGTAATAGTTATACCGGATTGACCCGCTATGAGAGTACTACATAGAATGTTATGCTAAAGTGTCATAAGTTACTCTCATGGTGATAATGGTGTAAACCGCCCTTAGACCTGAAACCACTTTGTACCCTAGATGTGGAGTCAAGTGCTTTGTTGCTGATCTAACGTTGTGCGTAACAGGACAACCATAAAGGCAGTTAATGGGTACTTCACAAAGCATGCTGAGGGACAGTAGTGACCTAGATGGAATTTGCCAATCCTGCATAACAGGATAAATGTTATGGGCCCAATATTGAACTGGACAAAGATGACACCAAGTATGCTTTGTGTTCAATATAGACATAAGGGGCAAAGGGGTAACTGTACACGTATATATTATCACGAAAGGTTATGTTTTGATCACATGTTAATTTCTCATAACTTGGGTAGCAATGATGTGTTGCTAGATACCGCTCATTGTTTATTATATTAAATAAAGGATTTAATATAATTGCCAACGTTATGGAAACCTACAAGGGTCACACACATAAGGACAGTCTAATATTGAGATAATTAAAGGAACACCGTAAGGTACGGTGGATATGCAAAGTGATAAGGGTATCACGGTAATTTACTTGAGCGAAGAACACCATAGGATATGGTGGGAGGGCGCGCACATGAGTACTATCACTCATGAGGAGCGCGCGCTCTAGCCTTTGTGTCTTGTTGGGATTTGCCCAACAAGATATATATTTTTGTGTGACAAAATATATTTTATTTTGTGACAAGATATAGTTATATTTTTGTGTGACAAAAATATATTTTTATTTTGTGACAAGATATAGTTATATTTTTGTGTGACAAAAATATATATTTTATTTTTGTGACAAGAGATCTTTTTGTGCTCATGACAAGAGTTGTCTTGATGCCCAAGACAAGAAATATCTATAAATAGAGACCTCTTGTCATTGCTCAAAACACACCAAAAAGCATAAGAATATTTTAGAGTTGGAGAACCCTAAAATAATCCTCTCTCTCAATATTCTTGCATAGCCTTCAAACATAAAGGGCTAGCACTCTATTGAAGGTGACTGTTCGTGTGGACTAGTTAGAGGTGTGGGTGACCTTCATCAACACTCGTGATCATCTTGTTCGTGATTCAAAGGTTCTTCCCTACAAGAGGTAAAAACCCTAAAACACATGTCATGCTCATTCGTAAGGATCTTACTAAAGCAAATTTTTTTAAATTCCGCTGCTTAAAATAATACTATTTTCCTTCAGTGGTATCAGAGCCACTTACGAAACCATGATTATGATGTTTGTTTGAATTTAACCCAGTTCGGCGCAACTTGCCCTAGTCTAGGGGATACCAATCCAGGAGTGAATTCACTATAATAGTTCTAGTGTAAGGACCAACGTAGCCTCACTACTTGTCTTCCACCTAGACCTTACTTCACGTGACAACTCTACCTAGGAACTCCTAGATATGAGACCCCGTCTCACCTCCTAACCTAAACAACACACTCAGCGTTGCTTTTATTCTTTTCTTGTTTGATATGTTTTCTTTGGACAAGAGACACACTCTTCCGACTGAATACTAACTCCGTACCTACAGGCTTAGGAGAAGCACAATTACAACTCAACTAAACACGTCCTTAGCTTGACCAGCGATGATACAAGCAAGGCTCACACCAATAAACAATAAACAATAAAGAAGACTAAACCTTAAAACACACGCTTTTAAACACACACGGTTTAGCTTAGATTCTAGGGTTTGTCATTACGTATATTTATACTACAAGAGTAGCACAGGGTTTGGGCTTTAGACACCTTTGGACGTTGTAAGGTCCAAGTCTTGAATCTTCTAGAACAAGAGATCTTCTTGGAAAATAAATCAATATCACCTTTTAAAATATATCTAGGCTTGACCGCCTTAGACTTCTTCAGTAGCACGTGACTTAATCACCAAGTAATGGTTAAAAGAAAAACCAAAACGAATCTTGTAAAAGATTGCATAAAATAATAACGCGCGAGCTCGCACGAGCTGGCAGATCACGGAATGCTGCTCCATATGCTACAGCATCTGACCCATCATCAGTGACCATAGGCATCTGACCACACATCTGGCTAATATATGTTTTTGACACAATTATAGTCAACCTTCAAAACTCAACAGACTTGATTTTGTTGTGGAAGCGACTCTGGTGGGTTTAGACTTTAGAGTTGGTTCAGACTTGGTTGAAGGTTGAACAGTGTTGTCTTCTAAGAGAGTATTCTCAGAATCAGAGTCATCGATTGTGTAGATGGTTTCATGAATGGAGGTTTTTCTTCCTGTTCCCAAACCACCGAAAATGCGATTTGATCTTCTAACTTTAGAAAGATCAATCGATTTTGTCTTCCTTGATTTTACCATGACGGGAGGAGTGTCAGCAACACTTGGAACCACAATGGTTGGAATGGGGGATGTGACATCAAAAGTGGTTTGTGGTTGAGTCAAGTTAATTTCAGTTTCCATAAGAGGGGTAGTTTGTGTTTGGGTTAAAATGCTTTCCTCTTCAACTACAGGGGTAGTTTGAGTTTGGGTTAAGTTGATTTTCTCTTCAACAGGGTTAGTAACGTTGATCTCTTCTTCAACAGTGGGAGTGGCTTGTGCTTGAGTCACATTGATTTCTTCATTAACCGTTTGAGAGGGTTTAGTTACAGGGTTGGGAACTTCATCAAAGGAAGTTTGTAACGGTTGTAGGACTAGCGGTTCCTCTTCAGTTTCATCAAATGATTGATGAGTGACATTCTTCGTTGGTGTTAGATTTTCAGTTTCAGAGATGTTATCAATCCATTTGAGAAGTAATGGAGGTGATGGTGGAGGTGGTGGTGATGAAGAATGAGAAGGAGATGAGGAAGGTGACGACGAGTTTGTGCGAAGAGCTTTGTTTGCAACCAATTTGGTTCTTGCCATTTTGCAGAAAAGAAAAATGAGGGGATGAGAAAGGAGAAGAAGTTGGATGGTTTCGGTTGAGAGAGAGAGAGAACTGAATATGAAGAGAAACGGAGACTTGGGAAGAGAGGCAAGAGATAGAATAGGTGTACTTAGTGAATAGTGATTAGTGTACAACCTAGAGAAAATAAAAAATTAATCCTATCTAATGATGATACAAGATAAGCTCGCAAACCAAGCTAAAAGTGGAGTTGGGGAGTTTAGTTCTAACCTAAGTAGATTAAAAAGCAATAAGACAAAAATTTTGGAGCCAAAAAATCATTCATGATAAACATTCAGAAAATAAAACATGGATCAATCTGAGATCATTCTCTAAAAGAATTTCAGTTAGGATTTTGAATAATATTTAACTTTTTTTTTGATAAAATTAAAACGATCCTCAACTAAAGGTTTTGTAAAAATGTCATCTAATTGATTTTCAGTATCAACAAACATTAATTCAACATTTTTTCTACTCACATGATCACGTATGAAATGATGTTTGATTTCCATATGTTTTGATCTTGAATGCTGTATGGGGTTCTTAGATAAATTAATTGCACTAGTATTATCACAAAGAATTTTAATACTTGTGTACCTTAGTGAGAAGTCTTCAAGTTGGTTTTTGATCCATATCACTTGAGAACAACAATTTGCTGCAGACACATATTCTGCTTCTTTTGTTGATTGTGCTATGGTATTTTGCTTTCTACAACACCAACTAACAAGGGCTTCACCAAGAAATTGACATGCTCCACTTGTGCTTTTTCTTTCCAATTTATCTCCAGCATAGTCAGCATCACAATATGCTTTTAGCTCAAAATGTGATCCTTTCTTGTACCACAAGCCAACATTTGGTTTTCCAACCAAATATCTAAAAATTCTTTTGACAACAGTGAAATGTGATTCTTTTGGAGATGTTTGAAATCTTGCACATAGACCAACTGAGAATACAATGTCTGGTCTACTAGCAGTTAAATAGAGAAGTGACCCAATCATTACTCCATATTCTTTCTTAGAAACATCTTTTCCACCTTCATCTTTATCTAAGCTTGTTGATGGATGCATGTGAGTAGTCATGATTTTTGCTTCATTCATTTTGTATTTCTTAAGAAGATCTTTGATGTATTTTTCTTGACTAATGAAAATACCATCTTCTTGTTGCTTGATTTGTAATCTAAGAAAGAATCTAAGTTCTCCCATCATGCTCATTTCAAATTCGCTTTGCATTAGTTTTGAAAATTCTTCACACATTTTCTCATTAGTAGCACAAAAAATAATATCATCAACATATACTTGCACAATCAATAAATCTTCTTTGTTTGTTTTTCTAAAAAGAGTTGTATCAATTTTTCCTCTTGTAAAATTATTTTCAAGCAAAAACAAACTTAATCTTTCATACCATGCTCTAGGTGCTTGCTTAAGGCCATAAAGAGCTTTTGTAAGTTTTAAAACATGATTAGGTTTATGATTATAAACTTCTTCATTTAAAAAGCCATTTAAGAAAGCACTTTTAACATCCATTTGAAAAAGTTTTAGATTTTTATGAGATGCATATGCAAGTAAAATTCTAATTGCTTCTAACCTGGCAACTGGAGCAAAGGTTTCATCATAATCAATACCTTCTTGTTGATTATACCCTTGAGCTACAAGTCTAGCCTTGTTCCTCATAACTTTACCATTTTCATCCAGTTTATTTCTAAAGACCCACCTGGTTCCAATTATTGAATGGTTTTGAGGTTTGGGAACTAAATTCCATACTTCATTCTTCTCAAATTGAAGTAGTTCTTCTTCCATAGCTTCTACCCAAGATTTATCAACAATAGCCTCATCTATTGTTCTTGGTTCTATCTGGGAGATCATTGCCAGATTGTTCTCAATATTTTGTAAAGATCTCCTAGTTTTCACACCATCTTCAGTATTACAAATGATTTGATCTGGTGGATGATTGTTGACTATCTTCCATGATTTTGGAGGTTCTTGAGTAACCACTTCTAGTTCCTTTTCTAGTTCCTTTTCTTGATTGTCATATTCATCAAATATTTCATTTGTGACTACTTTTTCATCAGCTTCCTTGTAGTTTGATTGTTCCTCAAATTCATCAAACTTTACATGCATGGTTTCTTCCATAGATTGAGTTCTCAGATTATAGACCCTATATGCTTTTGAAGTAGTAGAGTATTCTAAGAATATTCCCTTGTCTGACTTTGAATCAAACTTTGGGAGATGTTTGGTTTTCTATCTTTCCAAAGTTCATAAGGAGTTTCGTTCATAATTTTTCTAATAGTAACTCTATTTAAGATGTAGCAAGAAGTATTTACTGCCTCAGCCCAAAAATATTTTTCCACATTTGATTCATTAATCATTGTTCTTGCCATCTCTTGTAGAGTTCTATTTTTTCTTTCAACAACTCCATTTTGTTGAGGAGTTCTTGGACAAGAAAAATTGTGAGAAATACCATTATCATTAAAGAAGGTTTCAAATTGGGAGTTTTCAAATTCTCCACCATGATCACTTCTTATAGAGATAATGTTAGTTCCTTTTTCATTTTGAACTTTTAAACAAAAGGTTTTAAATGCTTCAAAAGAGTCATCTTTGTTTTTAAGAAAAAGAACCCAAGTATACCTTGAAAAATCATCAACAATCACAAAACCATAATTCTTACCTCCTAGACTTGTAGTTTTGACTGGACCAAATAAATCTATGTGAAGCATTTCAAGAGGTTTCTTAGTTGAGATAAAATCTTTTGGTTTAAAACTACTTTTGACTTGTTTTCCTCTTGTGCATGATTCACATACTTTATCAATGTCAAAACTTATATTTGGTAAACCTCTTACTAGATCAAGTTTTGAAATAGTATTCCTATTTACATGACCAGTCCTTTTGTGCCAAATCCACTTGTCTGTATCTAAGGAGATACAACAAGTTTCAGCAGGGAGTTCATCTAGGTATAATTCATACATATTCTTCTTTCTTGATCCAACAAAAAGTATTTTACCAGAAGAGGTTTTGACGTCACATGAATTTGGTTTAAACACAACTTCAAGTCCTTCATCACATAGCTGATTGATACTAATTAAATTGTGTTTAAGACCTTCTACATAGTGAACATTTTCAATCTTACCATAGTTTATCTTACCAATTGTACCTTTCCCTTTGATGGTTCCTGTTTCATTGTTTCCAAATGTTTCTTTTCCTCCTTCTTTCTTTTCAAGAGATAAGAAGCTTTGTTTATCTTCTGTCATATGTCTTGAGCAACCACTGTCCAAGTACCAAAGCTTGTTCTTTGTTGCTATAAGACATTCCTGCATTTTGGTTTAAGAGTTTCTTAGGTACCCATAGCTTTGTGGGTCCTTGAGGGTTAGTCTTTTCATTTTTATAATATCTTCTTCTCTGCTGGTCAGATGTTTTTCTATAGTATTTTCTAGTATATCCAAGTCTAGAGAGATTATTCTGAGAATGTTCTATCTTTCTATATGCTCTTTCTTGTTTAGCCTTTTTGTAACAAAAAGATTCAATGTGACCATCTCTATGACAGTAGTTACATTTATATCTTTGTATTTTCTTATTTCTTTCAGGTGCAAAAAAGTTTTCATATAGTTTCTTATTTTGAAAGGCTCTAAACCCTATTCCAGTTTTATCAGAAGTTCCAATTTGTGATCCCATAATGTTTTCAAAGGTTTTGGTTGATTTTACAAAAGAGTTTAAGTCATTTTCTAATTTAAAAATCTTTTGTTTTAAACCTTTGTTTTCTTCTATGATCTTAAAACATTCTATTATTTCTCTAGTTGATTTTATTTCATCAATTTCTAATCTATGAGTCTTCCTAATATCAATAATGATTTCTTTAAGAGTGATATTGTCAGCTTTGTATGCATCTCTTGCTAAAGTTAGTCTTTCAATTTCTTTTAAGTATTGATCATTCTTTTGACCTGTAATTTGGGAGTCATATAATAAATTATCAAATAAGTGCTCAGTTTTTTGGCATGATGCACAGGGTTCAAGTATTACCTCATCATTGTTTGATCTTGTCATGAGACAGACATTTGCTTCAAGGTCATCATCTTCTTCCTGTTCTTCATCTAGCTCATCCCAAGTGGCCATCATAGATTTTCTTTTGAATTGTGATGTTTTGGGTTTTGATTTTTGGCAATCATTTTTGTAGTGACCAAATTGATTGCATCCATAGCATTGTATCTTGCTCATGTCAACTTCAGGTTTTGAACCATTTCTTTTGTTTGGAAATGATTTCTTCAACTGATTTCTTCTTACCATTAATCTTTGAAATCTTCTAGATAGCATAGCAAATTCTTCTTCATTGTCTTCTTCAAGAGAGTCATCATTTTCTGGAGATCATCATTCTTAGAATATTCTTCAACTTTGGACTTTACGCCAACCATCTTCCTTTTTACTGGTTTGTCCTCTTGAAGAATTGATTCATGATTTTTTAGAGATCCCATCAGATCATCTAAAATGAGTTTAGATAAATCTTTTGCTTTAGTGATGGCTGTTACTATATGTCTCCAACTTCTAGGTAATGCTCTCAGAATTTTGCTTACTTTTTCATGAGATGTGTAAGTTTTTCCTAGAGAACTTAGTTCATTTGTAATGACAGTGAATCTTCCATACATTTGATCTATTGTTTCTTCTTCCTTCATTTCAAAAAGTTCAAACTTTCTGACTCCTAGATCAATCTTAGTCTCTTTTATGAGACTTGATCCTTCATGATGATTTTGCAACGTATCCCACATTTTTTTTGCAGTTTTGCATTGCATGATCCTATCATGTTCTTCTATATTCAAAGCACTTTTTAGGAATAGTTTAGCTCTTTGATTGAGTAGAACTCTGTTAGATTCTTGAGTAGTCCATTCTTCTGGAGTTTTTGGTTTTGTAGAATCTTTAGCAAATGGTGGTTCATATTCTTCTGAAAGTAGAAGTGAAGTGTGTGTGTAGTGCTTTGCGTTAAAGAGAAATAAGTAAAGAGAAAATAACACAAGCAATTTATCCTGGTTCACCCCAATGTAGGGCTAGTCCAGTCCTCACTCTCCGTGAGATTAATCCACTAAGATCTTGAGAAAATACCGATCTCAAATACAAAAAACCTCCTTGATCTAGACCAAGATCAATAGTCTTTAAGCCCTCCAAGCTTAAACCTATTCCAACCCTTCAGGTTGAAAGGAAACAACACCTAAACACTCAATCAATAGTTACGTATTGACATGAGCTTTCTTTCTTTTTCAAAGAGTTTGTTGGATCACAAGCTTACAAATAAACTCAACCACGTTGAGAAGCTTAAGTTACAAAAACACTTAGTTCACTCTAAAGATATACTGATCCAAGTATATACTGATGAGATCTTAGAGTGAAAGTGATCAAATAAGAGCTTAGAAAACTTGTGCGATAAAGACAAGTAGAAAGATGATTGATTGTATTGAAAACTCTTGCTCTTCAAAGCCTCCCAAGGATTCTATTTATATCTAGTGTGAATGCTTCATCCCTTGGTCATCAAGTTGCTTCAGAAGAGCCAAAAACTAGCCGTTTGAATCCATAAGATAACAGCTCATTGTACTTGATGAAAGATAATAAATCTGCCAGAACATTCTCAGCATATTCTTCACGTTCTGGATATGAAGAGTGAGATTTAAAGCTTTCACAGCTAGAAAGAATATATCAAATATTGTGCAAAACGCTGTTCAGGAATGAGAACGTTCTCACATCGTTCTTTAGTTCACTTGCTGATGAAAGTCTTCATATAAAGGAAGACGTTTGCTTGTAGGGCAAGTTAGCACATCAGAAGATCATGGGAGAATGTTTGTGAGCCAGCTGGTCTTCTTATCCTATTGCTATCACAAGTTTAAAATCCAAAGTACACATAGCTTCCATAGATGTAGAAAAAGGACATAGGATAAAATATAAAACTTGTCCTTGCATGTACAACACAACTCATAGTAAAGAGTATGTTGTTTAAATCTTATTGGCCCATATAATGTCTTCCAATAGTGACATTTTGCAAAAGGCTCCTTGTGACATTGAATATTAAATTCATGTTTTATTCCTCAAACATGACTAAAAGAGAAAGCTTCTCTTGTCACTATTAGCTTCTTGCCTAAAATGACTTATGCACTATTGAGAAGCAATAAATAAGTGCTTATGTTGAACTGCTTGTTGCACGCGCAGACTTGCCAGACATGAGAACGTTCTTAGACCATTCTCATAAAGTGCCAATTTCAACATAACAAAATATAGTGATATTTAAATGATAAGCTTTTGTTCCTCTCTTATTTTAATCACTCAAAAGCACTTGTTAGATCACAAGGAGATCAGAATTTACTTAAACATAATTAAAACATCAAATTAGGATTTTGCCTCAACAGATGGTTCACGTGTTTCCTCATGTTTTTCTTCTTCATCAGAATCAGTAATGGAAATGACAGTATTGTCAATAACCACATTTTTCTTGGTTCCAAAACCAGACAGAATACGTGCAGATCTTCTCACATTGCATGCATCAAAGGATATGGTTTTTCTGACTTTAGAAACAGCAGGAGGTGTTTGTTGTTCCTTTTCAGCAACATTAGGAGTAGGTGATGAAGGGCTAGAGAAATTCTGAGAAGAGGAAGATTTTGTGGAAGGTGATGAATTTTGAAGAAGTGAAGAGGGTTTAGGGATTGGAATAGTTTGTTCAACATTTGGATTAGCAGTAGTATGGACAAAATCATCAGTTAATGGAATATCAGAGGGTTTAAGAGATGAAGGTGTTTGAACATTTGTTTGAGTCTCAACAATAGGTTCATGAGAGAGATTTTTTGGTGAAGACAAAGCATGTGGGTCGTTTTGAACAGTGACATTTGGAGAAGAGGTTTTCGGCAGCATAGAGGATGATTTAGGAGAAATGGGTTCAGTTGAGAGATCATTTAAAGAATGATCAGAGAAAGTTTCTTCGTGTGGAGAAACAAAAACTATCAAAGCTCTTGATAGATCTTCAAGACCCATTTCGTTATGAGACGAGTCAGAATGAGTTTCAGATGGTGGTGGTGATGGCGGAGACGGTGGTGATAGGGAGCGAGAAGGTGAGGGAGTTGGAGATGGTGTTCGGTTTCTTAGCATAACGGGTACTTTTGTTCTAGCCATTGAAGAAATTTTTTGAGAAGGTTTTGAGAGAAGAGAAACTGACTTGGTTAGGGTGAGAAGAAGAAGGAACGATTAGAGAGAGACAAGGTAGTGGGAAGTTGAGAAAAAAAATGACTTGATAGTTTTAGGTGTGTGGGATGAAGAGATAAAGTAGGACACTATTTATGATGGGTAATGATGGTACCTTATACATTTAAAAAAGGTTTATAGGGATATAGCTTAAGTACAACAAGAGGACTAAAACACTTCATTCCCCAAGAACATGTACTATCAATTTTGAAAAACTAAACACTTAAAAAAGATTTAAACGAAAATAAAGCAAGCAAGCACCAAAGTCACAAAAATATTTAGAGAATATTCTCAGATCATTCTCCTAAAAACGTGTTTCACAAGGAATTGGGATTTTTGATAATTTTCAAATTTTTCTTGATAAAATTGAAACGATCCTCAGCCAATGGTCTAGTAAAAATGTCAGCAAGTTGGTTTTCAGTATCCACAAAAACTAATTCAACTTCTTTTTTGGTAACATGATCACGTATAAAATGATGCTTGATTTCAATGTGTTTTGATCTAGAATGTTGAATGGGATTTGTTGACAAATTAATAGCACTAGTATTATCACATAAAATTTGAATGTTGTGTACCTTAATGAGAAGTCTTCAAGTTGGTTTTCGATCCATATCACTTGAGAACAACAATTTGCTGCAGAGACATATTCTGCTTCAGTTGTTGAGAGTGCTATGGTGTTTTTCTTTCTGAATGACTAACTGACTAAAGCTTCACCAAGAAGTTGACAAGCACCACTTGTACTTTTTCTTTCTAACTTGTCACCAGCATAATCAGCATCACAATAGGCCTTTAGATCGAAATGTGTACCTTTTTTGTACCATATGCCTACATCAAGTGTTCCCACCAAATATCTGAAAATTCTTTTGACTGTAGTTAAATGTGATTCTTTGGGAGCACTTTAAAATCTTGCACAAATTCCCACTGAGAATACTATGTCAGGTCTGCTTGTAGTTAGATATAAAAGAGATCCAATCATTCCTCTATATTCCTTTTTGTTAATGCACCAGTTCCCCTCCGAGTTTTAATAATTGTCAAAACACATGGAAATAGAGTAGAATATGTTTAGGTAACAATTGAAATTGACTTGACAGCAAAACAATATTTTGAAACTTTGAAAAATCAATTTTTGGGTGTTTTGTATCGATACATATATACCTGTATCGATACAAATGTCCTGAAACTTGTTTAGGCTGATTATCACGCATTTGTATCGATACATAGCACCTTTGTATTGATACAAATTGCTCTCATTGGAGTTGGAGGAGCCTCTGTGTTTCGAAACACACTTGTATGTTTCGAAACACATGCAGACTCTCCTGAAACTAGAGAGAGCCTTGTGTTTCGAAACACACCTTTGTGTTTCAAAACATATCAGTCAATTTCTGTTTTTCTGGTGTATGTATCGATACATACGCGTGGATGTATCGATACAAGAACACAAACTCTTCTGCTGTCAACTGCTTGTATCGATACACACTGATGCATGTATCGATACAAGTCTGTTAGATTGTGCCTACATTTGCTCAATTCTACTTCCATTATAAATAGCTTTATGTGTTATTGTTGTGAGTGTGAGAAACCAGTATTGAAGAGTTCTTTGATCAAGATTGTTTGAGAGTTTTGCATCAAGGATCATTCAAGAGCAATCATCATCTTCCTTCTTATCTCTATCATTCAAGAGCAATCATCAAGGAAATTCAGAAGATTTATGGAATCACAAACCCTCGTAAATGAGCAAATTAATGAAAACCTAAGGAAATTGAATGATATGGTCGACTCTGCTGCGTCCCACTCTGAATTGCTGGAGACTCAAATCTCCCAGCTCGCACAATCAGCCTTAGGAATCTCCCAAGAGAGACATGTAGATGTTGTAGCAAACATCAGTGAAACTGAGATTGAAATTCCTAAGTAGAATGAGAACAAGGTCGTCGAGGATTTAGGTGAGGAAAAAGTTGAGATTGAGAAAACTTTACCGAAACCACTCCAAAGAGAGGTTGTCGAAGAGGTAGAGAAGGAACCACTTTGTGTTTTTCCTTCTACCTATAACCCACCGATCCTTATTCCCCAAGGGTTAGTAGAGGCTAGAGTAGACCCTAAACCCCAAACATGTGGAAAGGAAAAAATTATAAAAATCAACACACATGGGGTTGAGGGCGATAAAACAAAAAGAAAATTTGGGGAAAGAAAGTTTAAGGGAGTCATTAGTGCAAAGAGGATGAGGGTAACACTCAAAGAGGCGAGTGAAGATACTAAGTCAAAAGAAAGAAGGACAATTGAAATTGAACCAGAACCCCCGCCTCAAGCTAGAAAACATTATTTTCCTCTAAAGCATAAAATAATAGAAGAGGGCAAGGAAGCTGAACCGCCCTATAGGAGGAAAAAGAGAAAGAGTGAGGGGTATGTGAGAGCACTTGATAAGTGGCCATGGAAACCTAAAGCTATACAAGATAAGGGGATTGAGGTAGATAGAGCTAAGATCCAAGTAATAGAAAATCTACCTCCCCCAAAGTCTATACAAGAAGTCCGAAGCTTTCTAGGACACGCCGGTTTCTATCGGCGATTTATTAAGGACTTCTCCAAAATCACAAACCCCTTAACCGGGCTGCTAATGAAAGATGCCGAGTTCATTTTTGATGAGGAGTGCCTAAGGGCATTCCAACAATTAAAAGCAGCTCTCATTTCTGCACCCATCATGCAGCCACCTGATTGGAGTCTACCATTTGAGATCATGTGTGACGCTCGTGACTATGCTATAGGCGTGGTCTTAGGTCAAAGGAAAGATAAGAAGCTTCATGCTATCTACTATGCTAGTAGGACCTTAGACCCCGCGCAGATGAACTACGCCACCACAGAAAAAGAACTCCTAGCTGTTGTGTTCGCAGTCGACAAGTTCCGTTCTTACCTAATAGGTGCCAAAATCATTGTCTACACCGACCATGCGACCATTAGGTACCTTGTGAACAAAAAGGATGCCAAACCAAGGCTCCTAAGATGGATCTTGCTCCTTCAAGAATTTGATTTAGAGATCCAAGACAAGAAAGGAATCGACAACACAGTTGCGGACCACTTGTCAAGAATGGAGGGAATGACGCTTGAAAAAGTGCCCATAAATGACGACTTCCCATATGAGAGGCTAGTAGCCCTTATGGAGAGTGTCGCCTCCGAGTGCCCCCTAATTGATGACAACACTAGTGGCTGTTGATGTATGGGGGATAGATTTCATGGGGAAGTATTTGATGTATGGGGGATAGATTTCATGGGACCATTCCCAACTTCTTTTGGTAATAAATACATACTAGTGGCTGTTGATTACGTGTCCAAATGGATCGAGGCTGTTGCCTCTCCAACTAATGACGCCCAAGTAGTGATTAGACTGTTTAAGAACCAGATTTTCCCTAGGTTCGGTGTGCCGAGACTTGTCATCAGCGATGGTGGCTCCCATTTTATCTCTAGGATTTTTGAAAGGCTACTATCTAAATATGGGGTCCGACACCGTGTAGCAACTCCTTACCACCCACAAACAAGTGGGCAAGTGGAGGTCTCCAATGGGGAGATCAAGCAAATCTTAGAAAAAACAGTTGCAACCTCTAGGAAGGATTGGTCCTTAAAGCTAAATGAGGCACTGTGGGCTTATAGGACAGCCTATAAGACCCCAATTGGGACCACTCCCTTCAAACTTGTCTATGGCAAATCATGCCAACTACCAGTGGAATTAGAGCACAAAGCTTATTGGGCTATTAAAGCCCTAAATTTTAATTACACCACCGCCGGTAGGAAAAGGATCTTAGATATCCATGAGTTAGAAGAGCTTAGGCTAGATGCTTATGAGAATGCTAGAATCTATAAGGAAAGAACTAAAAAATGGCATGACAAGCGTCTATCTAGGAGAGAGTTTAAAGTAGGAGAGCTAGTACTTTTTAATTCAAGACTTAAACTCTTTCCCGGAAAACTTCGCCCCAAGTGGTCAGGCCCCTTTACTATTTCTAAGACATATCCTCATGGGGCGATTGAGATAAAAAGTAACTCCGGTGATACATTCACAGTTAATGGACAACGGTTGAAACACTACAATCTTAAGGATAGTGACACTACTTTTGCAAATTTCAACCTATCCGCCCTGTCCGCTAAAACGTGAACTAAGTTCACCCCTTTGAAGTTGAGCTAACCGACGTTAAACAAAGCGCTTGGTGGGAGGTAACCCACTGATTTTGCAGGTAATAAAAAGAAAGCACGCTTGACGACTTCATAGTTGTGAAAGCTCTTGGCTATTCAGGTTCTATTCTTCCAATCTCACCTTTAGTCGTTGCATTGGGGACAATGCTCGATTTAAGTGTGGGGGAGGAAGCTTTATCGCTTTCCTTTTTTACTTTCAGTCATTTAGTCTGCATGCATAATAAAACATTAGGATAGTTCACTTAAATTGAGTAGTTTTTGCGTGTTGGTTTTGTTATTGTCTGATTTTCCCATTTCTTGAGCTATACCAAAAAATTTCTTGTGAAAAGCAAAGTGTTGAGTTTTGATGCTTGATATTGGTCGTATGAAAGTATATAGGTTGTTTGCACTATCTAGGCTATTTTGTGAAATTTGGGTAACGGTTAGATAAAATCAATACCGTTTTAACACTTTAGATTCCCAGAAATGTGTAAAACTGATTTGAGTACTAACTTTGACAAAGCTTTGAACTTGAGTTTTAATGAACCCTTAGTAGTTTATTTAGCAGTCGGCACCATCTCAAGGCACAAACTAAGTGGGAAACCGACGAATATAAGTGAATGATCTTGAAAATAAATGTTTATGAATACTATTGGTTGATTCTTTGAAATAATTGATGAAAATTCAACAAATGTTGAAACATGCGAAAAGAAAAAAATACCATAGTATAGAAACTCATTAGTAGTTGGTTCAGAGGTGTCTGATTCTGAACTTGGTAGGGCGGGTTACGATCCGATCCCCCGCAACTGCGAAGTGGGTAAAACAAATAGGGGTTACCAAACTTATGTTATCAGCACCCCTCGCTATATGATGATCATAATCACTAACAGGTTTCCTACCATGGGCGTGTACGAGATAACGGGCTTAATGTGATTGCGCTAGAATGAAAAGGGTAAATGAAACTTAGGTGAGAGGTAGAGTCAAAAGGAAATACTTCAGGTCTGTTTTCATATAATGGGAGTCTCTTGTGTCATTACGGTGTTTTTGTTATTTGTACTGTTATTTGATCTTCATGGCTTAGCCGGCAACCACGTATGAGTAGGATGATCGTGTCATGTGTTTTTACTTGTGCTATGCAATTCACTATTCTTTTATGCTTGAGGACAAGCAATGGTTCAAGTGTGGGGGAATTTGATGACACGAAATCATATCGTATTTTTAGCTTAATTTATGTGAACTTTAGTTGCATTTTCATATGTTTTTATTTCTTTTATCTGCTTTTATGTTGGTATTTGTTTTGTTTTGAGTTTTGTCTAATAAAATAGGTCGGAGAAGAGAATTGAGCAAAAAGAGCCAAAAACGCAGCAAAAAGGGGGGTGCAAAGCCCAAATTCGCGCAGCCCACCGAAGGAGCCCAGCAGAAAGGGGCAATAGCCCCCAGAAACCTTGTGGCGGGCGCCATAGAAGTGGTGGCGGGCGCCACCAAGCCCACACCCAATAAAACAGATTTTTGCGCAACGTGGGGAGCACGCACGCGTCTGATCCTTTTCAGTTCCTGATCGTGTGGCTAATGGATGGAATCAAAAATGAGCTTATCACTTCCTAATTTGCTGGATCGTAACCAGAAAAATCCCTCTATAAATACCGGATCGAATTCAGTTCTCCGCACGCCTTATTTTCTTTACTTTTCAGTCAATTTTAGTTTCTTGTTACAGTAACTGTAACGGTATTCCCACATCGGGAATCCGTTTTCAGTTCTGTTTTCACTTTCCTGTCAAGAATTCTGTACCGATTATTTCAGTCAAGTTTATTCAGCATTTATTTCCAGGTTTTTTTTATGTCTTTATTTAATTATTTATTTATGCTTTATTTAATTTACTGTTTTTATTTATTTATTTCTTTTACCATGTCTAGCTAAATTTCTAGATATCGGTATGTAATTTAATTCTCCCAAGGGGATTTAATGATGATGTAGCGCGCGCACATACTAAACTATTTTTCTGATTCGGGTTTCTAATTTTAAAACTCCTATGCTTTTGAACGAAAGTAAAATAAATCAATTAAGGTTAAAATCAATAGAGCGAGAGTTTGAGATTTTAACTAGATTGTAGAAACTTGATATTAATTTTTGAACGAGCGAGAGCCACGTTAGAATTAATTAGGACTTATTGATTTTCAAAATATACTTTCGAAACTAAGGTGCTAGAAAAGTGACAGTAAAACTCCTAGTCTAGAAAGTATGGTTTTTATCAACAAAACGAGAGTGTGAGGTTTAAACCTTTAAATTGAGAAAGTTCTTCTGAAAAATAAACACTTTTTAGCGCGCTATTAATTTATTAAATTCCCGAAGGTTAATTAATTACATACCGATATCCCGCTTTTATTAATTAATTTAATTACTTTAATTTCTAAAATTCTAAACAAATCCTAATATTCAATAGCCTTAGATTTACACAGTAACGACAGAAATACGGTAGTTCGACTGTTGGTCTCTGTGGTTCGATATCTTTTAAAACTCAACGACGAGACTGTGCACTTGCGGTCATTAAAATATTTTTGATACACAAATTGTCGATCACAAACCAAGGTGTCTTTTAAATCTAAAAAGATGATTTCAACTACAAAACCCTTGGAACTTATCCATATGGATCTTTTTGGTCCATCAAGAACTAAAATTCTTGGTGGAAATTACTATGGTCTTGTGATTGTTGACGACTATTCTAGATATTGTTGGACATTTTTCTTATCTAGTAAAAGTGATACTCTATCCGCTTTTAAGAAATTTGCCAAGATGATTCAAAACAAACTCAACCTTTGGATTACTACAATTAGGAGTGATCACGGTGGTGAGTTTGAAAACACAAAATTTGAAAAATTTTGTTCCAAATATGGCATTGATCATAATTTTTCCGCTCCACGAACACCACAACAAAATGGAGTAGTGGAGAGGAAAAATCGTGTGCTAGAAGAACTTGCTAGGACTATGCTTAGCGTATCCTCTCTCCCTAAGTACTTTTGGGCGGATGCAATTAGCACCGCGAGCTATGTTCTAAATAGAGCTATTATTAGGCCTATTTTGAACAAAACTCCATATGAAATACTTAAAGGGAGGAAGCCAAGTATTAGTCATTTGCATGCCTTCGGATGCAAATGCTTTATTTTGAACAATGGCAAAGAAAATCTTGGTAAATTCGATGCGAAGTCGGATGAGGGTATATTCTTTGGCTATTCATTAAATAGTAAAGCATATAGGGTGTTTAACAAAAGATTACAAATTGTCAAAGAGTCGGTTCATATAACTTTTGATGAGTCTTTGCCGGAAGAAAACGGGAAAGAATCGTTTATTGGTGCAGGTGTCAATACGACGGACATTCTTAAGGACCAAGACGTTGGCGGGAATGATCAACCCGTTGCGGATGATCCGGAAGACAAGGACGATGCATCCACACCATCACACAAGGATAAAGACAATAATGATGAAGGTGGATCCTCCTCTTCAAAGAATCATCATAAACAAAGAGGTGCCGGACTAGCAAAGGAATGGCGGACCTTGAAGAACCACCCAATAGACAAAATTTTGGGAGATATCTCTAAGGGGGTGTCTACACGCTCACAGATAAGTAACTTTTGCTCACACTTTGCATTTGTGTCTCAAATTGAACCTAAAAACGCAAAAAGTGCATTACTTGATGAACATTGGATTCTTGCTATGCACGAGGAACTAAACCAATTTACAAGAAACGAGGTTTGGGATTTAGTTCCACCACCCTCAAATCAACAAGTAATTGGCACAAGATGGGTTTTTAGGAACAAATTTGATGAACATGGAGTCATAGTTAGGAATAAGGCACGTCTAGTAGGTCATGGTTATAACCAAGAGGAGGGCATTGACTATGAGGAGACTTATGCTCTGGTTGCCCGACTAGAGGCCATTAGACTTTTACTTGCATATGCATGTAGCATGAATTTTAAACTTTATCAAATGGATGTTAAAAGTGCTTTCCTAAATGGATACATTAATGAAGAAGTGTATGTAAAACAACCTCCCGGTTTTGAAAATCATGAGCACCCCGACTATGTTTTTAAACTAAAACGAGCTCTTTACAGTCTCAAACAAGCCCCGCGGGCTTGGTATTATCGTTTAAGCAAGTTCTTAATAAAAAAATGGGTACTCTAGAGGGAAGGTTGACACTACACTATTCATTAATCGAAAGGGAAGGGATGTTTTACTCGTCCAAATATATGTTGATGATATCATTTTTGGTTCTACTAATCCATCACTTGTAAAGAACTTTTCTAGCTTAATGCAAGGTGAATTCGAAATGAGTATGATGGGGGAGCTAAACTTCTTTTTGGGATTGCAAATCAAGCAATTGGAAGAAGGAACGTTCATCTACTAAACAAAGTATTGCCTTGATTTGCTCAAAAAGTTTGGTATGTCGGATTCCAAATCCATAGACACGCCAATGGCTTCAACATGTGCATTAAGCAAAGATGAAAATGGTAAGGATGTGGAAACTAAGAAATATCGAGGTATGATAGGTTCTTTACTTTACCTAACGGCATCTAGGCCGGATATTATGTTTAGTGTTTGTATGTGCGCTAGGTATCAATCTTGCCCTAAGGAGTCTCATCTAAAGGCCGTTAAAAGAATTTTTAAATATTTGCATGGAACTTCAAACTTTGGCCTATGGTACTCTAAAGGGAACGGTTGTTCATTGGTTGGTTACTCCGATTCCGACTTTGCCGGGTGCAAGTTGGATAGGAAAAGTACTAGTGGAACTTGTCACTTATTTTGTAACTCCTTGGTTAGTTGGCATAGTAAGAAATAAGTTTCGGTTGAATTATCAACGGCCGAGGCCGAATATGTTGCGGCCGGAAGTTGTTGCTCCCAAATTCTTTGGTTGAAGCAACAACTTCTCGACTATGATTTGAAACTTCAACATATTCCTATCTTTTGTGACAATACTAGTGCTATCAACCTCACCAAAAATCCGGTGTTACATTCAAGGACTAAACATATAGAGATTAGGCATCACTTTCTTCGCGATCATGTAGAGAAAGGTGACGTTGTGTTTGAGCATGTTGAGTCTAAAAAACAACTTGCCGATATTTTTACAAAACCTTTAGCAACGGAATTTTTCATACATATTCGAGGAGAATTGGGGATCCTCGATATCTCTAACCTTTCCTAGATATATCTTTATATGCACTTTATATACATACTTTGTGCCTCTTGGAGACTTGAAGCATTACACATGGACAAGTGCATAACTAGGTTACGATAAAGGTTACATTGTATCACATTTTCTACCTCTCTCTTTACAATTCATTGAATTAGTTTGCTACTTTTTACAATCATCAACTTGACATGTCATAATTGCATTATTTCATATGTTGCACATTTCCAAAAAATTTGCATGAGATAGTAATAATTCTCAATGTCTACATCTATAAAATGGCATTTATGATTTGATGACTATATGTTTTGTCAAAAAGTTTACCACATGTTGCTCATATGATATTCATGTTTCTTTCATTACTTTATGACTTCCACATTTATATGATATGGCTACATGAAATCTACATGCTAATTAATAGGATGCATGTTGTTTATTTTATTCGTCCGTAAAATATGTTTTGAATTGATTATAATGCCGATGTTTGCTAATCATGTGTTTTGGTTTGGCTTGTTGTTCTACATGCCATGTTGATCATGATTCTTTGTTTCGTCATTGGAATATATTCGTGCATATTTTGCTTAATTATTTGATCAGGTTATTTTTATCATATAGTGCATTTCGACAAATGTAAGTGCATTATGTGACCTATATGGTCTTTACTTCGAATTTGATACTTCTCATGAGTATTCTTTTCTTCTTTTTGATAATGTCAAAGGGCGAGAAAAGATTGGCAAGCATAAGCTATGGAAAAAGCTTTGAGTCTTCGGATCCGTGATTAAACATATGTGCAAGATGGCATCAACTAAGGGGGAGCTTCGCAAGTGGTTAGCCTTGTTGTTGTTTGCGTCTGTATCTTAAAGCTATTTGTAAATTGCATCTTAGGTAGGCTTAGTTAGCTTATGCAATAGTTTTGACAATTATCAAAAAGGGGGAGAATGTTAATGCACCAGTTCCCCTCCGAGTTTTAATAATTGTCAAAACACATGGAAATAGAGTAGAATATGTTTAGGTTACAATTGAAATTGACTTGACAGCAAAACAATATTTTGAAACTTTGAAAAATCAATTTTTGGGTGTTTTGTATCGATACATATATACCTGTATCGATACAAATGTCCTGAAACTTGATCAGGCTGATTATCACGCATTTGTATCGATACATAGCACCTTTGTATCGATACAAATTGCTCTTATTGGAGTCAGAGGAGCCTCTGTGTTTCGATACACACTTGTATGTTTCGAAACACATGCAGACTCTCCTGAAACCAGAGAGAGTTTTGCATCAAGGATCATTCAAGAGCAATCATCATCTTCCTTCTTATCTCTATCAAATTGAAGATTGAATATGGGTTCAATTGGAATTTCTTAGAAGATTTCGAAGGATAACGTTCGAGGAAAATTCGCGGTGAATCAGAATTTGTCTTCCGGGTTGATTGGGTCTTGAAGGTTGTGTTTCTCATCCGGATTCAAGTGTTGCTTGAATGTTACAATTCGATTTGGCGAGGGAATTATTCGGACGATCATCACGTGTTCTTGGTTGAAAATAGCGTGAAGGATTGATCGTTGGGAACGATAATTGAAGACAAGATCGAATTGGGTTTGCGCAATTACAAACACGGGTTTATGTTGAAGATGGTGAAGATCGTGTAATCAAGTCTGTATCTTGCATATTGAGTCGTTTGTAATTTGTGCATTGTGAAAGAGTTTTTCCGAAGTAAAGTCTCAACTTATCCTTTTGATAAGTTGGGGGGAGACGTACCGGCCCACTGCGAGGACGTACCGTAGTTGTTTGTTTGGAACGCTTAGTTCGCCACATTTGAGCGTAGCCTTGTAATCTAACACTTTTCAGATACACTTTTGCCATTTTCATCCTTGTCTAGACTTGTTAATGGATGCATAGGAGTTGATAGGATTTTGGCTTCATTCATCTTATACTTCTTGAGCAAATCCTTGATGTATTTTTCTTGACTAATAAAAATGCAGCAGGTGCTGTGACCTCAACTCTCCATCAGATGTTCAAGTTTGAAAAGAATGGGAAAGTGGTAACCATAAGTGGCGAACAGGCTATGATAGTCAATCAAGTGTCATCTTACTCTTGTATAACTGCCGGGATTGTTGATGGGACACAATTCCAAGGTCTAACCATTGATAAGGGCGAAGGTTCTGAAAAGAAGAATGTGAACATGGTTTCTTACAAAGATGCTCAGCAAGTGCTGTTGGATGAGTCTATGGCAGACTAGGGTAAGGTGATAGAGGTGTTTGGAAACAAGTGCCGCGAAGGTTTAGGTCTTGTTACATCTGGTAAGTGTTTTAAGTGCGATACTGTTATCAAACCTTTTGGGGATACCTTTAAGAGTGCTGGATATATTAACCCTCCTGTTTCAGCTGTCAATGCGGTTGTGGAGGAGGAGTTTGAGTAAAGTGCTGATTTTGTGACCCATGGAGGAATAGGCTACAATTGGAGCGTTGAGGATGCTCCTTCTTTTGCTTCTTGCTCGGAGTAATGTTTTGTTTCTGTTTGTTTTCAAAATCTTTCATTCTGCCCAAGATGAAAGTATGCATGTTTTACGGCCTATGTTTAAGAAATAATTTCTTTCGCTCTGCCCAAGGCAAAAGATGAACTATTGTCGGGCTTTTTATATTAATGAAGTCCTCAATAATAAAAATTATTTTTGTGTCCATATTTATTGCATTTTTAGTTTTTTTTTGCTTTTACCCTTTTCTAGAAATATGGTAACACAAAGAACATAAAATATATCTTTCAGAAAAATATGCAAATGCTTACTCTTTTTTAAATCTATTTGTTTCTAAAAATCGAGCATAAATCATATTTGCAGATTATTTGTTATTGAATCCGTTGAACACAATGAATCTATGCCCTCTCCCAACTTTGAATTCCCTATGTTTGAAGCGGAAGAGGAGGATGAGGATGAGATTCCTGATGAGATTACTCGGTTACTTGAGCACGAGGAGAGAGCCATTCAGCCTCATGAGGAGCCGATAGAAGTGATTAACTTGGGCAAGGAAGAAGACCAAAAAGAAGTTAAAGTTGGGGCATTATTGGATGCCGATGTCAAAAGCAGGTTGATAGAGCTTCTCAGAGAATATATGGAAGTGTTTGCTTGGTCTTATCAAGATATGCCAGGGTTGGATACCAATATTGTGGAACATCACTTACCGTTGAAGCCTGAATGTCCACCAGTCAAGCAGAAATTAAGAAGAACACATCCTGACATGGCGATCAAGATTAAGGAAGAGGTTCAGAAACAAATTGATGCGGGTTTCCTTGTTACATCATAATATCCTTAATGGTTGGCCAACATAGTTTTGGTTCCGAAGAAAGACGGTAAGGTTAGAATGTGTGTTGATTATAGAGATCTGAATAAAGCTAGTCCGAAAGATGATTTTCCATGACCTCACATCGACATGCTGGTTGACAATATAGCAAGATTCAAAGTTTTCTCCTTTATGGATGGGTTCTCTGGTTACAATCAGATACGAATGGCTGAAGAGGATAGAGAAAAGACTTCCTTCATTACACCTTGGGGGACTTTCTGCTATTAAGTGATGCCTTTTGGGTTGAAAAACGCAGGTGCTACATACCAAAGAGCAATGGCTACTTTGTTCCATGATATGATGAACAAAGAGATTGAAGTTTATGTTGATGATATGATTGCCAAGTCTGGTACCGAAGAAGAACATGTTGATCATCTTCTAAAGTTGTTCCAACGATTGAAGAAGTACAAGATTCGCCTAAACCCTAATAAATGTACTTTCGGCGTTCTATCCGGAAAGCTTTTGGGGTTTATATATTGTCAGTCAAAAAGGTATTGAAGTGGATCCCAGCAAAGTGAAAGCCATTCGAGAGATGCCTGCTCCAAGAACTTAAAAGCAAGTAAGAGGTTTCCTTGGTCGTTTGAATTACATCTCCAGATTTATATCTCACATGATTGCTACTTGTGAGCCAATATTCAAACTTCTCCGCAAAGACCAAGGAATAATGTGGACAGAGGATTGTCAGAAAGCCTTTGACAGCGTCAAAGATTATCTTTTGGAACCTCCGATTCTGATTCCTCTGGTTGAAGGAAGACCTTTGATTATGTACTTGATTGTGTTAGAAGACTCTATGGGTTGTGTGCTCGGACAACAAGATGAGACTGGTAAGAAAGAACATGCGATTTATTATCTGAGTAAGAAGTTTACCGACTGTGAGTCTCGTTACTCTATGCTTGAAAAGACTTGTTGTGCCCTGGCTTGGGCTGCTAAGCGTCTTCGTCAATATATGCTTAATCACACTACTTGGTTGATATCTAAAATGGATCCAATCAAGTACATCTTTGAGAAGCCCGCCTTGACAGGAAGGATTGCACGTTGGCAAATGTTGTTATCAGAGTATGACATTGAATACCGTACTTAGAAAGCAATCAAAGGAAGTGTTCTCGCTGATCATTTGGCACACCAGCCAATTAATGATTATCAGCCTCTCAAGTTTGATTTTCCTGATGAAGATGTTATGTATTTGAAGATGAAAGATTGTGATGAACCTCTGTTTGGTGAAGGTCCTGATCCTGAATCTAGATGGGGCCTGATTTTTGATAGAGTTGTTAATGCTTATGGTAGTGGAATTGGTGCAGTTCTTATTACCCCTATGGGCAATCATATCCCGTTCACTACTAGGCTACTCTTCGATTGTACGAACAACGTAGCAGAATATGAAGCTTGTATCTTAGGCATTGAAGAAGCTATTGATTTGAGAATCAAAATCCTTGACATATATGGAGATTCAGCCCTTGTGATTAATCAGATCAAAGGAGAATGGGAAACTCGCCATCCTAGCTTGATTCGATACAAAGACTATGCAAGAAGTTTGTTGACCTTCTTCAACAAAGTGGAGCTACACCACTTCCCGCGTGATGAGAACCAAATGGCAGATGCCTTGGCTACTTTATATTCCATGTTCCAAGTGAATCGATGGAATGACCTACCTCGTGTCAATATTACACGGCTCGAAAGGTCTGCTTATGTATTTGCTGTTGAAGAAGCAGATGATGATAAGCCATGGTTCTATGATATCAAGGATTTCCTACAACATCAAGAGTACTCGCCTGGGGCATCTAGAAAAGATAGAAAGACTTTGAGGAGATTGTCTGTCAATTTCTTTCTGAATGGTGATGTTCTTTACAAGAGAAATTTTGATATGGTTTTGCTCCGATGTGTGGATAAGCGCGAAGCTGATCAGTTGATGTTTGAAATACATGAAGGTTCCTTTGGTACCCATGCCAATGAACATGCTATGGCCAAAGAGATGTTGAAAACTGGTTATTACTGGATGACAATGGAATTACTGTTGCAGATATGTGAGGAAATGTCACAAGTGTCAGATTTATGCTGATAAAATACATGTACCACCAACTCTGTTGAATGTGATCTCCTCACCACGGCCTTTCTCTATGTGGGGCATCGATATGATTGGAATGATTGAACCAAAAGCTCAAATGGTCATCGTTTCATTTTAGTGGCTATCGATTATTTCACCAAGTGGGTTGAGCAGCTTCTTATGCTAATGTTACCAAGCAAGTGGTTGTCAGATTTATCAAGAATCATATCATCTGTCGGTATGGTGTTCCAAGCAAAATTATCATTGATAATGGGTCGAATTTGAACAATAGAATGATGAAAGAGCTGTGTGATGAATTCAAGATTGAACATCACAACTCTTCTCCTTACAGGCCCAAGATGAATGGTGTTGTCGAGGCAGCAAACAAGAACATCAAGAAGATCATCCAGAAATGGTTGTTACTTACAAAGACTGGCACGAGATGTTGCCTTTTGCTTTATATGGATACCGTACTTCAGTTCGTACATCGACTGGGGCAACTCCGTTTTCTTTGGTGTATGGTATGGAAGCAGTACTCCCCGTAGAGGTTGAAATCCCGTCCATGAGAGTCTTGATGGAGGCCAAGTTAACAGAGGTTGAATGGTGTCAGAATCGATATGATCAGTTGAATTTGATTGAAGAAAAACGCATGACTGCTTTGTGTCATGGACAATTGTATCAGAACAGGATGAAACAGGCTTTTGACAAGCAAGTTCGTCCTAGAGAGTTCAAAGAAGGTGATCTCGTGCTCAAGAAGGTTTTGTCTTTTCAACCTGATGCTAGGGGCAAGTGGACCCCCAATTATGAAGGCCCATATGTTGTCAAGAAAGCGTTTTCTGGTGGTGCAATGATTCTTACAAACATGGATGGTGAAGAACTCCCTCGTCCAGTGAATGCAGATGCGGTCAAGAAATACTTTGTCTAAAAAAAAAGGAAAAAAGTGTATACAGCTCGTCAAGCTGAAAACCTGAAAGGGCGGCTTAGTCAAAAAAGAGGGCGTCTTGGTAAATCGAAAACCCGAAAGGGCGGTTCATACAAAAATGAGACATAAAAAAAAAAGAGAAAAAAAAACGAAAATGTATACACTACCAGGTAGACTGAAAACCTGAAAAGGCGGTCTAGGCAAAAGTTAGGGAAACAAGGCAAAGTAACTGCATTCACTCGAGTTCGATCACTTGGGCATATGTTTAAATTGTGAAGAAGTGGTTATCAAGATCATCTGTACTTGGAAGTCGAAGACACAGTTGGAATTCGAAAGTTGTTAGGGAGAATAGATTTATTGTGTTTAATGTACTTTTTCCATATTAATTACCATTTCCAACTTTGTGATGATCCATGGAGTCATGCTATTGGCAGACTACCATTTTAATACATGATGTTGAGCCCTCATCTCTTTGTTTGGATTTCTTATTTTATTCTTACAAAAATTTCTTTACATTTTTTGATGATTTCTATTAAAATGAAAAAAGACATATTTTAAAAACAAATATAATTATATACTTTGATAAATAAAAAAAAACTTGTGCACTTTTTGATTAAAATGGAAGCAAATGCGTTTTTTCGAGCAGACGCAAAAGAAGGAATATTCACGGTTGGTTCAATTATGGTTAATTTCGATATACACAATTTAGCCTTGGTATATATAGTCGGGTTGAGAAATGGACACATCCCATTGAAGTCCATATGGTTGTTTTAAACTCAATAGTGCTTTGATCGATATTATTGAAGGATATAGGATTTTCCTTCAAGAACGTGACAATGAAAGTTGACAGTGTTATTCTGAATACAAACAAGTTGAATACAAATTGCTTTGGTTAAAGCAGTTATTTCCCCAAAGAAGTTGTTTTCTTCCTGAGAGGATTTCTCTTACTTCATCTATAGCAACATATATACATTGTTGAAACATTTTGAGTTACAATGCGATGTTGGCTTGTGTCTCCGGTTTGGTCACCTTGTTTGTCCAACAATCGATATTCAACATACATACATACATATATACATACATACATGCATTCATACATAATGTTCATACATAGCATTTACATGTGCCATACATATTTGCATCATTCATACATTATTATATCATTTTACAAACTACTGCATCACTTGTCTTGTCTATGTATACAAAACAGTCGGGATGGGCGTATCACTCTCTCCAATTAGACTGTCAATTAAGGCAGAAAAGTGTATATCTCTTTTTGCAAAATTTCCCACTAGACTCTTCTCTTGTGGAAGACGGTTGTTTCAGTTTTTTTTGCAACAAAAAGGAAAATTTTCAGTTGAATTCATCCATTAACTGAACACAAAATCTTATTTCATTGTTTCCCTCCGGTTTGTTCCCGGATTGAACATCAATTCAAAGCAATGACAAGTTTTCCATATACATTGACAATTTCTCAGGTGGTTTCACCCCAATGAATCCTATCTTGATAGGGTCATACAGATCTTTTACACTACACATACATACAGTTTTGCAAAGGAATTCATATTACCATTTACACATTGCTGTCGCACAACCGGCAGTTGATAATATGTAGACATTGTCTTTTTTCTACAATCCGTCTCCTTGTAAGGCGGTGGATATAATGCTCTTCTTTCCTTGAAGCCATGTTGCCCGATTTACACATTGTTGTCGCACAACCGGCAGTGGGCAACATGCAGACGTTAACTTTTTCCACAAAGCAGTATGTTCTACACATCGCTCTGGCTTCTTCAGTTATATTGTCGATCTACACATCGCTGTCGAACAAACAGCAGTAGGCAATATACATTTTCATCAGTATGTTGCCGATTTACACATCGCTGTCGCACAACCGGCAGTAGGCAACATACACCTTTCTACACCTAGTTGTCGCACAACCGGAAGTAGACAACATACACCTTTCTACACCTAGCTGTCGCATAACCGGCAGTAGGCAACATACATTCATGTTTGAGATACTACCAATTCACACATTTCCGTCGGGACATACAACGGTAGATAATGTTTTCCCCAGTGTTTTTACTTTGTTCCCCAGTGGAATTTGTTTTACCAAATAGATTTGAGATACACTTGTTGCTCTTTTCCAGTCGGGCCCTATCTGTTCTTCCCTTGTGGAGTTTCATTGAATTTCTTTTGTTTGTCTTCCCACAATAACATTTCTTACCAAAATTCAAAAAAAGAGTCAGCATTTTGCATACACATTTGCATCATAAACATCATTAGAGGATTTTAGGTCCAAAAATGGTGCATATCTTATATTTAAGTCTCTTCAATCCTGTTCAGACAAAGATTTTAATCTTCATCTTTCCGGGTGAAGAAACTTAAATAGGGGCAGCTGTTGTACCCCAATTTTGGACCTAAAATCCATATGTATTTTCACATTTTAATTAAAGCATGCATTTCATTTTTACTCCGATTTTTATTTATTTATTTATTTCATTTACAATATCACTATCGTAGTTTGTTTATTTTGATTTCATTGTTACTAATGTGACCAACGCTCTGGTGTTTCTTTTTTCAGCAGTTTACGACACTATGTACCGATCAAGATGAAAATACTCAAGGGCGTTTAATCATTTACTTTACTTTTTACCTTTTATTACTTATTATATGCTTTTATTACTATCTTGTCTTTTATCATTTAACAATTACATTTTTACTAATTTATCATTATTTATTTTATCCTCTACTATCATTTTCATTTGCAATTTCGTTTTTAAGTAAAAAAAATTCTCTTTTATAAGAAAAATAGTCTTTATCTTCTTTTTTATTATATTATTATCTCTTTTTTTATTATTTATTGTCATTATTTGTTTTTCTTTCACTAAAACAAAAAATGAAAGAATAGAACTTTGAGTCTTTTGTCTTTCTAAATTTACTTTTCTTTTCTAAATTCTTCTTTTTTGTTTGTTGTTTCTTCATTTTGGTTAAAAAAATTTCTTCTTCTTTATCTTTAGTTTTTCTTTACTTAACTTTATTTATCTTTAGTTTTTTCTCTTTTCTTTTTCTCATTTTTGTTCTTTTTCTTTTTCAGGTAACTTGGGAATAATACATAAAAATGAAGAGGAAGAATTATCTAATCATGGAAACAAGTCAATGCCTATACCAAAACCAGTGACAATTGTGAAGCTAGTACCTCAAAACCACTTTCTTTTCATTTTCCAACCAAGAAAAAAAAACCCACTGTTTTACAATAAACCATTTTCACATTTTTTCACTCAGCAGTAACAAAAATTCACCATTTCAATACAAATAAGACAAAGTTAAGAAATTACAACAAAAGGGACAAAAATGCAGAATTTACAAACGAAAATTACAGTACCATATACAGATGGCAACATCACAACCGTCTTCACCTAACCAGAGAAAACCCTAAGGCTGCCTATAAATACATCCCAAACAGTGACACAATTTCTTTTTCCTTGGGGTTACAAAATAGAGAAAAACGGCAGAGAGGAAAGAAAAAAAATCACAGAGAAAAACTAAAACAACAAAAACAAACCAAAACCAACAATCAACAATCCTTTTTCACACACTGTGAAAAGGTTTGTTGGAAAGCTTCTTTGTCCGTTTTTCATCCACCACCTCACACCAGAAAAGAGAAAGAAGGGTTAGAGAGAAGAAAACCGAACCGGGTTAGAAGCAGAGAAGAGGAAAAAAGGACGAGAAGAGGAGAAAGAGTACTTACATCAAGATTCACTGCAAAGGGAGGTAAGTTTATCTTCGCCTTCTATTCATCTTCATTCGGATCTTGCATGACCATATAGATCTAGGGTATAGATATGTTATTCCTTTGCATTTCTGAAATGGATTTGATGCTGTTTTGTTGATTCGAACGTTTAATTGCATGAATCTGGTATAGATGCAGGCTTAGGGTTTCAAAAATTAGGGTTAGGGTTTCGGTTTCGGAAACCCAGATCTATTTGTTTGGTTGATTTTATGTTGTTTTTGGCCATGGATTCGTGCTTAGAAGGAATTTTTGGGCTAGGGTTATGTTTTGCATTTTCGGATTTGAACATGTTTTCTGGGTGATTTGTTGAATATGATTTGTTTTGTTGTTGTTGTTCATGAGAGAAAGAAGAGAGAAAACGAGAGAGAATTGAGAGGATCAGAATTGAAGAAAGAGAAAAAAATTGAAAAAATGATTTTGATAGTACAAAACACATTATATACTTCCCTCTATTTTTTCTCTCCGCTCCCCCCCCCTGAGCCTTCTCTGCGCGCCCCCCAGTGGGCTGCAGCTGCAGATCTAATCCTGGGCTCAATTTAGAACCCATTCAGTTTTTTTTGTTGTTGTTTGTTACATTGGTCTGCTTTGTTTCTTTCCTGATTTTTATTTATCTATTTTTATGACTTTTTTTTAGTTGGTTGTATTTATGTGAATAATGGTTTTGAAACAATATTTTTCCTCTTTTTTTTGAAATTTTGAGCAAAAGTGATGATGACAAATTTTTGACACTTTAAGGACCTTTAATTTTTAATCCTGTTCATCTTATTTTTATGTTGTGCTAGAAAAAATGCTAAAGAAATTTTCTCTCATAATATTATAAAAATGATATATGAAATTTCACAACTTCGTCTTTTTGAGTGTTAGGTTGTTTTTTTTAGTTTTAGTTTTTTTAGTTAGGGTACTAAAAATCATGATTTTAAAACAAAATTTAATTAATCTTGATGTGGTATTGGTATGTGTTTTTTTAGAAAAATGTATATATAAAAAAAAAAATTGTGACTTGAAATTTTAATGCTCCTTAAGTGTCAAGTTTGAAATTCTAAGTTTTATTATTTTACTATGACTTGATTAGAACATGAAAAAATCAAAAATATATATGTTTGGACTTAGTATGATAGTTGGTATGACATGTTCTTTTTATTTGTGATTTTGCTTGTTTGTGCTTGATTAGGTGATTAGTTCTTTTGAAAAAGTTCTTCTTATAATGCCATGAATTAAAATGTTAATTTATTGTTCAATATGCTTTTCTCCATTTCTTGCCTTATGCTAATTTCATGATAGATAATTTTTGTTAAGTTCGTCGTTGTTGCTTGTTTTATTTTTCTTTATCTTTGTTTTTTTGCTATGATTAGAATGACTAAATGAAGTTTTTATGTTCATCATGCCTCTTTTCTCTTTTTACTTATTTTATTTTCAAGTATGACATGTTTGCATTTAGGGATAGATTCATTTTGCATTATGTATGATCATGCACTTTTTAAACATACTACATTTTACACTACAACTCATATTTACACTACAATCTCACATTGACATGTTTTCACTCACTTTTCATGCATACATGCATTTAGGTTAGGACTTTAGCCGTCAAAAATGCACGTTTAGAAACGATATTTTATTTATTAAAATTATCGCTAGCGTTAGCATTTATATTTAAGGGCCATCTTTGGCCTAAATTCTTTTATGTTTGATAGTTGTTTTTTGTTCTTTTGACCTAAGTGTGTTACTACTTGATTATGCCATGATTAATATGATTTCGAGTTTTTTTTGAATGATGTTCTTGTTTTTTACTATATGCGTATGTTTTGATTAGAAATTATTTTAAGTATTATGCATGCTTGTGCTTATACTTTATTTTGTTATGATGAAAAATTGAAAAAAATCCTTTTCTTCCCCCGTCTCATTTTTACACACACCTCACCTTTTATTTTAAGTTATTTTTCCCTTCCCGTATGCTTATCTAGGTGCATTCCATTCTCATATTTATTTTTTCGCATTTTACTTTTATGCATTGCTATTTATTTATTCATTTATTGCTTATCATTATTTATTCATTTATGCATTGATATGGTTGTAATAATTATTTATTCAATTTGGTTGTAATAGCGTAGGATTTTATCGCTTTCTTTATTGCTTTTGACACATCACACACAACGCTAAAAAACCAAGAAAAAAAAACGAACTTTCATTTCCAAAGATATGCGCGTAGTAATTTCTTTAGAAAAAATAGGAAAATAACAAAAACATCCTCTCTCTCTAATGCAATTTCTTTTAGTCCAACACCAATTAGTCGCACATTTAGATTTAGGTTTATCTTTTATACACTTTTATTTTTATGCAATAACCTTCTCTTCTCATCTTACTCTCCACTTGCACACACAAATGTCTATACAAAGAGCTATGTGATGAATTCAAGATTGAACATCACAATTCTTCTCCTTACAGGCCCAAGATGAATGGTGCAGTTGAGGCAGCGAACAAGAATATCAAGAAGATTATCTAGAAGATGGTCGTTACTTTCAAAGACTGGCATGACATGTTGCCTTTTGCTTTATATGGATACCGCACTTCAGTTTGTACATTGACTGGGGCAACTCTGTTTTCTTTGGTATATGGTTTGGAAGCAGTACTCCCCGTGGAGGTTGAGATCCCGTCAATGAGAGTCAGGATGGAGGCCATGTTAACAGAAGTTGAATGGTGTCAGAACCGGTATGATCAGTTGAATTTGATTGAAGAAAAACGCATGACAGCTTTGTGTCATGGACAATTGTATCAGAACAGGATGAAACAGGCTTTTGACAAGAAAGTTCGTCCTAGAGAGTTCAAAGAAGGTGATCTCGTGCTCAAGAAGATTTTGTCTTTTCAACCTGATGCTAGGGGCAAGTGGACCCCTAATTATGAAGGCCCCTATGTTGTCAAGAAAGCGCTTTTTGGTGGTGCAATGATTCTTACAAACATGGATGGTGATGAACTCCCTCGTCCAGTGAATGCAGATGCAGTCAAGAAATACTTTGTCTAAAAAAAAAAATGTATACAACTCATCAAGCTGAAAACCTGAAAGGGCGGCTTAGTCAAAAAAGAGGGCGTCTTGGTGAATCGAAAACCCGAAAGGGCGGTTCATACAAAAATAAGACATAAAAAAAGAAATTGTATACACTACCCGGTAGACTGAAAACTTGAAAAGGCGGTCTAGGCAAAAGTTAGGGAAACAAAACTAAGTAACTGCATTCACTCGAGTTCGATCACTTGGGGCATATGTTTAGTTTGCGAAGAAGTGGTTATCAAGATCATCTGGACTTGGAAGTCGAAGACACAATTGGAATTCAAATTTGTTAGAGAGAATAGATTTATTGTGTTCAATGTACCTTTTCCATATTAATTACCATTTCCCTCTTTGTATTGATCCATGGAGTCATGCTATTGGCATACTATCATTTTAATACATGATTTTGAGCCCTCATCTCTTTGTTTGGATTTCTTATTTTATTCTTACAAAAATTTCTTTAAATTTTTGATGATTTCTATTAAAATGAAAAAGACATATTTAAAAAAAAACAAATATAAGTATATACTTTGATAAATAAATAAAAAAACTTATGCACTTTTTGATTAAAATGGAAGCAAATGGGTTTTTTCGAGCAGACACAAAAGAAGGAATATCCACGGTTGCTTCAATTATGGTTAATTTCGATATACACAATTTAGCCTTGATATATACAGTCGGTTTGAGAAATGGACACATCCCATTGAAGTCCACTTAGTTGTTCTACTCTCAATAGACCTTTGATTCATATTATTGAAGGATACAGGATTTTCTTTCAAGAACGTGGCAATGAGAGTTGACAGTGTTGTTTTGAATACAATTAAGTTGAATACAGATCGCTTTGGTTAAAGCGGTTATTTCCCCAGAGAAATTGTTTCTCCCCAAGAGGATATCTCTTACTTCATCTACAGCAATATATTCACCTTTTCAAAATATTTTGAGTTACAATGCGATGTTGGCTTGTGTCTCCGGTTTGGTCACCTTGTTTGTCCAACAGTCGATGTTCAACATACATACATACATACATACATACATAACAATCATACATAGCATTTACATGTGCCATACATATTTACATCATTCATACATTACCACATCATTTACCAACCACTGTATCACTTGTCTTGTTTGTATCTACAAAATAGTCGGGAAGGGCGTACCATTCTCTCCAATTAGAGTTTCAGTTTAGGCAGAAAAGTGTACATCTCTTTTAGCAAAATTCTCCACTAGACTCCTCTCTTGTGGAAGATAGTTGTTTCAGTTTTTCTTACAACAAAAAGGAAAAATCCAGTCGAATTTATTCATCAACTGAATATGTAGATGGAATTCATATTACCATCTACACATTGTTGTCGAACAACTGGCAGTCGGTAATATGTAGATGTTGTCTTTCTTCTACAATCAGTCTCTTTGTAAGACGATGGACAATGCTCTTCTTTCCTTGAAGCCATGTTGCCCCACCTACACATTGTTGTCGAACAACCGACAGTGGGTAACATGCAGACGTTATCTTTGTTCTACAATCCGTCTTTCTAAAAGACGGTGAATAACGCTCTGGCTTCTCCAGTATATTGCCGATCTACACAATGCTGTCGAACAATCCGTCTTTTTGTGTTGTGTAATTTTGTTCTTGGATTTTCTTGTCTCCAATTTTCTCCCCCCTTTAAAGTGAATTGAACTTGTGTATTTATATTAGTGAGTTCAGACTTGTTTGTTGCTATTTTTCGGGTGGTATTGGATAGAGTTTGTTGTAAATCCTCCCCTTTTTCTACTGAATTTGTTGTTAATCAGATTGTGATGGATAGAGTTTATTGTTTTTGTTCTCTCTTTTTTCGGTTTATTTACCTTTTTTATTTTTGTAGATAATAGTAATAATAATAAAAAAATGCAAAAAGAAAATTTAAATAAAACAGAAAACACCGTAAATAAGAAAAAGGTCAAGAATGGGGCTTAAACCCATGACCTCACACATATACCATTTTTTCTCTCCTTTTAGCCACCAACCCAACCACCTTCTCATATTTGAACAAATATTTGACTTAATAATTAAATAAAGTGGTCAAAATTTGAGGTATGACAGCTGCCCCTATTTAAATATCTTAAATCAGATTTTGGTGATGAAAGATAGTTAAATATAAGAATACCCCAAAACTTTGTTCATGAGGGTGAGAAATTTAAAGATAGACCGATCGTCGCCTCGAAGGTGCTTAGATCAAAGTGGTAGTAGTTGCCGCTCAGGATGATTAAACTAACAGGTAAGTCGTCGCCCCTCAAGGTGTTTTAGACTAAAAGGAACGCATTGCCCCGCAGGGTGCCTTAACTTAGACGGTAATCATTGTCCCGCACGGTGATTGTACTAAGAGGAATTCATTACCCCGAAGGGTGCTTCAATTAAAAGATAGTCGTCACCCCTTGGGGTGCTTAAAAAGTGACCATGGCCCCGCATGGTGTGCTAGGTCGGAGTAGGCATTGACCCGCAGGGTGCTTTAAATAACAGGTGATCATTGACCCGTAGGGTGATTAAACTGAGAGAATTCGTTGCCCCGTAGGGTCTTTTTACAGAAAAGTTAGTCGTCGCCCCTAAGGGTTCTTAAACTAAAAGGTAATCACTGCCTCGTAGGGTGATTGAACCAGGAGTAGGCATTGCTTCGCAGGGTGCCTATGTTGAAGGTTAGTCGTCGCCCCTCAAGGTTCTTAAACTAAAAGGTAATCATTGCCCTGCAGGGTGATTGAACTAGGAGTAGGCGTTGCCCCGCAAGGTGCCTATGTTGAAGGTTACTCGTCGCCCCTCAGGGTTCTTAGACTAAAAGGTAATCATTGCCCCGCAGGGTGATTAATCTAGGAGTAGGCATTGCCCCACAGAGTGCCTATGTTGAAGGTTAGTCATTGCCCCTCAGGGTTCTTAGACTAAAAATTGGTCATTGCCCCGCAGGGTGCTTAGATCCTAGAAATGAGTGATTGCCCCGCACGGTGCTATCAGAGTTAGGTCATATCCCCGCAGGGTGCTTGGAACCTAAAGATAAGTGGTAATGATTGTCGGAGGCTCGTGGCCTGGCAAATCTGATTTGCTGGAGGTATGGGGTACTCATTTTGCACTATTATGCCAAGAGTTGATCTTTGAGAGAAGTGTGTTCTTATTCAGTTATTATGAACTGAAGGTCGATCTTCTAAACTAAGGTGATTCTACTCAGTCGGTTTGCACTGAGGGTTGATTCCTAAGTAGATGGCGCTTTTATTTAGCCGTTATGAGCTAAAGGTCGATCCTTCAAAATTAGGTGAGGTTACTCAGCCGACTCGTGCTGAGGGTCAATTTATGAGGAGAGGGTGCTCTTATCCAGCAAGCTTTTGTTTTGTTTTTTTCTTCTCTTTTTTCCTTTTCATTCTCTTTGGGCATGATATGATGTCTTTTGGCTGCCATCAAGTTCATTGAGCATGAGTTGCTCTCCATCCATGCTGATGATAATCAAGGCTGCGATGAAGAGCGCCCTTCTCACCATGTGCCAGCCTTCAATTGGAAGTAATGCTTTCATGTTGTACTGCCCCTGTTATTTGAACCCTTGAGAGATGTGCCCCTAATTGATTCATGCTTTAAGGGTGTTGACCTCAGTTGACCCATTCTTGAAGTGTTTCATCCTTGATTAGTAGGATCTTCAGATGAGATGCCCTAAAGCAATTCTACTCAGCCGGTTTGCACTGAGGGTTGATTCCTCAGGAGATGGCGCTTTTATTTAGCCGTTATTAGCTAAAGGTCTATCCTTCAAAATTAGTTGAGGTTACTCAGCCGACTCGTGCTAAGGGTCAATTTATGAGGAGAAGGTTGATCCCTAAATATAGGTGATGTTACTCAGCCGATTAGTGCTGAGGGTGGATCACTAAAGCTAGGATGATCTTATTCAGCCGTTTCATGCTGAAGGTTGAATCCTAAAGGGAGAATGATTGCATTCAGCCGCTTTATGCTGAAGGTTGATGTAATCATATTCAGCCGATTCGTGCTGAAGGTAGATTCACGAGGATAAAGTGATCTTATTCAGCCGATTCGTGCTGAAAGTTGATCCCTATTGATTTGAGAGACCTTGTTCAACCGCTTTCGTTGAAAGTTGATTTATGAAGATATAGTGATCATATTTAGCCGTTTTTAAGCAGAAGGTTGATCCCCTAAAGGTATTGTGATCTTGAGAGTTGAAAGGCACAAATTGTCAGATTGGACTTGGTTTTGCTTTATTAACATCGGGTTTTTGGTCATGTTATGCATGCATGTTATGTTTTGAGCAGGTGCAAGATATATTTTGTGATGATGCGTGACTGCATGACATGTCTTTTATTTAGTATAATGTATGATATGCAGGAAGATGCATGAAATGTAATGAATGGGGCCACCAGTTTTGGGCTTCAAGTTGGTTTGCTGAGAGGTTCTCACTTTGAAAAAAGCTGAGTAGAGTTGAAGTTTGGGAATGCAAGTAAAGATTGAACTTTGTGCGTCAAAGTGAACTCAATGTTTTTTGGATGCCCGATTGAGGTCGAATGCGAATGAAGGTTGGCTTAGGGAGATGCCATTGAATATTGGGATTAAGGGTGCCAATGGTATGATGTGGCAAACATGAATAATCATGATATGCAGTAAATGGTGCATGCTTCAAATGTTGAATCGATGCGAGCATGATTGATGCATGCATATGATTTGAATATGTGTGAAAATACCCCTGATGTGGGTGATAGAATGGTTTTAAGCTTGAAAATGTGTTTTTCAAAACAAGGTTTCTTGGTCGAAGTTTAGAAGATGTGTTGCTAGCACGATATCCCGACTCTCATGTTGAACTCAATAGTTGCTATGGTACGACAGTGTTTACTTCAACGATTTGAAAGTACGGAGAGGGTTTGCCCCTGATGTAGCTCGTCTTTCCCCTAGTCTGATGGGTCTTAAAAGCATGGTTTTATCCACGAGGCGCTCTTGAGCTTACTTAAAAGTGTGGAGAGGACTTGCCCTTGCTGCAGATTATTTTTTCCCTTTGAAAATCCCTAACTTTTGCCTGGACCGCTCTTTCGAGTTTTCAGCCCACCGGGAGTATTTTCCTTTTTTGCTGTCCCTAATTTTTGCCTTGACCGCCTTTTCAAGTTTTCGACCCACCGGGACGCTCTTTGTTGCATAAGCCGCCTTTTCAGGTTTTCGACTTAGCAAGCTTTTGTTTTGTTTTTTTTTTCTATTTTTTCATTTTCATTCTCTTTGGGCATGATGTCTTTTGGCTGCCATTAAGTTCATTGAGCATGAGTTGCTCTCCATCCATGCTGATGATAGTCAAGGCTGCGGTGAAGAGCGCCCTTCTCACCATGTGCGAGCCTTCAATTGGAAGTAATGCTTTCATGTTTTATTGCCCCTGTTATTTGAACCCTTGAGAGATGTGCCCCTAATTGATTCATGCTTTAAGGGTGTTGACCTCAGTTGACCCATTCTTGAAGTGTTTCGTCCTTGATTAGTAGGATCTTCAGATGAGATGCCCTTTATGAGGACTTACTGCTGACTAGCACACTACAAGGAATCTGGCAAGCGGCGGCGGTTCTGGGAGCATATAGCGGCGGTTAAAACCGCCGCTAAATGCTTACAGCGACGGTTTAAATATCGTCCCAAAAAGAGGCGTCGCTAGGTCAATTAGCGGCGGTTCTGGCATACCGTTGGTATAACCGTGGCTAAGTTAATTAGCGACGGTTGCTGGTTTTTTGCGACGGTTCATAACCGCCGCTAATTAACATTGAGTTTCAATTTTACCTGGATATTTTGCGGTGGTTCAAACCGCCATTATTGTTGCTTCCCGCTATTTTTAAATTTTTCTGTTTGCGACCGTCTGGAACCGTCTCTATTCTACATTGGTTTGCAATTTACCTTGCTTATTTTGCGGCGGTTCCAACCGCCGCTATATTTGTTTCCCACTTTTTTTTTTTGGTTTCCTTTTTTTTTCCTGGTTTTCCATAAATTTTGTTTTGGTTTGCCACAATTGTTTTTTTTTTATTTCCCACAATTATTTTGTCAATCTTTTTTTTTTTGCACAATTTTTTTTGCATTTTATTTTTACATTCAAATAAAATGAGTCAAAATAATAATAATAATAAAGTAATTATAATAAAAAATTTCATATAATCCAAGTACTTCAAAATATTAATGTTTCCTAATCACTTCAAATACCAAGTAATTAAACCTAAAGTAAAATATTATAATATCAAATCACTTACATCTAAAACATCCTTTAAAAGATATCAATGTATTTTAAAATAAACTAAAGTACTTAATAACCACCCTAATCTAGTGTTTCATGACTAGCAGAAGAAGGTATTCATCTTTGGGAGCATCCGTGTCTGAAACCTGAAATTTAAACCCATAAAAAATGTGTATTAAAAAAATTATCATCTATCACAAGATCATCCATCATTACTGTTGGCGTTTTTGTATGTTGGCTATAATTTTGCAAAAACCCATTTTGTCACATGCTCTAGGACATGCTGAAGCATTTGAGTATGTTGAGCCCTGAAGCTGTTTGGACGCGCGCGTTTTTATTTTTGAAGTATATCTTGAAAAGATTTATTTTGAAAATATATTTTATCATGCAAGCTGGCATAACAGAACGCGCCTTGGGTCAGAAGTTATCTCTTATGTGAAGATTTAATTCTAGAATATAATTCCCATATTTTAGGATTTGGTTTATTTTTATTGGATATATTTTTGAAGACTCCTTTTCTTAAGGAACAAGTCAAGCTGCGCTGAACACTCTATATATATTTGTGTAAAACCTAGTTAGGGTTGTGGGAATTTTGTTGTGTTCACTAAAGCGTGTGTTGCTCTTATTTTTCCTAGTGAACCTTGTGAGTCTTTTCTTGTATCACGTTGATACTTGCTAAAGACATAGGCTGTTGTCTTGGGTTGTTTGTGTGATTACTCTTAAGCCTTTAAGTACGGATTTGATCGTTTTGTTTGAGTATGCTCTCACCATTATAAGTTGTTTGTTGATTGTGAACAACACTGTCCGTGTTGTTAGTAAGGAGTAAGGCGGGGCGCCTTTGACCTAGGAGTTCCTAGGTTGAGTTCCACAAGGTAGTTGCTAGGTTAGAGCAGTGAACGGGTCGTTTACTGGTGTCTTGGAACTAGGGCTATAATAGTGGATTCCTCCTAGATTGGTATCCCCCAGATTAGGGCAACTTTGCGCCGAACTGGGTCAACAAACTCTTGTGTTATTTACATTCTGTCCTTTATCATTTTTATTATTGTCTGTGTTGCGAGTAGACGTTGTAGCAATTGCTAAAGCATCTTACTACTAAGTGCCAGGAATTACAATTGGCATCAGAGCAGGCATCCTGCTTGTTTGGGTGAGCTCCAGGGAACTATTTCTGGCATAATGGATAAAGAAGGAGGAATGGTAAACAGGCCACCCCTGCTGAATGGGTTTAACTATGATATTTGGAAGTCTCGCATGACGGCTTTCTTGAAATCACTAGATAGCAGGGCTTGGAAGGCTGTACTTAGAGGATGGGATCATCCCAAAGTGAAAGACACTGATAATAATGATATTGATGAACTCAAACCTGAAGAAGAATGGACTCAAGCTGAAGACACTGCAGCAGTTGGAAATTCCAAAGCTCTAAACGCCTTGTTTAATGGAGTGGATCTAAACATGTTTAGACTGATCAATCAATGTACTGTTGCCAAGGATGCTTGGAATATCTTGAAGACTGCTCATGAAGGTACTCAGAGGGTAAAGAAGTCAAAACTCCAACTTCTAACAACTCAGTTTGAGAATCTTAAGATGAAGGAAGAAGAAAGTGTTCGTGACTTTCATATGAATGTACTAGAGTATGCTAACTCATTTGAATCCTTGGGAGAAAAGATATCTGATGAAAAACTAGTAGGCAAAATCCTAAGATCTTTAGCCAAAAGATTTGATATGAAAGTGTGTGCAATAGAGGAGGCACAAGACATTAGTGATATGAAAGTTGATGAGCTGATTGGCTCCCTTCAAACTTTTGAGTTAAAAATCAATGAGAGGGTAGAAAAGAAGAATAAAAGTATAGCTCTTGCCTCGAACATTGATGAAGATGATGTGGAGAGTTCCATAGATCCTGATGAAGGCTTATCAAATGCTGTGGTAATGCTTGGAAAACAGTTTAAAAAGGTCCTGAAATCTATGGATAGAAGACCCAGACTGAGAGTTGCTAGAGGAAATGCTAGAACATCTGCGCAGGGTAAATCATATGAACTCAACAGAAACACTGCTTCTCAAAAGAGTCCTAGAACTGATGATAAACCTGCTCAAGGCAAAGGTGTTCAGTGTCATGAATGTGAAGGTTATGGTCACATTAGAACTGAATGTGCAACATATCTGAAGAAGCAGAAGAAAGGTATGAGTGCAACTTGGTCAGATGAAGACACCTCTGAGGAAGAAATTGAGACTGAGTCTGCAAAGAACATCACTGCACTAACAGGAATATGTTTATCTGATGGAGGATCATGTGATGGAGATTTAACCTATGATGCATTAGCAACTGCTTATAGGGAACTAGGTACCAGAAGTGCAGAAGAGTCCAGAATTAATGAGCAATAGAAGGAGATCATATCCCAGCTCCAGGGTGAAAAAGAAAAATACTTATCAATAATTCTTGATCTCCAAGACGAAGTGACTGTGCTGAATTCACAAATCAGAGAGCAAAAGAAATTTGTCTCTATGATGACTAATGGCACTGAGAAATTAGATGACCTACTGACTCAACAAATCTCAGGTAGGCCAAATGGTGTTGGATTTAACTATGAGAAGTTTAACAAGAAGAATGAGTATATTCAGAATACCATGTATCCACCTCTCAAAGAAACATTTTCTACAAGGCCAAGTCAATTGCCTCAGCAATCTGTGCAGCATCTGGGAGTAAAAGAAAAATCTCAACCATGGATATGTCACTACTGTTGGAGAAAATGTCATATAAAACCTTATTGTTTCTTGCTTCAAGGATCTCCTAATAAGGTGCAACAAGCAAAGTCCAAAAAGTCTGGGAAGAAAGAATGGAGACCTAGAAAGAAGATTGTTTCACTCATTGCTCACACATCTCTAAAAGCAACATGTAGGGAAGACTGGTATTTTTGTTGGAGTAAGCCCTAAGAGCCAATCTATTTTCATAGTATTTGCTTTAGGAGTTTAAATATAAATATGGCATTTCTTTATTATGCTTGTAACGTCCAAAATATTAATAAAGTCCCTAGAATAGAAAGTCCGTTTAATATTAAGTGTGACTTAATCATGAGATTATATTAAACATAAGGACGTTATTCTTAAAGTATCCGTAGTCGAGCTTTAAGGTGAAAAGGGATAACCTTAAAGCATAAAGACTATTATACGGGACTGACCCATTTACTATCGGAGATCGGGTATATGATTCCTGCTTCTAGAAGTTTTTCTACTTCCTTTTTCACTACTTCAGTTAGAATGGGGTTTATCCTTCTTTGTGGTTCTCGAGAGGTTTTACAATCTTCCTCGAGCAAGATTCGGTGCATACAAAGAGAGGGACTTACCCCTTTTAGATCAGAAATGTGATATCCTAAAGCAGCAGGATACTTTCTTAGGACTGTCAGTAACTTGTCAGTTTCTGACTGTCCTAAATCTGCACACACAATCACAGGGCGCTTAATCTCTTTATCAAGGAATTCATACCTTAAGGTTTCAGGTAGAGGTTTGAGTTCTAAAGAGGATTGGTCAAGAGAAGGCGTCAGGCTTGGAGAAGATCTTAGGATTTCAGAATATGCAGTTGGATCATTCTCCATCTCTTTTCTGCATTCGTCAATGACATCTAACAGATAGCAAGTATCATCTATGGCTGGTGCGTTAAGAAATTGAGTCAAAATAAACTCAACCTTTTCATCTCCCACTTCAAAAGTGAGCTTTCCTTTCTTTACATCAATTATCGCACCAGCTGTAGCTAGGAATGGCCTTCCTAAGATGATTGGTGTGTTAGAGTCTTCTTTTATGTCCATGACTATGAAGTCGGTCGTGATAAAGAATTGACCTATACGCACAGGAACATTCTCTAGAATACCTAGAGGCATCTTGACAGAACGATTAGCGAATTGAATAGACATCCTAGTTGGTCTAAACTCTCCAAACTTTAATCTCTCGCATATGGTCATGGGCATAAGACTTATGCTGGAACCTAAATCGCATAGGGCCTTATCTATAACAAACTTTCCAATGACACAGGGTATAGAGAAGCTTCCTGGGTCTTTGAGTTTAGGTGGCATTTTGTTTTGGAGGATGGCGCTACACTCGGCAGTGAGCATAACAGTTTCACAATCCTCGATCTTCTTTTTGTTGGTTAAGATCTCTTTAAGAAATTTAGCATATGCGGGCATTTGAGTGATAGCTTCAGTGAATGGGATAGTTATATTTAACTGCTGGAGAAGCTCCACGAATTTCTTAAATTGCCCCATGCTTTTGGTCTTTTCAAACCTTTGAGGGTAAGGAATGGGAGGTTTGTAAGGTGGCGGAGGCACATAAGGTTTCTCTTTTTCTTTGGGCTCCGCATCACCTCCTTCTTTTTCTTTAGGTTCACTCTCTTTCTCGGCTGGTACATCAAGCCTTTGTTGCATGGGCGGCCTCTCAGTCCTAGGATCATTTGGTTCATCATACTGTGTTCCACTTCGCAGTGTCACAGCATTCACATGTGCTTTGGGGTTAGGCTGAGGTTGGCCAGGAAATGTGCCTGCAGGAGCAGACGTAGATGCTTGTTGTTGGGCCACTTGTGCAACCTGAGTTTCTAATATCTTATGATGGGTGGTCAAAACATCTACTTTGTTGTTCAAATGCTCAAACATCTTGGTGCAGTGCATATTTTGATTTTTAAGTCCTTCGTTTGTTTGCAGCTGGGACGCCATGAAGGTCTCAAACATGACATCAAGACTAGACTTCCCAGGGTTATTTGGATTTGGCATAGGAGTCTTTTGAAAACCCGGCGGACCAGAGGGTGGTCCTTATCTAGGTGCATACAATGCATTGTTGCTCTTGTATGAAAGGTAGGGACTGCTCTTCCAAGCTGAGCTGTAGTTGTTGGAGTATGGGGCTCCTTGGACGTAATTTACTTGATCGGAGGGAGTTTCGGCCAACAGTTGGCATTCGGCTATGGCATGCCCAGGATCGCCACATATTTCACAACTGGAGACTGTTGTTGTTATGCTAGCAGCAGGAGCTTTCAGTAAGCTATCTAGTTTTTGAGTGAGAGCATCGACCTTGGCATTGACATGGTCAAGGCCACTTATCTCATGCATTCCACCTCTTGATTGAGGTTTTTCTGTGGGGGTCCTCTTGCTTCCCTACTGGTAGTGATTCTAAGCCATACTCTCGATGAGTTACTAGGCTTCATTGTAGGGCTTGTCCATGAGTGCGCCGCCCGCGGCAGCGTCTATTGTCATCCTTGTATTGTACAGGAGACCATTGTAGAAGGTGAGAATGATCAACCACTTTTCTAAACCGTGATGGGGACATAACCTCAATATGTCCTTGAATCTTTCCCATGCTTCGTAGAGAGATTCATTGTCTTTCTGCTTGAACCCATTGATTTGGTCTCTTAGCATAGCAGTCTTGCTAGGCGGGAAGTACCTTGCTAAGAAGACTTTCTTCAACTCTTCCCACGTGGTGACAGAGTTAGAAGGTAGAGACTGGAGCCAAGCACGGGCTCGATCTCTAAGAGAGAAAGGGAATAGTCGAAGCCTAATCGCTTCGGGACTGACGCCATTAGCTTTCAATGTATCGGCGTATTGCAGAAAGACAGAAAGGTGAAGATTGGGGTTGTCCATGGGACTACCTGAGAATTGGTTTTGCTGAACCGCTGAGAGTAAGGAAGGTTTCAGCTCAAAAGTGTTTGCCTCTATCGCAGGGGCAACAATACTGTTGTGCGGTTCAGCTTGAGAAGGGATAGCATAGTATTTCAGGGGACGGTTTTGTGGTCCTAGTTCCATCTCTAATTCTTCTTCAGATTCTTCTGAATCTGTGTCGGGAAAGATGATCTGACTTTGGGGAACTATGTATCTTTCCCTAAATGCTTCAATTCGGCGTCGTACACTTAGTAGACGCTCGGGGTTGTCGATTGGTTGTTCTAGTTCGTCGCTTTGAGAGCGGGTTTTTGGCATGCAATCGACAAACCAAGGGGTAAATTTTTTTTTTTATTTTTTTAGTTTTTGATTTTTTTTTGGATTTTTTATACAAAAATTAAAGACTGCCTTAGTCTCTACGGTGTAACTACGGAATTACGATATCGACTAAATTGGTCCCCGGCAACGGCGCCAAAAACTTGATCGACGATTTGTGTATAAAAATATTTGATCTTGACCGCAAGTGCACAGTCTCGTCGTGTAGTTTTAAAAGATATCGAATCCACAGGGACCAATAGTTGAGTACCGTATTTCTGTTGTTACGGTGTAAATCTAAGGCTAAAGAATGTTTTAGAGTTTTTAGGAATTGTTTAATAATTTAAATTAAAGATTTAAAATTAATTAAAAAGCGGGATATCGGTATGTAACTAATTAACCATCGGGAATTTAATAAATTAATAGCGCGGAAAAAGGATTTATTTTTCAGAAGGACTTTCTCAATTTAAAGGTTTAAACCTCACACTCTCGTTTTATTGATAAAAACCATACTAACTAGACTAGGAGTTTTTTTGTCACTTTTCAACCACCTTAGTTTCGAAAGTATATTTTGAAAATCAATAAGTCCTAATTAATTCTAACGTGGCTCTCGCTCGTTCTAAAATTAATATCAAATTCCTACTATCTAGTTAAAACCTCAAACTCTCGCTCTATTGATTTTAACCTTAGTTGCTTTATTTTACTCTCGTTCAAAAGCTTAGAATTAAATTAGGAATTCGAATCAGAAAAATAGTTTATGTGCGCGCGCTACATCATTAATAAATCCCCTTCGGAGAATTAAATTACATACCGATATCTAGGAATTTAGCTAGACATGATAAAAGAAATAAACAAACAAAAACAGAAAATTAAATAAGACATAATAAATAAATAATTAAATAAAAGCATTAAAAAAAACCTGGAAATAAAATTCTGAATAAACTTGAATTAAACTTGACGATAATAACCGGTACAGAATTCTTGACAGGAATGTGAAAACGAAATTAAAAACGGATCTCCGATGTGTAAATATCGTTACAGTTAATGAAACGGAAAATATAAACTGACTGAAATAAAGAAGAAAAAGGCACGTAAAATTCTGAGATTGGGTCTTCTATTTATAGAAGAAATTTGGCTTCTACGATCCTAAAAAATAGGAGAGGATAGGCTTCTCTTGATCTCATCCAATAGCCGTGCGATTAGGAGACAAAAACGAATCGTGCAGTTACCAGGCTCAATTCTGGGCTTGGCTGATTTTGCTTGTTTGCACCCACTTTTTGCTGCGTTTTCGGCCCTTTTTGCTCAATTCTCTTCTTTGGCCTATTTTATTTGACATTACTGAAAAGAAAACAAATACCAACATAAAAAGACATATATGAAATAAAAACATATGGAAATGCAACTAAAGTTTACATAAATTAAGCTAAAAATACCATATGATTTCGTGTCATCATGGTGCATTAATCACATCTTATCATGTAATGTTGCACAAAATAGAAAAACTCATATTATAAGGTGGTGCGTTAATCACACCCCTTATCTGATACAATCAGGGTTTTAAAAACCGGATCGGACCGGCCGTTCGAACTGGTTGAAGCGGTGAATCGGAGGGGCACCGGTCTGGTCCGGTAAATGGATCGCCCATGTAGTCAAACTGGACAAAACCGGCCAGAACCGGGGCGAACCGAATATAAACCGGTGAACCGGGCGGTTTCCTTAAATCGGGCGTTTTTTTTTTGTAAATGTTGCAAATTATTTTCGGAAACGCATGCCCCTTTTTTTTTTTTAAAACGTGTTTTTTTTTTTCAAATGAGATTTTGTATTGTTTAAAAATAAAGAAAAGGTCAAGAGCAATCTCGACCTCTCTTTAATAGTAAAAGCACCTTACTACTATTCTATTTGATTTTTTTGTGAATAATTTTACAATATATTTTATATTATCTTGTATGATTATACTAGACATTTAATTTTATTTTCTTCATTTTTTAAAAAACTTTAGATTTTATTTATTCTTTGTCAAATGTTAATTTTATTGTTAAATTCTTATTTTTTAAATATAATTTAACTTATGCTTTTAAGGTAAAAAATATACATTATAATTGCATGTGTGGTACTATGTTTAAAATTTAAATTTAAAAAATAAAATTCTAAAATTATGACATAAAACTTTCATATTTTTTAGGTATCATGATTTTTTTTAGAGACCGAGTCACTGGTTCAATCGGTTTAATACATATATAATTTTATTATAGAGACCCACTACTAGAAAAAGTCTAAATACCGACGGAATTTAGTGACAGAATTTATTTCATCTCTATAAGAGACGGAATTAGAGACAGAAAAAAGTGTTTAGAGACAAAAACTAAAATATATGCACTAGTGACGAATTTTAGAGACAGAAAAATCTGTCTCAAAAATATTTCGTCTCTAAATCTGTCTGTAGTTACTTAGTTTTTTAATTTATAATTAAAAAAGTAATTGGAGACAGATGTTAGAGACGAATTTTTATTGTGTCTAATAGTTTTCGTCTCTATATCCGTCTCTAATTAGTCAACTTGTTATTATAGTAGTCAAACATCTATAAGAGACGGAATTTATTCGTCTCTAAAAAAATCTGTCTCTGAAATCCATCTCTAAACAAAATAACATTGAAGATTCATCTTGCCGAAAAAATTCCCTCCAAAATTTTTATTGTCTGCAAAAAATATTTAGGTTAAATATATATTTGGTCCCTATAAATATGGACCTTCTAAGTTTAGTCCTTAAGCTTACTTATATTTTATTATATTTTAAGTCCCTATAATTTGTTTCTTCCATATACTTTTAGTCTCTACTAAATAATTATAATTAAACTCTTAAATTTTTGAATTATTTTTTATGGGCATGTTTAAAATATCATATAAAGTTTATTTATTAAAATTTAGAACTTTTTAACATGATATGAACTAAGTATGAATTTTGCAAATAGAAAAAGGTAGAGATAAAAGTAACGAAAATCATGACATAAAAATCAAATTTTGAGCACTTTTTTTTGGAGGAAATGTTTACGATGATCTAAACATACATATGAAAAAATCATTCAAAAATATATGTTAATTTACCAATAGAGACCAAAATTGGGAGCATAATAATTTTTGAAGAACTAAAAATTTAAATAACGACTAAACATAGAAAGTCACTATTTTGTAGGGATTAAAAATTTATTTAACCCAAAATTTTAGACATAACGATATATTTAATTTTTTATAATATTTCAAAACAAATTTTCCTTGAGTCACGACTATGACTTTCTCTCATGCGATGAATGAAATATAAATCCGATAAAAATATAGTTTATAGTTAAAACTTATTAATCATTAGTTGAACAATTTAATTTTTAATTTGATGTTATCATTAAATTAAAAAAGATTAAATATTAAAATTATAAAACTAATGACATTTTAAGGTTTTATTATTGACATGTCATAAAAATAATTTACTTAGAGTGTGTGACATTATAAAAAAAAATTGAAAACGTAAAATTTAGAGGACAAAGTTCAAAGAAATTTTTTTGATGACTAAAAATAAAATTTGATATATTCAAGGGAAAAATATGAATTTTTTTATCCAAGTGAACATAGTTTTGTTATTGAAAAATGGATGATACTCCCTTATTTCTTCAATAAGTGTCGTTTTTTTTATCATACATTGTTCGTATATTTTGATTAAAGATATTCGTTGGCGTACGTATCTAGTCAATTGTGACAGTTATTTAGGAACAGACGAAGTAATTAATTTGTGTCAATTAAAATAAAAAGAATTCACCCAAAATAAAAAAAAAAAGATTTTTTTTATTAGAAAAAAAACAATATTCACCAAAATTATAATGCATCATAGGAGATAATCCAACTACTTTTCAAAAAACTTAACAAATTAAATTTTTCTAAATATGATAAATAATTAATGGAAAATAGGTGTTAGTCTTTTAATTGTCAATTTTTGTTTTTGTAAAACTAACATGTTAAACATGATGTCTTAGAGACCTAATCTCTACATTATGAGCGCTTTGTGAATGTCTTTTTATGTGCGCGTATTAGAAATTTGTTACGAAATTAAAAGATTCATTTACTCGATTCATGAAGAAGTTATCTATTCAAACTTTATTTGTTTGAATTGGGTTGAGTTTATTTTTGGAGAATTTTTTTATTTGTTTGGAAGAAAACAATATAGTTTTGTTTGAACAAGATTTGTTGGAAACAAATATTTGTTCATATCTTTGGAGAAGATTATTTTTATTCATTAGAAGTTAACAAATACTACCTCCGTTCCTTTTTATTTGCCGTTTTAGAAAAAAAAACGAAAATAGGAGGGGCTATTTGTCCACCTTATTTTCCTATTATCCCATTTTTAAAATATATATCATATTTTTAAACCACCAATAAATTCCTACTTTTTTATTCAATTATTATCAATTTCAAAAAAAAATCTTAACAAACTTTATTTAAAATCAATCAAAAAATTTGTTAACAAACTTTATTTAAAATCTTAAAAAAAAAATTTGTTTCCCAAAACATTAATAAGTTCACAAAAATTAGAACTTCTCAGATATGGCTTTAAATCTTGGTGTTGAAACAATTCTCATATTTTCAAGTTGCGGTCATTTTGAGTTTCTTAATATTGTGTAACAAGATTTTCAATAAACATGCATGAAACAAAAAAATAGGAACAAAACAAAAAAAAAAGTTTGATTATATGAAGAAGTTTAGTAAAAAAAAAAAAAATATAATAAAAAAATTATATTGTTTCAACAAAAAAAAAATTTAGTCAATAAAATAAAATAGGAATGAGGGTATAATAGGCAAAACATAACCTAAATTGCCAAAACGACAAGTAAAAAGGAACGGAGGTAGTATATTTTTGTTGAAAATTTTTGTTTGAAGATATATATTGAAAATTAAATATTTTAAACAAGTAATTTTTTGAAAATTGGTTTTTTTTTTGTTCAAATATAAGCTAATGTGATTTCACCAAACATGATTGTAAACAAAACCAAAATAGGTTTTGGAAGGCATAGCTATGATTCAAACATAAACATGAATGGTTAAAGTAGAACTAGTTAAAACATAAGCTAAGATTATCCCCATAAGATATTTCAAAACATATGGAATATTTTCATTAAAAAATCCCATGCCAAATCCATTCAAAAGTAAAATTAATTTGGTTTTTATTTTACTTTAAGTATTCCAAATAAATATTTTATTTTGAAGATAATGAAAAATTTGGTGCTAACAAACTTTATCAAATTGAAGCTAATCCTTTATGGAAGACTTGAATATTATCTGATAGTCTATTTTACTATAAATAGAACTCAAGTCCAACAACAATACTCACTCAAAAATATTGTGAAAGTCTAAGAGTTGATAGAGTTTTTATGAGTTTTGTTTTTTTTGTTCATTGTTCATTGTATGTTTTTTCTAGCGTGTAATCTTGATAGAACTTTAATTGTATGTTTTTTTGAAAGGTTTGTGTCTAATATTAATCAAAACTCTCCGGTTCAACTTGAAAGAGAAGGTTACAATGAAAATGACGAGAAAGGTGATGAAATTTATCTTTAGTTACTTTCTTTTATGTATTATTGTATAATTATTTAAATTTATTTGTGTGTTAGACAACTTTAAGATTTTTTTTTAACAGCTAAACTTTATTAAAGATAATTGGAGTGTACAAGAAATACAAACCAAATCAAGATCAAGAGAAGGGTACAACGTAAAACGCAAGATGCACATACACAACAAATAAACTCAAAACTATACAAGGCACCAACACAGGAGGACAAAAAACCTAGCAAATAACCCGTAACCGAACTCACAACAAAATGCGGCCATGCGGAGTAAAGACCAACAACACATCAGCGCATAAACCAATCCCCCGGGTTCCACACACACATTCATTTAACAAGCAAGGAAACTTCGCAAATTTTATGTTAATGTTTGATATTGATACTTTGTAAATATGACATACATTTTATGTTAATGTTTCAAATTTAGTATTAATTGAAATTTGATTTTCTCATATTGTAGAATTATATGAATTACATTTAGTAAACAAAATTTAATATTTGAAAAACTATATAAGCATTTAATTGCTAAATAGACAAAAATAATGACTAACAAGAGATGGAAAACGTGTTTTGTGAGACGAAATTTTATGATTAGAGACAAAAAAAATTGAATTCAGAGGCGGATAATTCTATCTCCAATAGAGACGAAATTTTATGCTTAGAGATGGAATTTTAGAGACAGAATTATTTGAATTCAGAGACGGATAATTCTGTCTCCAGCAGAGAAGAATTTTTTTGCTTAGAGACGGAATTTTAGAGACAAAATTATGTCAATTCAAAGACGGATAATTCGGTCTCCAACAGAGACGAATTTGTTTGCTTAGAGACGGAATTTTAGAGACGAAATTATTTGAATTTAGAGACAGATAATTCCGTCTCTAATAGAGACGGATTTATTGTGTTTTGAATTCAACATTTAGAGACAGATATATAAAATCCGTCTCTGATTCAGAGACGGATAAATTCTGTCTCCAATCAGAGACGAAATATAAAATTCGTCTCTAATGGCTTAGAGACGAGGAAATTACCGATCACATCAAATCTGTCTCTAATTCTGTCTCTAACATGCTTAGTGACGGAATATTTGCCTTTTAGAGACAAATTTTGGCCGTCGGTATTTAAGATTTTTCTAGTAGTGACCGGTTCACTACACTGGTTTGATCCGGTTTAGTCATGCGATTCGACCAGTCACCCCGCGATTCAACCAATAAACCAGTGAACCCATACCCTCACCGGTTTGATGACCGGTCCAATTTTTAAATCATTGGATACAATGTTGTACAGGTTAAAAAAATCCTTATATTAATTAGAGTACAATAAAAAAATTGTAGCAACAAATAAATTATTTTGACCAAAAGCAATAAAAAAAATTTGAAACACCTTTTCAGATTTTTTTTAAAAAATTCCAAAGTTATTAGTATTATATATAGAAAGTGGGTATATAAGTTGGAAATATAATATTTAATGACCCACCTAAAGGCACACTGATTTGATGGACTTAAAGTTGCTACCACCAGCATCTCAAGTTGGTCCAATTCCTAATAATCACAATCCATCCCTTCAAACCAAATTAAACTTTTTCAGGAGACAAAAGAGTGAACGCCCACTATTGTACTTTTTCTGGTAATTTGATGCCTAACATCAAACTTTATTGACAAGTTGAATCATTATTGTTAGTCCTTTAGCTCTTGTTACTAGTTAGTCATGATGGTGAAGGACTGATGGGATCATGAGTCATTACCACACCCATTGAGTCCTACTCTAGTGATAGTTACTCTGCCGTAGACAATCACAACATACTTATTTTTTTCTTTTTCTTTTTTTTTTCAACCAAAGTTTTTTTTTGAAGAAGCTAAACTAGCCGACCTAAATTAACACTGGAGAGAATTGAATCTGAAACTTCGAGGAGGAGCACACGCCTAGGTCTCAAGCTAATATCACCAGATTAACCCAAGTGGGTTGTTTCCAGCCAAAGTTTATATTAAGAGGAAAAAAAAATTTAGGTAACTTGTGAGACTCATCATCGTAATCTCTTAAAATGGTTTATAATTAAAATAAATGCTTAAATGTGTTATTAAACTAATCGAAACAAGAGTAAAGATGAAGGAGGGAAAGAGAACAGTGAGAATAATATGTATTCATAATTAGGACTAGGGTATAGGTGATTACATGCGCATATGACATGGGCCAAGACTAATGGGCATCCATTATGTATACTCATAACAGTCCTCTTTCGATGTCCAATAAGAATATGTCTCATTAAAACCTGACTAACATAAAACCCAATGAGAAAAGGATTCTAGTGAAGGAAAAAAAAGTACAGCATCCTATGTGTATAAATCTGACTCGTTAAAAACCATACTAGGAAAACTCAATGGGATAAAGTCATGGTTAAAGAAAAAAGAGTGCAGAACACAATTATATCTCCCCCTCATGTAGACAATTATATCTGAGACGAATAAGACCAATTAATCTTCTATATTGATCAAAAGCTTTACTTGATGAAGACTTTGTAGAAAGATCATATTTATCTCCTTTTGTATACTCTTCCCTAAATTAGCCGTTGATGCAATATTATCTTCTTCAAGTTTCTTGTAGGTGTAGAATCACAAACCTCAACAAAATCATATTCTCAATTTTCTTGATGTAATGCTACTAAAACTTCCACTTATTTGGATGATATTGCAGTATCTTTAAGATATAAATTATATGCTCGATTTTGTTCCAATTTCTTCAAGTTTATTGATATTGACAAAGATAAAACAGCACTGCATGCAAATTTGTAAAATGCAATTGTGTCCTCAATTGAATTAATCAAAATATGATACTTCAAGATCAATTCAAGTAACTCATCATTTTCTTGATACGTGGAATAATCTTTGTTTACAAAAAGTGACATCAGTATCATACACAAAACCTCATTGAAATACTAAGTTTGCTATTCCAATCAAACTTTTATCATCAAACATATTTCATTTCAAACTTTTCTTTAATCAACAGACTTCGGAAGCTCTTGAGGAGTTTTGATCAAATTTATATCATCATATAACAAGCTTATTTCCAAAAAATGGACAAATGTTGTAATTCTCATGTTCCTCATTTGGGAATACTCACTAAAATATTATACGACATACACCTTAGATGTATGAGTACACAAAGAGACTTATTCATTTTATTAAATCATTTATTCAATAGTTTGAATTATATGTCTTATGAAATTAAATCCTTTAGGGAGCTTCATATAATCATCACTAACAAGTGTTATACAAATATATTGTAACACATTCAATAAATTGAACCTTTCAAATGTTACTAACTTAATCAAGTAAGAGAAATGGTGAATATTTCTTTTCACAATGAATGACAAACTTGTAACAAGTCAAACTTTTAAAATCTTTTTTTCCAATATTCTTTTAAACATATTTAAATGCATTATATCGGAGCAATTGAGACATACACAACACATCCAAAAATGCTTATATAGGAAATTAGGTTTATAAACCAAAATTCAAATAAATTAGGGAAGAACTTATTTATATAATAATTATTTGGCATGATGCAATCCAATATCATATTTGAATGTTCCTAAAATATAAAATAGAAGTTATGATCTCATAAGTATCAGTCATGTGATTACTTTGGACTCTAAAGAATGGATCTTCAAGTTCATTTTTTTTGTATGATCATAATCTATTCGACATCAAATTCAACGACTGACATACGATACTTATCAAAAAAATATTTTTTACCTTACTTATCAAATATTTTCTAAGAATTTAGAAAATGAGATCTTATCAAAACTAGTATTTGTACTTCGATTTACAATTATTTGTGCTTCGACTGAACTAGTATATTTATAAGTGTAGTATAAACTTTTGGTTTATAAATTTTTCATTACACTTATTTTATTTAAAAACATGTATAGTAATATATATAGAGATATTCGACATCTCTTCATTCCTTGTTTCAATATATAATATTCATTTAGGTGAATATCTTTATAACTTAATAAATTACTTCATAACTAGACCATTAAATTCTTCTGAAATTCATGATAGAAATTGAGTTTTCTTTTTCTTTATAAGTTCCACAAGAACTTAACTATTGAATTCTTCTAAAATTAAGAAAATAAAAATTTATTTCTTAGTTCTTCAAATATTAGTCTATTGAATTCTTCCATAATTCATAGCTATAAAAATTGAGTTTCTATTTGATTCTTCAAGAACTAAACTTTATATTGAATTCTTTCAGAATTCAAAGAAAATAAAAATTAAATTTTTGTAATTTCTTCAAGAACTAATTATTAAATTCTTCAAGGATTCATAGATTAATTCTTCAAGAACTAAGATCATTTAATTCTTCAAGAATTCATTAATTAATTTTCCAAATTCTTCAGGAAGTATATAATATCTTTTGCAATTCTTCAGAGATGTATGAAAATATTCATCGATGCAAATACAGTGGCTATCATGGATTAATAGAAACAGTGGCTTTGCATTTAAATATGGAATGAAAAAAAAAATAGTAGAATCATCGATGGAATAATATGCTACATATTGTATTAGATAATATAAGAATTATCAATTAACAATTATACAGAATCATCAATTAAGAAAAAAGGGAAACGAGAACAGTTGTATGAGTATGAAATGAAAGTGTGCATACCTTTATAATAATAATTTGGTAGAGTTTCATGCTGATAACGTGTTATGAAACTAATTGAAACAAGAGTAGAGATGAAGGAGAGAAAAAGAAGAGTGAGAATAAGATGTATTTACAATTAGGATTAAATTTAAATTACAATGGTACATAGTATACTTATATAGGTGATTACATGGGCATATAACATGGGCCAAGACTAATGGACATCTACTATATATATTCATAACAAGCACGCTTAACTGCGGAGTTTTGATGGGATCCGGTGCATTAGTGCTGGTATGATCGCACCTGATAACTAATACGATTTAATTGTATATATGTCTTTCATTTTCGTAAAAATTAGTAAATTAAAAAAAATGGATGTGCAAATAAAAAATAGTCGGTAAATGAAAATATCGATAAAAAGAGGTGCAACACAAGGACTTCCCAGGAGGTCACCCATCTTAGTACTACTCTCGCCCAAGCACGCTTAACTACAGAGTTCTGATGGGATCCGGTGCATTAGTGCTGGTATGATCGCACTTGATAACTAATACGCTTTAATTGTATATATGTCTTTCATTTTCGTAAAAATTAGTAAATTAAAAAAAATGGATGTGCAAATAAAAAATAGTCGGTAAATGAAAATATCGATAAAAAGAGGTGCAACACAAGGACTTCCCAGGAGGTCACCCATCCTAGTACTACTCTCGCCCAAGCACACTTAACTGCAGAGTTCTGATGGGATCCGGTGCATTAGTGCTGGTACGATCGCACCTGATAACTAATATGCTTTAATTGTATATATGTCTTTCATTTTCGTAAAAATTAGTAAATTAAAAAAAATGGATGTGCAAATAAAAAATAGTCGGTAAATGAAAATATCGATAAAAAGAGGTGCAACACAAGGACTTCCCAGGAGGTCACCCATCCTAATACTACTCTCGCCCAAGCACACTTAACTGCAGAGTTCTGATGGGATCCGGTGCATTAGTGCTGGTACGATCGCACCTGATAACTAATATGCTTTAATTGTATATATGTCTTTCATTTTCGTAAAAATTAGTAAATTAAAAAAAATGGATGTGCAAATAAAAAATAGTCGGTAAATGAAAATATCGATAAAAAGAGGTGAAACACAAGGACTTCCCAGTAGGTCACCCATCCTAGTACTACTCTCGCCCAAGCACGCTTAACTGAGCAGTTCTGATGGGATTCGGTGCATTAGTGCTGGTACGATCGCACTTGATAACTAATACGCTTTAATTGTATATATGTCTTTCATTTTCGTAAAAATTAGTAAATTAAAAAAAATGGATGTGCAAATAAAAAATTAGTCGGTAAATGAAAATATCGATAAAAAGAGGTGAAACACAAGGACTTCCCAGTAGGTCACCCATCCTAGTACTACTCTCGCCCCAGCATGCTTAACTGCGGAGTTCTGATGGGATCCGGTGCATTAGTGCTGGTATGATCGCACCTGATAACTAATACGCTTTAATTGTATATATGTCTTTCATTTTCGTAAAAATTAGTTAAATAAAAAAAATGGATGTGCAAATAAAAAATAGTCGGTAAATGAAAATATCGATAAAAAGAGGTGCAACACAAGGACTTCCCAGGAGGTCACCCATCCTAATACTACTCTCGCCCAAGCACACTTAACTGCAGAGTTCTGATGGGATCCGGTGCATTAGTGCTGGTACGATCGCACCTGATAACTAATATGCTTTAATTGTATATATGTCTTTCATTTTCGTAAAAATTAGTAAATTAAAAAAAATGGATGTGCAAATAAAAAATAGTCGGCAAATGAAAATATCGATAAAAAGAGGTGAAACACAAGGACTTCCCAGTAGGTCACCCATCCTAGTACTACTCTCGCCCAAGCACGCTTAACTGAGCAGTTCTGATGGGATCCGGTGCATTAGTGCTGGTACGATCGCACCTGATAACTAATACGCTTTAATTGAATATATGTCTTTCATTTTCGTAAAAATTAGTAAATTAAAAAAAATGGATGTGCAAATAAAAAATTAGTCGGTAAATGAAAATATCAATAAAAAGAAGTGAAACACAAGGACTTCCCAGTAGCTCACCCATCCTAGTACTACTCTCGCCCCAGCATGCTTAACTGCGGAGTTCTGATGGGATCCCGTGCATTAGTGCTGGTATGATCGCACCTGATAACTAATACGCTTTAATTGTATATATGTCTTTCATTTTCGTAAAAATTAGTTAAATAAAAAAAATGGATGTGCAAATAAAAAATAGTCGGTAAATGAAAATATCGATAAAAAGAGGTGCAACACAAGGACTTCCCAGGAGGTCACCCATCCTAATACTACTCTCGCCCAAGCACACTTAACTGCAGAGTTCTGATGGGATCCGGTGCATTAGTGCTGGTACGATCGCACCTGATAACTAATATGCTTTAATTGTATATATGTCTTTCATTTTCGTAAAAATTAGTAAATTAAAAAAAATGGATGTGCAAATAAAAAATAGTCGGTAAATGAAAATATCGATAAAAAGAGGTGAAACACAAGGACTTCCCAGTAGGTCACCCATCCTAGTACTACTCTCGCCCAAGCACGCTTAACTGAGCAGTTCTGATGGGATCCGGTGCATTAGTGCTGGTACGATCGCAACTGATAACTAATACGCTTTAATTGTATATATGTCTTTCATTTTCGTAAAAACTAGTAAAATAAAAAAAATGGATGTGCAAATAAAAAATAGTCGGTAAATGAAAACATCGATAAAAAGAGGTGCAACACAAGGACTTCGCAGGAGGTCACCAATCCTAGTACTACTCTCGCCCAAGCACGCTTAACTGAGGAGTCTCTATGTGATCCGGTGCATTAGTGCTGGTACGATCGCACCTGATAACTAATACGCTTTAATTGTATATATGTCTTTCATTTTCTTAAAAATTAGTAAATTAAAAAAAATGGATGTGCAAATAAAAAATAGTCTGTAAATGAAAATATCGATAAAAAGAGGAGCACAAGGACTTCCCAGGAGGTCACCCATCCTAGTACTACTCTCGCCCAGACACGCTTAACTGCGGAGTTCTAATGGAATCCGGTGCATTAGTGCTGGTATGATCGCACCTGATAACTAATACGCTTTAATTGTATATATGTCTTTCATTTTCGTAAAAATTAGTAAATTAAAAAAAAGGATGTGCCAATAAAAAATAGTCGGTAAATGAAAATATCGATAAAAAGAGGTGCAACACAAGGACTTCCCAGGAGGTCACCCATCCTAGTACTACTCTCGCCCAAGCACGCTTAACTACAGAGTTCTGATGGGATAACTAATATGCTTTAATTGTATATATGTCTTTCATTTTCGTAAAAATTAGTAAATTAAAAAAAATGGATGTGCAAATAAAAAATAGTCGGTAAATGAAAATATCGATAAAAAGAGGTGAAACACAAGGACTTCCCAGTAGGTCACCCATCCTAGTACTACTCTCGCCCAAGCACGCTTAACTGAGCAGTTCTGATGGGATCCGGTGCATTAGTGCTGGTACGATCGCAACTGATAACTAATACGCTTTAATTGTATATATGTCTTTCATTTTCGTAAAAACTAGTAAAATAAAAAAAATGGATGTGCAAATAAAAAATAGTCGGTAAATGAAAACATCGATAAAAAGAGGTGCAACACAAGGACTTCGCAGGAGGTCACCAATCCTAGTACTACTCTCGCCCAAGCACGCTTAACTGAGGAGTCTCTATGTGATCCGGTGCATTAGTGCTGGTACGATCGCACCTGATAACTAATACGCTTTAATTGTATATATGTCTTTCATTTTCTTAAAAATTAGTAAATTAAAAAAAATGGATGTGCAAATAAAAAATAGTCTGTAAATGAAAATATCGATAAAAAGAGGAGCACAAGGACTTCCCAGGAGGTCACCCATCCTAGTACTACTCTCGCCCAGACACGCTTAACTGCGGAGTTCTAATGGAATCCGGTGCATTAGTGCTGGTATGATCGCACCTGATAACTAATACGCTTTAATTGTATATATGTCTTTCATTTTAGTAAAAATTAGTAAATTAAAAAAAAGGATGTGCCAATAAAAAATAGTCGGTAAATGAAAATATCGATAAAAAGAGGTGCAACACAAGGACTTCCCAGGAGGTCACCCATCCTAGTACTACTCTCGCCCAAGCACGCTTAACTACAGAGTTCTGATGGGATAACTAATACGCTTTAATTGTATATATGTCTTTCATTTTCGTAAAAATTAGTAAATTAAAAAAAAGGATGTGCCAATAAAAAATAGTCGGTAAATGAAAATATCGATAAAAAGAGGTGAAACACAAGGACTTCCCAGTAGGTCACCCATCCTAGTACTACTCTCGCCCAAGCACGCTTAACTGAGCAGTTCTGATGGGATCCGGTGCATTAGTGCTGGTACGATCGCACCTGATAACTAATACGCTTTAATTGAATATATGTCTTTCATTTTCGTAAAAATTAGTAAATTAAAAAAAATGGATGTGCAAATAAAAAATTAGTCGGTAAATGAAAATATCAATAAAAAGAAGTGAAACACAAGGACTTCCCAGTAGCTCACCCATCCTAGTACTACTCTCGCCCCAGCATGCTTAACTGCGGAGTTCTGATGGGATCCCGTGCATTAGTGCTGGTATGATCGCACCTGATAACTAATACGCTTTAATTGTATATATGTCTTTCATTTTCGTAAAAATTAGTTAAATAAAAAAAATGGATGTGCAAATAAAAAATAGTCGGTAAATGAAAATATCGATAAAAAGAGGTGCAACACAAGGACTTCCCAGGAGGTCACCCATCCTAATACTACTCTCGCCCAAGCACACTTAACTGCAGAGTTCTGATGGGATCCGGTGCATTAGTGCTGGTACGATCGCACCTGATAACTAATATGCTTTAATTGTATATATGTCTTTCATTTTCGTAAAAATTAGTAAATTAAAAAAAATGGATGTGCAAATAAAAAATAGTCGGTAAATGAAAATATCGATAAAAAGAGGTGAAACACAAGGACTTCCCAGTAGGTCACCCATCCTAGTACTACTCTCGCCCAAGCACGCTTAACTGAGCAGTTCTGATGGGATCCGGTGCATTAGTGCTGGTACGATCGCAACTGATAACTAATACGCTTTAATTGTATATATGTCTTTCATTTTCGTAAAAACTAGTAAAATAAAAAAAATGGATGTGCAAATAAAAAATAGTCGGTAAATGAAAACATCGATAAAAAGAGGTGCAACACAAGGACTTCGCAGGAGGTCACCAATCCTAGTACTACTCTCGCCCAAGCACGCTTAACTGAGGAGTCTCTATGTGATCCGGTGCATTAGTGCTGGTACGATCGCACCTGATAACTAATACGCTTTAATTGTATATATGTCTTTCATTTTCTTAAAAATTAGTAAATTAAAAAAAATGGATGTGCAAATAAAAAATAGTCTGTAAATGAAAATATCGATAAAAAGAGGAGCACAAGGACTTCCCAGGAGGTCACCCATCCTAGTACTACTCTCGCCCAGACACGCTTAACTGCGGAGTTCTAATGGAATCCGGTGCATTAGTGCTGGTATGATCGCACCTGATAACTAATACGCTTTAATTGTATATATGTCTTTCATTTTCGTAAAAATTAGTAAATTAAAAAAAAGGATGTGCCAATAAAAAATAGTCGGTAAATGAAAATATCGATAAAAAGAGGTGCAACACAAGGACTTCCCAGGAGGTCACCCATCCTAGTACTACTCTCGCCCAAGCACGCTTAACTACAGAGTTCTGATGGGATAACTAATACGCTTTAATTGTATATATGTCTTTCATTTTCGTAAAAATTAGTAAATTAAAAAAAAGGATGTGCCAATAAAAAATAGTCGGTAAATGAAAATATCGATAAAAAGAGGTGCAACACAAGGACTTCCCAGGAGGTCACCCATCCTAGTACTACTCTCGCCCAAGCACGCTTAACTACAGAGTTCTGATGGGATCCGGTGCATTAGTGCTGGTATGATCGCACCTGATAACTAATACGCTTTAATTGTATATATGTCTTTCATTTTCGTAAAAATTAGTAAATTAAAAAAAATGGATGTGCAAATAAAAAATAGTCGGTAAATGAAAATATCGATAAAAAGAGGTGCAACACAAGGACTTCCCAGGAGGTCACCCATCCTAGTACTACTCTCGCCCAAGCACACTTAACTACGGAGTTCTGATGGGATCCAGTGCATTAGTGCTGGTACGATCGCACCTGATAACTAATATGCTTTAATTATATATATGTCTTTCATTTTCGTAAAAATTAGTAAATTAAAAAAAATGGATGTGCAAATAAAAAATAGTCGGTAAATGAAAATATCGATAAAAAGAGGTGAAACACAAGGACTTCCCAGTAGCTCACCCATCCTAGTACTACTCTCGCCCAAGCACGCTTAACTGCGCAGTTCTGAAGGGATCCGGTGCATTAGTGCTGGTATGATCGCACCTGATAACTAATACGCTTTAAGTGTATATATGTCTTTCATTTTCGTAAAAATTAGTAAAATAAAAAAAATGGATGTGCAAATAAAAAATAGTCGGTAAATGAAAACATCGATAAAAAGAGGTGCAACACAAGGACTTCCAAGGAGGTCACCAATCCTAGTACTACTCTCGCCCAAGCACGCTTAACTGAGGAGTCTTGATGTGATCCGGTGCATTAGTGCTGGTACGATCGCACCTGATAACTTATACGCTTTAATTATATATATGTCTTTCATTTTCTTAAAAATTAGTAAATTAAAAAAAATGGATGTGCACATAAAAAATAGTCTGTAAATGAAAATATCGATAAAAAGAGGAGCACAAGGACTTCCCAGGAGGTCACCCATCCTAGTACTACTCTCGCCCAAGCACACTTAACTGCGGAGTTCTGATGGGATCCGGTGCATTAGTGCTGGTATGATCGCACCTGATAACTAATACGCTTTAATTGTATATATGTCTTTCAATTTCGTAAAATTAGTAAATTAAAAAAAATGGATGTGCAAATAAAAAATAGTCGGTAAATGAAAATATCGATAAAAAGAGGTGCAACACAAGGACTTCCCAGTAGGTCACCCATCCTAGTACTACTCTCGCCCAAGCACACTTAACTGCGGAGTTCTGATGGGATCCGGTGCATTAGTGCTGGTACGACAGCACCTGATAACTAATATGCTTTAATTGTATATATGTCTTTCATTTTCGTAAAAATTAGTAAATTAAAAAAAATGGATGTGCAAATAAAAAATAGTCGGTAAATGAAAATATCGATAAAAAGAGGTGATACACAAGGACTTCCCAGTAGCTCACCCATCCTAGTACTACTCTCGCCCAAGCACGCTTAACTGCGCAGTTCTGATGGGATCCGGTGCATTAGTGCTGGTATGATCGCACCTGATAACTAATACGCTTTAATTGTATATATGTCTTTCATTTTCGTAAAAATTAGTAAAATAAAAAAAAATGGATGTGCAAATAAAAAATAGTCGGTAAATGAAAATATCGATAAAAAGAGGTGCAACACAAGGACTTCCCAGGAAGTCACCCATCCTAGTACTACTCTCGCCCAAGCACACTTAACTGCGGAGTTCAGATGGGATCCGGTGCATTAGTGCTGGTACGATCGCACCTGATAACTAATATGCTTTAATTATATATATGTCTTTCATTTTCGTAAAAATTAATAAATTAAAAAAAATGGATGTGCAAATAAAAAATAGTCGGTAAATGAAAATATCGATAAAAAGAGGTGAAACACAAGGACTTCCCAGTAGCTCACCCATCCTAGTACTACTCTCGCCCAAGCACGCTTAACTGCGCAGTTCTGATGGGATCCGGTGCATTAGTGCTGGTATGATCGCACCTGATAACTAATACGCTTTAATTGTATATATGTCTTTCATTTTCGTAAAAATTAGTAAATTAAAAAAACGGATGTGCCAATAAAAAATAGTCGGTAAATGAAAATATCGATAAAAAGAGGTGCAACACAAGGACTTCCCAGGAGGTCACCCATCCTAGTACTACTCTCGCCCAAGCACGCTTAAATACAGAGTTCTGATGGGATCCGGTGCATTAAGGCTGGTATGATCGCACCTGATAACTAATACGCTTTAATTGTATATATGTCTTTCATTTTCGTAAAAATTAGTAAATTAAAAAAAATGGATGTGCAAATAAAAAATAGTCGGTAAATGAAAATATCGATAAAAAGAGGTGCAACACAAGGACTTCCCAGTAGGTCACCCATCCTAGTACTACTCTCGCCCAAGCACACTTAACTGCAGAGTTTTGATGGGATCCGGTGCATTAGTGCTGGTACGACCGCACCTGATAACTAATATGCTTTAATTATATATATGTCTTTCATTTTCGTAAAAATTAGTAAATTAAAAAAAATGGATGTGCAAATAAAAAATAGTCGGTAAATGAAAATATCGATAAAAAGAGGTGATACACAAGGACTTCCCAGTAGCTCACCCATCCTAGTACTACTCTCGCCCAAGCACGCTTAACTGCGCAGTTCTGATGGGATCCGGTGCATTAGTGCTGGTATGATCGCACCTGATAACTAATACGCTTTAATTGTATATATGTCTTTTATTTTCGTAAAAATTAGTAAAATAAAAAAAAATGGATGTGCAAATAAAAAATAGTCGGTAAATGAAAATATCGATAAAAAGAGGTGCAACACAAGGACTTCCCAGGAAGTCACCCATCCTAGTACTACTCTCGCCCAAGCACACTTAACTGCGGAGTTCTGATGGGATCCGGTGCATTAGTGCTGGTACGATCGCACCTGATAACTAATATGCTTTAATTATATATATGTCTTTCATTTTCGTAAAAATTACTAAATTAAAAAAAATGGATGTCCAAATAAAAAATAGTCGGTAAATGAAAATATCGATAAAAAGAGGTGAAACACAAGGACTTCCCAGTAGCTCACCCATTCTAGTACTACTCTCGCCCAAGCACGCTTAACTGCGCAGTTCTGATGGGATCCGGTGCATTAGTGCTGGTATGATCGCACCTGATAACTAATACGCTTTAATTGTATATATGTCTTTCATTTTCGTAAAAATTAGTAAATTAAAAAAAATGGATGTGCAAATAAAAAATAGTCGGTAAATGAAAATATCGATAAAAAGAGGTGCAACACAAGGACTTCCCAGGAGGTCACCCATCCTAGTACTACTCTCGCCCAAGCACACTTAACTACGGAGTTCTGATGGGATCCAGTGCATTAGTGCTGGTACGATCGCACCTGATAACTAATATGCTTTAATTATATATATGTCTTTCATTTTCGTAAAAATTAGTAAATTAAAAAAAATGGATGTGCAAATAAAAAATAGTCGGTAAATGAAAATATCGATAAAAAGAGGTGAAACACAAGGACTTCCCAGTAGCTCACCCATCCTAGTACTACTCTCGCCCAAGCACGCTTAACTGCGCAGTTCTGAAGGGATCCGGTGCATTAGTGCTGGTATGATCGCACCTGATAACTAATACGCTTTAAGTGTATATATGTCTTTCATTTTCGTAAAAATTAGTAAAATAAAAAAAATGGATGTGCAAATAAAAAATAGTCGGTAAATGAAAACATCGATAAAAAGAGGTGCAACACAAGGACTTCCAAGGAGGTCACCAATCCTAGTACTACTCTCGCCCAAGCACGCTTAACTGAGGAGTCTTGATGTGATCCGGTGCATTAGTGCTGGTACGATCGCACCTGATAACTTATACGCTTTAATTATATATATGTCTTTCATTTTCTTAAAAATTAGTAAATTAAAAAAAATGGATGTGCACATAAAAAATAGTCTGTAAATGAAAATATCGATAAAAAGAGGAGCACAAGGACTTCCCAGGAGGTCACCCATCCTAGTACTACTCTCGCCCAAGCACACTTAACTGCGGAGTTCTGATGGGATCCAGTGCATTAGTGCTGGTACGATCGCACCTGATAACTAATATGCTTTAATTATAAATATGTCTTTCATTTTCGTAAAAATAAGTAAATTAAAAAAAATGGATGTGCAAATAAAAAATAGTCGGTAAATGAAAATATCGATAAAAAGAGGTGAAACACCAGGACTTCCCAGTAGCTCACCCATCCTAGTACTACTCTCGCCCAAGCACGCTTAACTGCGCAGTTCTGATGGGATCCGGTGCATTAGTGCTGGTATGATCGCACCTGATAACTAATACGCTTTAATTGTATATATGTCTTTCATTTTCGTAAAAATTAGTAAATTAAAAAAACGGATGTGCCAATAAAAAATAGTCGGTAAATGAAAATATCGATAAAAAGAGGTGCAACACAAGGACTTCCCAGGAGGTCACCCATCCTAGTACTACTCTCTCCCAAGCACGCTTAAATACAGAGTTCTGATGGCATCCGGTGCATTAGTGCTGGTATGATCGCACCTGATAACTAATACGCTTTAATTGTATATATGTCTTTCAATTTCGTAAAAATTAGTAAATTAAAAAAAATGGATGTGCAAATAAAAAATAGTCGGTAAATGAAAATATCGATAAAAAGAGGTGCAACACAAGGACTTCCCAGTAGGTCACCCATCCTAGTACTACTCTCGCCCAAGCACACTTAACTGCGGAGTTCTGATGGGATCCGGTGCATTAGTGCTGGTACGACCGCACCTGATAACTAATATGCTTTAATTATATATATGTCTTTCATTTTCGTAAAAATTAGTAAATTAAAAAAAATGGATGTGCAAATAAAAAATAGTCGGTAAATGAAAATATCGATAAAAAGAGGTGATACACAAGGACTTCCCAGTAGCTCACCCATCCTAGTACTACTCTCGCCCAAGCACGCTTAACTGCGCAGTTCTGATGGGATCCGGTGCATTAGTGCTGGTATGATCGCACCTGATAACTAATACGCTTTAATTGTATATATGTCTTTCATTTTCGTAAAAATTAGTAAAATAAAAAAAAATGGATGTGCAAATAAAAAATAGTCGGTAAATGAAAATATCGATAAAAAGAGGTGCAACACAAGGACTTCCCAGGAAGTCACCCATCCTAGTACTACTCTCACCCAAGCACACTTAACTGCGGAGTTCTGATGGGATCCAGTGCATTAGTGCTGGTACGATCGCACCTGATAACTAATATGCTTTAATTATATATATGTCTTTCATTTTCGTAAAAATTAGTAAATTAAAAAAAATGGATGTGCAAATAAAAAATAGTCGGTAAATGAAAATATCGATAAAAAGAGGTGAAACACAAGGACTTCCCAGTAGCTCACCCATCCTAGTACTACTCTCGCCCAAGCACGCTTAACTGCGCAGTTCTGATGGGATCCGGTGCATTAGTGCTGGTATGATCGCACCTGATAACTAATACGCTTTAATTGTATATATGTCTTTCATTTTCGTAAAAATTAGTAAATTAAAAAAACGGATGTGCCAATAAAAAATATTCGGTAAATGAAAATATCGATAAAAAGAGGTGCAACACAAGGACTTCCCAGGAGGTCACCCATCCTAGTACTACTCTCGCCCAAGCACGCTTAAATACAGAGTTCTGATGGGATCCGGTGCATTAGTGCTGGTATGATCGCACCTGATAACTAATACGCTTTAATTGTATATATGTCTTTCATTTTCGTAAAAATTAGTAAAATAAAAAAAAATGGATGTGCAAATAAAAAATAGTCGGTAAATGAAAATATCGATAAAAAGAGGTGCAACACAAGGACTTCCCAGTAGCTCACCCATCCTAGTACTACTCTCGCCCAAGCACGCTTAACTGCGCAGTTCTGATGGGATCCGGTGCATTAGTGCTGGTATGATCGCACCTGATAACTAATACGCTTTAATTGTATATATGTCTTTCATTTTCGTAAAAATTAGTAAATTAAAAAAACGGATGTGCCAATAAAAAATAGTCGGTAAATGAAAATATCGATAAAAAGAGGTGCAACACAAGGACTTCCCAGGAGGTCACCCATCCTAGTACTACTCTCGCCCAAGCACGCTTAAATACAGAGTTCTGATGGGATCCGGTGCATTAAGGCTGGTATGATCGCACCTGATAACTAATACGCTTTAATTGTATATATGTCTTTCATTTTCGTAAAAATTAGTAAATTAAAAAAAATGGATGTGCAAATAAAAAATAGTCGGTAAATGAAAATATCGATAAAAAGAGGTGCAACACAAGGACTTCCCAGTAGGTCACCCATCCTAGTACTACTCTCGCCCAAGCACACTTAACTGCAGAGTTTTGATGGGATCCGGTGCATTAGTGCTGGTACGACCGCACCTGATAACTAATATGCTTTAATTATATATATGTCTTTCATTTTCGTAAAAATTAGTAAATTAAAAAAAATGGATGTGCAAATAAAAAATAGTCGGTAAATGAAAATATCGATAAAAAGAGGTGATACACAAGGACTTCCCAGTAGCTCACCCATCCTAGTACTACTCTCGCCCAAGCACGCTTAACTGCGCAGTTCTGATGGGATCCGGTGCATTAGTGCTGGTATGATCGCACCTGATAACTAATACGCTTTAATTGTATATATGTCTTTTATTTTCGTAAAAATTAGTAAAATAAAAAAAAATGGATGTGCAAATAAAAAATAGTCGGTAAATGAAAATATCGATAAAAAGAGGTGCAACACAAGGACTTCCCAGGAAGTCACCCATCCTAGTACTACTCTCGCCCAAGCACACTTAACTGCGGAGTTCTGATGGGATCCGGTGCATTAGTGCTGGTACGATCGCACCTGATAACTAATATGCTTTAATTATATATATGTCTTTCATTTTCGTAAAAATTACTAAATTAAAAAAAATGGATGTCCAAATAAAAAATAGTCGGTAAATGAAAATATCGATAAAAAGAGGTGAAACACAAGGACTTCCCAGTAGCTCACCCATTCTAGTACTACTCTCGCCCAAGCACGCTTAACTGCGCAGTTCTGATGGGATCCGGTGCATTAGTGCTGGTATGATCGCACCTGATAACTAATACGCTTTAATTGTATATATGTCTTTCATTTTCGTAAAAATTAGTAAATTAAAAAAAATGGATGTGCAAATAAAAAATAGTCGGTAAATGAAAATATCGATAAAAAGAGGTGCAACACAAGGACTTCCCAGGAGGTCACCCATCCTAGTACTACTCTCGCCCAAGCACACTTAACTACGGAGTTCTGATGGGATCCAGTGCATTAGTGCTGGTACGATCGCACCTGATAACTAATATGCTTTAATTATATATATGTCTTTCATTTTCGTAAAAATTAGTAAATTAAAAAAAATGGATGTGCAAATAAAAAATAGTCGGTAAATGAAAATATCGATAAAAAGAGGTGAAACACAAGGACTTCCCAGTAGCTCACCCATCCTAGTACTACTCTCGCCCAAGCACGCTTAACTGCGCAGTTCTGAAGGGATCCGGTGCATTAGTGCTGGTATGATCGCACCTGATAACTAATACGCTTTAAGTGTATATATGTCATTCATTTTCGTAAAAATTAGTAAAATAAAAAAAATGGATGTGCAAATAAAAAATAGTCGGTAAATGAAAACATCGATAAAAAGAGGTGCAACACAAGGACTTCCAAGGAGGTCACCAATCCTAGTACTACTCTCGCCCAAGCACGCTTAACTGAGGAGTCTTGATGTGATCCGGTGCATTAGTGCTGGTACGATCGCACCTGATAACTTATACGCTTTAATTATATATATGTCTTTCATTTTCTTAAAAATTAGTAAATTAAAAAAAATGGATGTGCACATAAAAAATAGTCTGTAAATGAAAATATCGATAAAAAGAGGAGCACAAGGACTTCCCAGGAGGTCACCCATCCTAGTACTACTCTCGCCCAAGCACACTTAACTGCGGAGTTCTGATGGGATCCAGTGCATTAGTGCTGGTACGATCGCACCTGATAACTAATATGCTTTAATTATAAATATGTCTTTCATTTTCGTAAAAATAAGTAAATTAAAAAAAATGGATGTGCAAATAAAAAATAGTCGGTAAATGAAAATATCGATAAAAAGAGGTGAAACACCAGGACTTCCCAGTAGCTCACCCATCCTAGTACTACTCTCGCCCAAGCACGCTTAACTGCGCAGTTCTGATGGGATCCGGTGCATTAGTGCTGGTATGATCGCACCTGATAACTAATACGCTTTAATTGTATATATGTCTTTCATTTTCGTAAAAATTAGTAAATTAAAAAAACGGATGTGCCAATAAAAAATAGTCGGTAAATGAAAATATCGATAAAAAGAGGTGCAACACAAGGACTTCCCAGGAGGTCACCCATCCTAGTACTACTCTCTCCCAAGCACGCTTAAATACAGAGTTCTGATGGGATCCGGTGCATTAGTGCTGGTATGATCGCACCTGATAACTAATACGCTTTAATTGTATATATGTCTTTCAATTTCGTAAAAATTAGTAAATTAAAAAAAATGGATGTGCAAATAAAAAATAGTCGGTAAATGAAAATATCGATAAAAAGAGGTGCAACACAAGGACTTCCCAGTAGGTCACCCATCCTAGTACTACTCTCGCCCAAGCACACTTAACTGCGGAGTTCTGATGGGATCCGGTGCATTAGTGCTGGTACGACCGCACCTGATAACTAATATGCTTTAATTATATATATGTCTTTCATTTTCGTAAAAATTAGTAAATTAAAAAAAATGGATGTGCAAATAAAAAATAGTCGGTAAATGAAAATATCGATAAAAAGAGGTGATACACAAGGACTTCCCAGTAGCTCACCCATCCTAGTACTACTCTCGCCCAAGCACGCTTAACTGCGCAGTTCTGATGGGATCCGGTGCATTAGTGCTGGTATGATCGCACCTGATAACTAATACGCTTTAATTGTATATATGTCTTTCATTTTCGTAAAAATTAGTAAAATAAAAAAAAATGGATGTGCAAATAAAAAATAGTCGGTAAATGAAAATATCGATAAAAAGAGGTGCAACACAAGGACTTCCCAGGAAGTCACCCATCCTAGTACTACTCTCACCCAAGCACACTTAACTGCGGAGTTCTGATGGGATCCGGTGCATTAGTGCTGGTACGATCGCACCTGATAACTAATATGCTTTAATTATATATATGTCTTTCATTTTCGTAAAAATTAGTAAATTAAAAAAAATGGATGTGCAAATAAAAAATAGTCGGTAAATGAAAATATCGATAAAAAGAGGTGAAACACAAGGACTTCCCAGTAGCTCACCCATCCTAGTACTACTCTCGCCCAAGCACGCTTAACTGCGCAGTTCTGATGGGATCCGGTGCATTAGTGCTGGTATGATCGCACCTGATAACTAATACGCTTTAATTGTATATATGTCTTTCATTTTCGTAAAAATTAGTAAATTAAAAAAACGGATGTGCCAATAAAAAATATTCGGTAAATGAAAATATCGATAAAAAGAGGTGCAACACAAGGACTTCCCAGGAGGTCACCCATCCTAGTACTACTCTCGCCCAAGCACGCTTAAATACAGAGTTCTGATGGGATCCGGTGCATTAGTGCTGGTATGATCGCACCTGATAACTAATACGCTTTAATTGTATATATGTCTTTCATTTTCGTAAAAATTAGTAAAATAAAAAAAAATGGATGTGCAAATAAAAAATAGTCGGTAAATGAAAATATCGATAAAAAGAGGTGCAACACAAGGACTTCCCAGGAAGTCACCCATCCTAGTACTACTCTCGCCCAAGCACGCTTAACTGCGGAGTTCTGATGGGATCCGGTGCATTAGTGCTGGTACGATCGCACCTGATAGCTAATACGCTTTAATTGTATATATGTCTTTCATTTTCGTAAAAATTAGTAAATTAAAAAAAATGGATGTGCAAATAAAAAATAGTCGGTAAATGAAAACATCGATAAAAAGAGGTGCAACACAAGGACTTCACAGGAGGTCACCAATCCTAGTACTACTCTCGCCCAAGCACGCTTAACTGAGGAGTCTTGATGTGATCCGGTGCATTAGTGCTGGTACGATCGCACCTGATAACTAATACGCTTTAATTGTATATATGTCTTTCATTTTCTTAAAAATTAGTAAATTAAAAAAAATGGATGTGCAAATTAAAAATAGTCTGTAAATGAAAATATCGATAAAAAGAGGAGCACAAGGACTTCCCAGGAGGTCACTCATCCTAGTACTACTCTCGCCCAGACACGCTTAACTGCGCAGTTCTAATGGGATCCGGTGCATTAGTGCTGGTATGATCGCACCTGATAACTAATACGCTTTAATTGTATATATGTCTTTCATTTTCGTAAAAATTAGTAAATTAAAAAAAAGGATGTGCCAATAAAAAATAGTCGGTAAATGAAAATATCGATAAAAAGAGGTGCAACACAAGGACTTCCCAGGAGGTCACCCATCCTAGTACTACTCTCGCCCAAGCACGCTTAAATACAGAGTTCTGATGGGATCCGGTGCATTAGTGCTGGTATGATCGCACCTGATAACTAATACGCTTTAATTGTATATATGTCTTTCATTTTCGTAAAAATTAGTAAATTAAAAAAAATGGATGTGCAAATAAAAAATAGTCGGTAAATGAAAATATCGATAAAAAGAGGTGCAACACAAGGACTTCCCAGGAGGTCACCCATCCTAGTACTACTCTCGCCCAAGCACGCTTAGCTGCGGAGTTCTGATGGGATCCGGTGCATTAGTGCTGGTACGATCGCAACTGATAACTAATACGCTTTAATTGTATATATGTCTTTCATTTTCGTAAAAATTAGTAAATTAAAAAAAATGGATGTGCAAATAAAAAATAGTCGGTAAATGAAAACATCGATAAAAAGAGGTGCAACACAAGGACTTCACAGGAGGTCACCAATCCTAGTACTACTCTCGCCCAAGCACGCTTAACTGAGGAGTCTTGATGTGATCCGGTGCATTAGTGCTGGTACGATCGCACCTGATAACTAATACGCTTTAATTGTATATATGTCTTTCATTTTCTTAAAAATTAGTAAATTAAAAAAAATGGATGTGCAAATTAAAAATAGTCTGTAAATGAAAATATCGATAAAAAGAGGAGCACAAGGACTTCCCAGGAGGTCACTCATCCTAGTACTACTCTCGCCCAGACACGCTTAACTGCGCAGTTCTAATGGGATCCGGTGCATTAGTGCTGGTATGATCGCACCTGATAACTAATACGCTTTAATTGTATATATGTCTTTCATTTTCGTAAAAATTAGTAAATTAAAAAAAAGGATGTGCCAATAAAAAATAGTCGGTAAATGAAAATATCGATAAAAAGAGGTGCAACACAAGGACTTCCCAGGAGGTCACCCATCCTAGTACTACTCTCGCCCAAGCACGCTTAAATACAGAGTTCTGATGGGATCCGGTGCATTAGTGCTGGTATGATCGCACCTGATAACTTATACGCTTTAATTGTATATATGTCTTTCATTTTCGTAAAAATTAGTAAATTAAAAAAAATGGATGTGCAAATAAAAAATAGTCGGTAAATGAAAATATCGATAAAAAGAGGTGCAACACAAGGACTTCCCAGGAGGTCACCCATCCTAGTACTACTCTCGCCCAAGCACACTTAACTGCGGAGTTCTGATGGGATCCAGTGCATTAGTGCTGGTACGATCGCACCTAATAACTAATACGCTTTAATTATATATATGTCTTTCATTTTCGTAAAAATTAGTAAATTAAAAAAAATGGATGTGCAAATAAAAAATAGTCGGTAAATGAAAATATCGATAAAAAGAGGTGAAACACAAGGACTTCCCAGTAGCTCACCCATCCTAGTACTACTCTCGCCCAAGCACGCTTAACTGCGCAGTTCTGATGGGATCCGGTGCATTAGTGCTGGTAGGATCGCACCTGATAACTAATACGCTTTAAGTGTATATATGTCTTTCATTTTCGTAAAAATTAGTAAAATAAAAAAAATGGATGTGCAAATAAAAAATAGTCGGTAAATGAAAACATCGATAAAAAGAGGTGCAACACAAGGACTTCCAAGGAGGTCACCAATCCTAGTACTACTCTCGCCCAAGCACGCTTAACTGAGGAGTCTTGATGTGATCCGGTGCATTAGTGCTGGTACGATCGCACCTGATAACTTATACGCTTTAATTATATATATGTCTTTCAATTTCTTAAAAATTAGTAAATTAAAAAAAATGGATGTGCACATAAAAAATAGTCTGTAAATGAAAATATCGATAAAAAGAGGAGCACAAGGACTTCCCAGGAGGTCACCCATCCTAGTACTACTCTCGCCCAAGCACACTTAACTGCGGAGTTCTGATGGGATCCGGTGCATTAGTGCTGGTACGATCGCACCTGATAACTAATATGCTTTAATTATATATATGTCTTTCATTTTCGTAAAAATTAGTAAATTAAAAAAAATGGATGTGCAAATAAAAAATAGTCGGTAAATGAAAATATCGATAAAAAGAGGTGAAACACCAGGACTTCCCAGTAGCTCACCCATCCTAGTACTACTCTCGCCCAAGCACGCTTAACTGCGCAGTTCTGATGGGATCCGGTGCATTAGTGCTGGTATGATCGCACCTGATAACTAATACGCTTTAATTGTATATATGTCTTTCATTTTCGTAAAAATTAGTAAATTAAAAAAACGGATGTGCCAATAAAAAATAGTCGGTAAATGAAAATATCGATAAAAAGAGGTGCAACACAAGGACTTCCCAGGAGGTCACCCATCCTAGTACTACTCTCTCCCAAGCACGCTTAAATACAGAGTTCTGATGGGATCCGGTGCATTAGTGCTGGTATGATCGCACCTGATAACTAATACGCTTTAATTGTATATATGTCTTTCAATTTCGTAAAAATTAGTAAATTAAAAAAAATGGATGTGCAAATAAAAAATAGTCGGTAAATGAAAATATCGATAAAAAGAGGTGCAACACAAGGACTTCCCAGTAGGTCACCCATCCTAGTACTACTCTCGCCCAAGCACACTTAACTGCGGAGTTCTGATGGGATCCGGTGCATTAGTGCTGGTACGACCGCACCTGATAACTAATATGCTTTAATTATATATATGTCTTTCATTTTCGTAAAAATTAGTAAATTAAAAAAAATGGATGTGCAAATAAAAAATAGTCGGTAAATGAAAATATCGATAAAAAGAGGTGATACACAAGGACTTCCCAGTAGCTCACCCATCCTAGTACTACTCTCGCCCAAGCACGCTTAACTGCGCAGTTCTGATGGGATCCGGTGCATTAGTGCTGGTATGATCGCACCTGATAACTAATACGCTTTAATTGTATATATGTCTTTCATTTTCGTAAAAATTAGTAAAATAAAAAAAAATGGATGTGCAAATAAAAAATAGTCGGTAAATGAAAATATCGATAAAAAGAGGTGCAACACAAGGACTTCCCAGGAAGTCACCCATCCTAGTACTACTCTCACCCAAGCACACTTAACTGCGGAGTTCTGATGGGATCCGGTGCATTAGTGCTGGTACGATCGCACCTGATAACTAATATGCTTTAATTATATATATGTCTTTCATTTTCGTAAAAATTAGTAAATTAAAAAAAATGGATGTGCAAATAAAAAATAGTCGGTAAATGAAAATATCGATAAAAAGAGGTGAAACACAAGGACTTCCCAGTAGCTCACCCATCCTAGTACTACTCTCGCCCAAGCACGCTTAACTGCGCAGTTCTGATGGGATCCGGTGCATTAGTGCTGGTATGATCGCACCTGATAACTAATACGCTTTAATTGTATATATGTCTTTCATTTTCGTAAAAATTAGTAAATTAAAAAAACGGATGTGCCAATAAAAAATAGTCGGTAAATGAAAATATCGATAAAAAGAGGTGCAACACAAGGACTTCCCAGGAGGTCACCCATCCTAGTACTACTCTCGCCCAAGCACGCTTAAATACAGAGTTCTGATGGGATCCGGTGCATTAGTGCTGGTATGATCGCACCTGATAACTAATACGCTTTAATTGTATATATGTCTTTCATTTTCGTAAAAATTAGTAAATTAAAAAAAATGGATGTGCAAATAAAAAATAGTCGGTAAATGAAAATATCGATAAAAAGAGGTGCAACACAAGGACTTCCCAGTAGGTCACCCATCCTAGTACTACTCTCGCCCAAGCACACTTAACTGCGGAGTTCTGATGGGATCCGGTGCATTAGTGCTGGTACGACCGCACCTGATAACTAATATGCTTTAATTATATATATGTCTTTCATTTTCGTAAAAATTAGTAAATTAAAAAAAATGGATGTGCAAATAAAAAATAGTCGGTAAATGAAAATATCGATAAAAAGAGGTGATACACAAGGACTTCCCAGTAGCTCACCCATCCTAGTACTACTCTCGCCCAAGCACGCTTAACTGCGCAGTTCTGATGGGATCCGGTGCATTAGTGCTGGTATGATCGCACCTGATAACTAATACGCTTTAATTGTATATATGTCTTTCATTTTCGTAAAAATTAGTAAAATAAAAAAAAATGGATGTGCAAATAAAAAATAGTCGGTAAATGAAAATATCGATAAAAAGAGGTGCAACACAAGGACTTCCCAGGAAGTCACCCATCCTAGTACTACTCTCGCCCAAGCACGCTTAACTGCGGAGTTCTGATGGGATCCGGTGCATTAGTGCTGGTACGATCGCACCTGATAACTAATACGCTTTAATTGTATATATGTCTTTCATTTTCGTAAAAATTAGTAAATTAAAAAAAATGGATGTGCAAATAAAAAATAGTCGGTAAATGAAAACATCGATAAAAAGAGGTGCAACACAAGGACTTCACAGGAGGTCACCAATCCTAGTACTACTCTCGCCCAAGCACGCTTAACTGAGGAGTCTTGATGTGATCCGGTGCATTAGTGCTGGTACGATCGCACCTGATAACTAATACGCTTTAATTGTATATATGTCTTTCATTTTCTTAAAAATTAGTAAATTAAAAAAAATGGATGTGCAAATTAAAAATAGTCTGTAAATGAAAATATCGATAAAAAGAGGAGCACAAGGACTTCCCAGGAGGTCACTCATCCTAGTACTACTCTCGCCCAGACACGCTTAACTGCGCAGTTCTAATGGGATCCGGTGCATTAGTGCTGGTATGATCGCACCTGATAACTAATACGCTTTAATTGTATATATGTCTTTCATTTTCGTAAAAATTAGTAAATTAAAAAAAAGGATGTGCCAATAAAAAATAGTCGGTAAATGAAAATATCGATAAAAAGAGGTGCAACACAAGGACTTCCCAGGAGGTCACCCATCCTAGTACTACTCTCGCCCAAGCACGCTTAAATACAGAGTTCTGATGGGATCCGGTGCATTAGTGCTGGTATGATCGCACCTGATAACTAATACGCTTTAATTGTATATATGTCTTTCATTTTCGTAAAAATTAGTAAATTAAAAAAAATGGATGTGCAAATAAAAAATAGTCGGTAAATGAAAATATCGATAAAAAGAGGTGCAACACAAGGACTTCCCAGGAGGTCACCCATCCTAGTACTACTCTCGCCCAAGCACACTTAACTGCGGAGTTCTGATGGGATCCAGTGCATTAGTGCTGGTACGATTGCACCTAATAACTAATATGCTTTAATTATATATATGTCTTTCATTTTCGTAAAAATTAGTAAATTAAAAAAAATGGATGTGCAAATAAAAAATAGTCGGTAAATGAAAATATCGATAAAAAGAGGTGATACACAAGGACTTCCCAGTAGCTCACCCATCCTAGTACTACTCTCGCCCAAGCACGCTTAACTGCGCAGTTCTGATGGGATCCGGTGCATTAGTGCTGGTATGATCGCACCTGATAACTAATACGCTTTAATTGTATATATGTCTTTCATTTTCGTAAAAATTAGTAAAATAAAAAAAAATGGATGTGCAAATAAAAAATAGTCGGTAAATGAAAATATCGATAAAAAGAGGTGCAACACAAGGACTTCCCAGGAAGTCACCCATCCTAGTACTACTCTCGCCCAAGCACGCTTAACTGCGGAGTTCTGATGGGATCCGGTGCATTAGTGCTGGTACGATCGCACCTGATAACTAATACGCTTTAATTGTATATATGTCTTTCATTTTCGTAAAAATTAGTAAATTAAAAAAAATGGATGTGCAAATAAAAAATAGTCGGTAAATGAAAACATCGATAAAAAGAGGTGCAACACAAGGACTTCACAGGAGGTCACCAATCCTAGTACTACTCTCGCCCAAGCACGCTTAACTGAGGAGTCTTGATGTGATCCGGTGCATTAGTGCTGGTACGATCGCACCTGATAACTAATACGCTTTAATTGTATATATGTCTTTCATTTTCTTAAAAATTAGTAAATTAAAAAAAATGGATGTGCAAATTAAAAATAGTCTGTAAATGAAAATATCGATAAAAAGAGGAGCACAAGGACTTCCCAGGAGGTCACTCATCCTAGTACTACTCTCGCCCAGACACGCTTAACTGCGCAGTTCTAATGGGATCCGGTGCATTAGTGCTGGTATGATCGCACCTGATAACTAATACGCTTTAATTGTATATATGTCTTTCATTTTCGTAAAAATTAGTAAATTAAAAAAAAGGATGTGCCAATAAAAAATAGTCGGTAAATGAAAATATCGATAAAAAGAGGTGCAACACAAGGACTTCCCAGGAGGTCACCCATCCTAGTACTACTCTCGCCCAAGCACGCTTAAATACAGAGTTCTGATGGGATCCGGTGCATTAGTGCTGGTATGATCGCACCTGATAACTAATACGCTTTAATTGTATATATGTCTTTCATTTTCGTAAAAATTAGTAAATTAAAAAAAATGGATGTGCAAATAAAAAATAGTCGGTAAATGAAAATATCGATAAAAAGAGGTGCAACACAAGGACTTCCCAGGAGGTCACCCATCCTAGTACTACTCTCGCCCAAGCACACTTAACTGCGGAGTTCTGATGGGATCCAGTGCATTAGTGCTGGTACGATTGCACCTAATAACTAATACGCTTTAATTATATATATGTCTTTCATTTTCGTAAAAATTAGTAAATTAAAAAAAATGGATGTGCAAATAAAAAATAGTCGGTAAATGAAAATATCGATAAAAAGAGGTGAAACACAAGGACTTCCCAGTAGCTCACCCATCCTAGTACTACTCTCGCCCAAGCACGCTTAACTGCGCAGTTCTGATGGGATCCGGTGCATTAGTGCTGGTAGGATCGCACCTGATAACTAATACGCTTTAAGTGTATATATGTCTTTCATTTTCGTAAAAATTAGTAAAATAAAAAAAATGGATGTGCAAATAAAAAATAGTCGGTAAATGAAAACATCGATAAAAAGAGGTGCAACACAAGGACTTCCAAGGAGGTCACCAATCCTAGTACTACTCTCGCCCAAGCACGCTTAACTGAGGAGTCTTGATGTGATCCGGTGCATTAGTGCTGGTACGATCGCACCTGATAACTTATACGCTTTAATTATATATATGTCTTTCATTTTCTTAAAAATTAGTAAATTAAAAAAAATGGATGTGCACATAAAAAATAGTCTGTAAATGAAAATATCGATAAAAAGAGGAGCACAAGGACTTCCCAGGAGGTCACCCATCCTAGTACTACTCTCGCCCAAGCACACTTAACTGCGGAGTTCTGATGGGATCCGGTGCATTAGTGCTGGTATGATCGCACCTGATAACTAATACGCTTTAATTGTATATATGTCTTTCATTTTCGTAAAAATTAGTAAAATAAAAAAAATGGATGTGCAAATAAAAAATAGTCGGTAAATGAAAACATCGATAAAAAGAGGTGCAACACAAGGACTTCCAAGGAGGTCACCAATCCTAGTACTACTCTCGCCCAAGCACGCTTAACTGAGGAGTCTTGATGTGATCCGGTGCATTAGTGCTGGTACGATCGCACCTGATAACTTATACGCTTTAATTGTATATATGTCTTTCATTTTCTTAAAAATTAGTAAATTAAAAAAAATGGATGTGCACATAAAAAATAGTCTGTAAATGAAAATATCGATAAAAAAAGGAGCACAAGGACATCCCAGGAGGTCACCCATCCTAGTACTACTCTCGCCCAAGCACACTTAACTGCGGAGTTTTGATGGGATCCAGTGCATTAGTGCTGGTACGATCGCACCTGATAACTAATATGCTTTAATTATATATATGTCTTTCATTTTCGTAAAAATTAGTAAATTAAAAAAAATGGATGTGCAAATAAAAATAAGTCGGTAAATGAAAATATCGATAAAAAGAGGTGAAACACAAGGACTTCCCAGTAGCTCACCCATCCTAGTACTACTCTCGCCCAAGCACGCTTAACTGCGCAGTTCTGATGGGATCCGGTGCATTAGTGCTGGTATGATCGCACCTGATAACTTATACGCTTTAATTGTATATATGTCTTTCATTTTCGTAAAAATTAGTAAAATAAAAAAAAATGGATGTGCAAATAAAAAATAGTCGGTAAATGAAAATATCGATAAAAAGAGGTGCAACACAAGGACTTCCCAGGAAGTCACCCATCCTAGTACTACTCTCGCCCAAGCACGCTTAACTGCGGAGTTCTGATGGGATCCGGTGCATTAGTGCTGGTACGATCGCACATGATAACTAATACGCTTTAATTGTATATATGTCTTTCATTTTCGTAAAAATTAGTAAATTAAAAAAAATGGATGTGCAAATAAAAAATAGTCGGTAAATGAAAACATCGATAAAAAGAGGTGCAACACAAGGACTTCGCAGGAGGTCACCAATCCTAGTACTACTCTCGCCCAAGCACGCTTAACTGAGGAGTCTTGATGTGATCCGGTGCATTAGTGCTGGTACGATCGCACCTGATAACTAATACGCTTTAATTGTATATATGTCTTTCATTTTCTTAAAAATTAGTAAATTAAAAAAAATGGATGTGCAAATAAAAAATAGTCTGTAAATGAAAATATCGATAAAAAGAGGAGCACAAGGACTTCCCAGGAGGTCACCCATCCTAGTACTACTCTCGCCCAAGCACACTTAACTGCGGAGTTCTGATGGGATCCGGTGCATTAGTGCTGGTACGATCGCAACTGATAACTAATACGCTTTAATTGTATATATGTCTTTCATTTTCGTAAAAACTAGTAAAATAAAAAAAATGGATGTGCAAATAAAAAATAGTCGGTAAATGAAAACATCGATAAAAAGAGGTGCAACACAAGGACTTCCCAGGAGGTCACCAATCCTAGTACTACTCTCGCCCAAGCACGCTTAACTGAGGAGTCTTGATGTGATCCGGTGCATTAGTGCTGGTACGATCGCACCTGATAACTAATACGCTTTAATTGTATATATGTCTTTCATTTTCGTAAAAATTAGTAAATTAAAAAAAATGGATGTGCAAATAAAAAATAGTCGGTAAATGAAAACATCGATAAAAAGAGGTGCAACACAAGGACTTCCCAGGAGGTCACCCATCCTAGTACTACTCTCGCCCAAGCACACTTAACTGCGGAGTTCTGATGGGATCCGGTGCATTAGTGCTGGTACGATCGCACCTGATAACTAATATGCTTTAATTATATATATGTCTTTCATTTTCGTAAAAATTAGTAAATTAAAAAAAATGGATGTGCAAATAAAAAATAGTCGGTAAATGAAAATATCGATAAAAAGAGGTGAAACACAAGGACTTCCCAGTAGCTCACCCATCCTAGTACTACTCTCGCCCAAGCACGCTTAACTGCGCAGTTCTGATGGGATCCGGTGCATTAGTGCTGGTATGATCGCACCTGATAACTTATACGCTTTAACTGTATATATGTCTTTCATTTTCGTAAAAATTAGTAAAATAAAAAAAATGGATGTGCAAATAAAAAATAGTCGGTAAATGAAAACATCGATAAAAAGAGGTGCAACACAAGGACTTCCAAGGAGGTCACCAATCCTAGTACTACTCTCGCCCAAGCACGCTTAACTGAGGAGTCTTGATGTGATCCGGTGCATTAGTGCTGGTACGATCGCACCTGATAACTTATACGCTTTAATTATATATATGTCTTTCATTTTCTTAAAAATTAGTAAATTAAAAAAAATGGATGTGCACATAAAAAATAGTCTGTAAATGAAAATATCGATAAAAAGAGGAGCACAAGGACTTCCCAGGAGGTCACCCATCCTAGTACTACTCTCGCCCAAGCACACTTAACTGCGGAGTTCTGATGGGATCCGGTGCATTAGTGCTGGTACGATCGCACCTGATAACTAATATGCTTTAATTATATATATGTCTTTCATTTTCGTAAAAATTAGTAAATTAAAAAAAATGGATGTGCAAATAAAAAATAGTCGGTAAATGAAAATATCGATAAAAAGAGGTGAAACACAAGGACTTCCCAGTAGCTCACCCATCCTAGTACTACTCTCGCCCAAGCACGCTTAACTGCGCAGTTCTGATGGGATCCGGTGCATTAGTGCTGGTATGATCGCACCTGATAACTAATATGCTTTAATTGTATATATGTCTTTCATTTTCGTAAAAATTAGTAAATTAAAAAAACGGATGTGCCAATAAAAAATAGTCGGTAAATGAAAATATCGATAAAAAGAGGTGCAACACAAGGACTTCCCAGGAGGTCACCCATCCTAGTACTACTCTCGCCCAAGCACGCTTAAATACAGAGTTCTGATGGGATCCGGTGCATTAGTGCTGGTATGATCGCACCTGATAACTAATACGCTTTAATTGTATATATGTCTTTCATTTTCGTAAAAATTAGTAAATTAAAAAAAATGGATGTGCAAATAAAAAATAGTCGGTAAATGAAAATATCGATAAAAAGAGGTGCAACACAAGGACTTCCCAGTAGGTCACCCATCCTAGTACTACTCTCGCCCAAGCACACTTAACTGCGGAGTTCTGATGGGATCCGGTGCATTAGTGCTGGTACGACCGCACCTGATAACTAATATGCTTTAATTATATATATGTCTTTCATTTTCGTAAAAATTAGTAAATTAAAAAAAATGGATGTGCAAATAAAAAATAGTCGGTAAATGAAAATATCGATAAAAAGAGGTGATACACAAGGACTTCCCAGTAGCTCACCCATCCTAGTACTACTCTCGCCCAAGCACGCTTAACTGCGCAGTTCTGATGGGATCCGGTGCATTAGTGCTGGTATGATCGCACCTGATAACTAATACGCTTTAATTGTATATATGTCTTTCATTTTCGTAAAAATTAGTAAAATAAAAAAAAATGGATGTGCAAATAAAAAATAGTCGGTAAATGAAAATATCGATAAAAAGAGGTGCAACACAAGGACTTCCCAGGAAGTCACCCATCCTAGTACTACTCTCGCCCAAGCACGCTTAACTGCGGAGTTCTGATGGGATCCGGTGCATTAGTGCTGGTACGATCGCACCTGATAACTAATACGCTTTAATTGTATATATGTCTTTCATTTTCGTAAAAATTAGTAAATTAAAAAAAATGGATGTGCAAATAAAAAATAGTCGGTAAATGAAAACATCGATAAAAAGAGGTGCAACACAAGGACTTCGCAGGAGGTCACCAATCCTAGTACTACTCTCGCCCAAGCACGCTTAACTGAGGAGTCTTGATGTGATCCGGTGCATTAGTGCTGGTACGATCGCACCTGATAACTAATACGCTTTAATTGTATATATGTCTTTCATTTTCTTAAAAATTAGTAAATTAAAAAAAATGGATGTGCAAATAAAAAATAGTCTGTAAATGAAAATATCGATAAAAAGAGGAGCACAAGGACTTCCCAGGAGGTCACCCATCCTAGTACTACTCTCGCCCAAGCACACTTAACTGCGAAGTTCTGATGGGATCCGGTGCATTAGTGCTGGTACGATCGCAACTGATAACTAATACGCTTTAATTGTATATATGTCTTTCATTTTCGTAAAAACTAGTAAAATAAAAAAAATGGATGTGCAAATAAAAAATAGTCGGTAAATGAAAACATCGATAAAAAGAGGTGCAACACAAGGACTTCGCAGGAGGTCACCAATCCTAGTACTACTCTCGCCCAAGCACGCTTAACTGAGGAGTCTTGATGTGATCCGGTGCATTAGTGCTGGTACGATCGCACCTGATAACTAATACGCTTTAATTGTATATATGTCTTTCATTTTCTTAAAAATTAGTAAATTAAAAAAAATGGATGTGCAAATAAAAAATAGTCTGTAAATGAAAATATCGATAAAAAGAGGAGCACAAGGACTTCCCAGGAGGTCACCCATCCTAGTACTACTCTCGCCCAGACACGCTTAACTGCGGAGTTCTAATGGGATCCGGTGCATTAGTGCTGGTATGATCGCACCTGATAACTAATACGCTTTAATTGTATATATGTCTTTCATTTTCGTAAAAATTAGTAAATTAAAAAAAAGGATGTGCCAATAAAAAATAGTCGGTAAATGAAAATATCGATAAAAAGAGGTGCAACACAAGGACTTCCCAGGAGGTCACCTATCCTAGTACTACTCTCGCCCAAGCACGCTTAACTACAGAGTTCTGATGGGATCCGGTGCATTAGTGCTGGTATGATCGCACCTGATAACTAATACGCTTTAATTGTATATATGTCTTTCATTTTCGTAAAAATTAGTAAATTAAAAAAAATGGATGTGCAAATAAAAAATAGTCGGTAAATGAAAATATCGATAAAAAGAGGTGCAACACAAGGACTTCCCAGGAGGTCACCCATCCTAGTACTACTCTCGCCCAAGCACACTTAACTGCGGAGTTCTGATGGGATCCAGTGCATTAGTGCTGGTACGATCGCACCTGATAACTAATATGCTTTAATTATATATATGTCTTTCATTTTCGTAAAAATTAGTAAATTAAAAAAAATGGATGTGCAAATAAAAAATAGTCGGTAAATGAAAATATCGATAAAAAGAGGTGAAACACAAGGACTTCCCAGTAGCTCACCCATCCTAGTACTACTCTCTCCCAAGCACGCTTAACTGCGCAGTTCTGATGGGATCCGGTGCATTAGTGCTGGTATGATCGCACCTGATAACTAATACGCTTTAAGTGTATATATGTCTTTCATTTTCGTAAAAATTAGTAAAATAAAAAAAATGGATGTGCAAATAAAAAATAGTCGGTAAATGAAAACATCGATAAAAAGAGGTGCAACACAAGGACTTCCAAGGAGGTCACCAATCCTAGTACTACTCTCGCCCAAGCACGCTTAACTGAGGAGTCTTGATGTGATCCGGTGCATTAGTGCTGGTACGATCGCACCTGATAACTTATACGCTTTAATTATATATATGTCTTTCATTTTCGTAAAAATTAGTAAATTAAAAAAAATGGATGTGCAAATAAAAAATAGTCGGTAAATGAAAACATCGATAAAAAGAGGTGCAACACAAGGACTTCGCAGGAGGTCACCAATCCTAGTACTACTCTCGCCCAAGCACGCTTAACTGAGGAGTCTTGATGTGATCCGGTGCATTAGTGCTGGTACGATCGCACCTGATAACTAATACGCTTTAATTGTATATATGTCTTTCATTTTCGTAAAAATTAGTAAATTAAAAAAAATAGATGTGCAAATAAAAAATAGTCGGTAAATGAAAATATCGATAAAAAGAGGTGAAACACAAGGACTTCCCAGTAGGTCACCCATCCTAGTACTACTCTCGCCCAAGCACGCTTAACTGAGCAGTTCTGATGGGATCCGGTGCATTAGTGCTGGTACGATCGCACCTGATAACTAATACGCTTTAATTGTATATATGTCTTTCATTTTCGTAAAAATTAGTTAAATAAAAAAAATGGATGTGCAAATAAAAAATAGTCGGTAAATGAAAATATCGATAAAAAGAGGTGCAACACAAGGACTTCCCAGGAAGTCACCCATCCTAGTACTACTCTCGCCCAAGCACGCTTAACTGCGGAGTTCTGATGGGATCCGGTGCATTAGTGCTGGTATGATCGCAGCTGATAATTAATATGCTTTAATTATATATATGTCTTTCATTTTCGTAAAAATTAGTAAATTAAAAAAAATGGATGTGCAAATAAAAAATAGTCGGTAAATGAAAATATCGATAAAAAGAGGTGAAACACAAGGACTTCCCAGTAGCTCACCCATCCTAGTACTACTCTCGCCCAAGCACGCTTAACTGCGCAGTTCTGAAGGGATCCGGTGCATTAGTGCTGGTATGATCGCACCTGATAACTAATACGCTTTAAGTGTATATATGTCTTTCATTTTCGTAAAAATTAGTAAAATAAAAAAAATGGATGTTCAAATAAAAAATAGTCGGTAAATGAAAACATCGATAAAAAGAGGTGCAACACAAGGACTTCCAAGGAGGTCACCAATCCTAGTACTACTCTCGCCCAAGCACGCTTAACTGAGGAGTCTTGATGTGATCCGGTGCATTAGTGCTGGTACGATCGCACCTGATAACTTATACGCTTTAATTATATATATGTCTTTCATTTTCTTAAAAATTAGTAAATTAAAAAAAATGGATGTGCACATAAAAAATAGTCTGTAAATGAAAATATCGATAAAAAGAGGAGCACAAGGACTTCCCAGGAGGTCACCCATCCTAGTACTACTCTCGCCCAAGCACACTTAACTGCGGAGTTCTGATGGGATCCGGTGCATTAGTGCTGGTATGATCGCACCTGATAACTAATACGCTTTAATTATATATATGTCTTTCATTTTCGTAAAAATTAGTAAATTAAAAAAAATGGATGTGCAAATAAAAAATAGTCGGTAAATGAAAATATCGATAAAAAGAGGTGAAACACAAGGACTTCCCAGGAGGTCACCCATCCTAGTACTACTCTCGCCCAAGCACACTTAACTGCGGAGTTCTGATGGGATCCGGTGCATTAGTGCTGGTACGATCGCACCTGATAACTAATATGCTTTAATTATATATATGTCTTTCATTTTCGTAAAAATTAGTAAATTAAAAAAAATGGATGTGCAAATAAAAAATAGTCGGTAAATGAAAATATCGATAAAAAGAGGTGCAACACAAGGACTTCCCAGGAAGTCACCCATCCTAGTACTACTCTCGCCCAAGCACGCTTAACTGCGGAGTTCTGATGGGATCCGGTGCATTAGTGCTGGTATGATCGCAGCTGATAATTAATATGCTTTAATTATATATATGTCTTTCATTTTCGTAAAAATTAGTAAATTAAAAAAAATGGATGTGCAAATAAAAAATAGTCGGTAAATGAAAATATCGATAAAAAGAGGTGAAACACAAGGACTTCCCAGTAGCTCACCCATCCTAGTACTACTCTCGCCCAAGCACGCTTAACTGCGCAGTTCTGAAGGGATCCGGTGCATTAGTGCTGGTATGATCGCACCTGATAACTAATACGCTTTAAGTGTATATATGTCTTTCATTTTCGTAAAAATTAGTAAAATAAAAAAAATGGATGTTCAAATAAAAAATAGTCGGTAAATGAAAACATCGATAAAAAGAGGTGCAACACAAGGACTTCCAAGGAGGTCACCAATCCTAGTACTACTCTCGCCCAAGCACGCTTAACTGAGGAGTCTTGATGTGATCCGGTGCATTAGTGCTGGTACGATCGCACCTGATAACTTATACGCTTTAATTATATATATGTCTTTCATTTTCTTAAAAATTAGTAAATTAAAAAAAATGGATGTGCACATAAAAAATAGTCTGTAAATGAAAATATCGATAAAAAGAGGAGCACAAGGACTTCCCAGGAGGTCACCCATCCTAGTACTACTCTCGCCCAAGCACACTTAACTGCGGAGTTCTGATGGGATCCGGTGCATTAGTGCTGGTATGATCGCACCTGATAACTAATACGCTTTAATTATATATATGTCTTTCATTTTCGTAAAAATTAGTAAATTAAAAAAAATGGATGTGCAAATAAAAAATAGTCGGTAAATGAAAATATCGATAAAAAGAGGTGAAACACAAGGACTTCCCAGGAGGTCACCCATCCTAGTACTACTCTCGCCCAAGCACACTTAACTGCGGAGTTCTGATGGGATCCGGTGCATTAGTGCTGGTATGATCGCAGCTGATAATTAATATGCTTTAATTATATATATGTCTTTCATTTTCGTAAAAATTAGTAAATTAAAAAAAATGGATGTGCAAATAAAAAATAGTCGGTAAATGAAAATATCGATAAAAAGAGGTGAAACACAAGGACTTCCCAGTAGCTCACCCATCCTAGTACTACTCTCGCCCAAGCACGCTTAACTGCGCAGTTCTGAAGGGATCCGGTGCATTAGTGCTGGTATGATCGCACCTGATAACTAATACGCTTTAAGTGTATATATGTCTTTCATTTTCGTAAAAATTAGTAAAATAAAAAAAATGGATGTTCAAATAAAAAATAGTCGGTAAATGAAAACATCGATAAAAAGAGGTGCAACACAAGGACTTCCAAGGAGGTCACCAATCCTAGTACTACTCTCGCCCAAGCACGCTTAACTGAGGAGTCTTGATGTGATCCGGTGCATTAGTGCTGGTACGATCGCACCTGATAACTTATACGCTTTAATTATATATATGTCTTTCATTTTCTTAAAAATTAGTAAATTAAAAAAAATGGATGTGCACATAAAAAATAGTCTGTAAATGAAAATATCGATAAAAAGAGGAGCACAAGGACTTCCCAGGAGGTCACCCATCCTAGTACTACTCTCGCCCAAGCACACTTAACTGCGGAGTTCTGATGGGATCCGGTGCATTAGTGCTGGTATGATCGCACCTGATAACTAATACGCTTTAATTATATATATGTCTTTCATTTTCGTAAAAATTAGTAAATTAAAAAAAATGGATGTGCAAATAAAAAATAGTCGGTAAATGAAAATATCGATAAAAAGAGGTGAAACACAAGGACTTCCCAGGAGGTCACCCATCCTAGTACTACTCTCGCCCAAGCACACTTAACTGCGGAGTTCTGATGGGATCCGGTGCATTAGTGCTGGTACGATCGCACCTGATAACTAATATGCTTTAATTATATATATGTCTTTCATTTTCGTAAAAATTAGTAAATTAAAAAAAATGGATGTGCAAATAAAAAATAGTCGGTAAATGAAAATATCGATAAAAAGAGGTGAAACACAAGGACTTCCCAGTAGCTCACCCATCCTAGTACTACTCTCGCCCAAGCACGCTTAACTGCGCAGTTCTGATGGGATCCGGTGCATTAGTGCTGGTATGATCGCACCTGATAACTTATACGCTTTAACTGTATATATGTCTTTCATTTTCGTAAAAATTAGTAAAATAAAAAAAATGGATGTGCAAATAAAAAATAGTCGGTAAATGAAAACATCGATAAAAAGAGGTGCAACACAAGGACTTCCAAGGAGGTCACCAATCCTAGTACTACTCTCGCCCAAGCACGCTTAACTGAGGAGTCTTGATGTGATCCGGTGCATTAGTGCTGGTACGATCGCACCTGATAACTTATACGCTTTAATTATATATATGTCTTTCATTTTCTTAAAAATTAGTAAATTAAAAAAAATGGATGTGCACATAAAAAATAGTCTGTAAATGAAAATATCGATAAAAAGAGGAGCACAAGGACTTCCCAGGAGGTCACCCATCCTAGTACTACTCTCGCCCAAGCACACTTAACTGCGGAGTTCTGATGGGATCCGGTTTATTAGTGCTGGTATGATCGCACCTGATAACTAATACGCTTTAATTGTATATATGTCTTTCATTTTCGTAAAAATTAGTAAAATAAAAAAAATGGATGTGCAAATAAAAAATAGTCGGTAAATGAAAACATCGATAAAAAGAGGTGCAACACAAGGACTTCCAAGGAGGTCACCAATCCTAGTACTACTCTCGCCCAAGCACGCTTAACTGAGGAGTCTTGATGTGATCCGGTGCATTAGTGCTGGTACGATCGCACCTGATAACTTATACGCTTTAATTGTATATATGTCTTTCATTTTCTTAAAAATTAGTAAATTAAAAAAAATGGATGTGCACATAAAAAATAGTCTGTAAATGAAAATATCGATAAAAAAAGGAGCACAAGGACATCCCAGGAGGTCACCCATCCTAGTACTACTCTCGCCCAAGCACACTTAACTGCGGAGTTTTGATGGGATCCAGTGCATTAGTGCTGGTACGATCGCACCTGATAACTAATATGCTTTAATTATATATATGTCTTTCATTTTCGTAAAAATTAGTAAATTAAAAAAAATGGATGTGCAAATAAAAAATAGTCGGTAAATGAAAATATCGATAAAAAGAGGTGAAACACAAGGACTTCCCAGTAGCTCACCCATCCTAGTACTACTCTCGCCCAAGCACGCTTAACTGCGCAGTTCTGATGGGATCCGGTGCATTAGTGCTGGTATGATCGCACCTGATAACTTATACGCTTTAATTGTATATATGTCTTTCATTTTCGTAAAAATTAGTAAAATAAAAAAAAATGGATGTGCAAATAAAAAATAGTCGGTAAATGAAAATATCGATAAAAAGAGGTGCAACACAAGGACTTCCCAGGAAGTCACCCATCCTAGTACTACTCTCGCCCAAGCACGCTTAACTACGCAGTTCTGATGGGATCCGGTGCATTAGTGCTGGTATGATCGCACCTGATAACTTATACGCTTTAACTGTATATATGTCTTTCATTTTCGTAAAAATTAGTAAAATAAAAAAAATGGATGTGCAAATAAAAAATAGTCGGTAAATGAAAACATCGATAAAAAGAGGTGCAACACAAGGACTTCCAAGGAGGTCACCAATCCTAGTACTACTCTCGCCCAAGCACGCTTAACTGAGGAGTCTTGATGTGATCCGGTGCATTAGTGCTGGTACGATCGCACCTGATAACTTATACGCTTTAATTATATATATGTCTTTCATTTTCTTAAAAATTAGTAAATTAAAAAAAATGGATGTGCACATAAAAAATAGTCTGTAAATGAAAATATCGATAAAAAGAGGAGCACAAGGACTTCCCAGGAGGTCACCCATCCTAGTACTACTCTCGCCCAAGCACACTTAACTGCGGAGTTCTGATGGGATCCGGTGCATTAGTGCTGGTACGATCGCACCTGATAACTAATATGCTTTAATTATATATATGTCTTTCATTTTCGTAAGAATTAGTAAATTAAAAAAAATGGATGTGCAAATAAAAAATAGTCGGTAAATGAAAATATCGATAAAAAGAGGTGAAACACAAGGACTTCCCAGTAGCTCACCCATCCTAGTACTACTCTCGCCCAAGCACGCTTAACTGCGCAGTTCTGATGGGATCCGGTGCATTAGTGCTGGTATGATCGCACCTGATAACTAATATGCTTTAATTGTATATATGTCTTTCATTTTCGTAAAAATTAGTAAATTAAAAAAACGGATGTGCCAATAAAAAATAGTCGGTAAATGAAAATATCGATAAAAAGAGGTGCAACACAAGGACTTCCCAGGAGGTCACCCATCCTAGTACTACTCTCGCCCAAGCACGCTTAAATACAGAGTTCTGATGGGATCCGGTGCATTAGTGCTGGTATGATCGCACCTGATAACTAATACGCTTTAATTGTATATATGTCTTTCATTTTCGTAAAAATTAGTAAATTAAAAAAAATGGATGTGCAAATAAAAAATAGTCGGTAAATGAAAATATCGATAAAAAGAGGTGCAACACAAGGACTTCCCAGTAGGTCACCCATCCTAGTACTACTCTCGCCCAAGCACACTTAACTGCGGAGTTCTGATGGGATCCGGTGCATTAGTGCTGGTACGACCGCACCTGATAACTAATATGCTTTAATTATATATATGTCTTTCATTTTCGTAAAAATTAGTAAATTAAAAAAAATGGATGTGCAAATAAAAAATAGTCGGTAAATGAAAATATCGATAAAAAGAGGTGATACACAAGGACTTCCCAGTAGCTCACCCATCCTAGTACTACTCTCGCCCAAGCACGCTTAACTGCGCAGTTCTGATGGGATCCGGTGCATTAGTGCTGGTATGATCGCACCTGATAACTAATACGCTTTAATTGTATATATGTCTTTCATTTTCGTAAAAATTAGTAAAATAAAAAAAAATGGATGTGCAAATAAAAAATAGTCGGTAAATGAAAATATCGATAAAAAGAGGTGCAACACAAGGACTTCCCAGGAAGTCACCCATCCTAGTACTACTCTCGCCCAAGCACGCTTAACTGCGGAGTTCTGATGGGATCCGGTGCATTAATGCTGGTACGATCGCACCTGATAACTAATACGCTTTAATTGTATATATGTCTTTCATTTTCGTAAAAATTAGTAAATTAAAAAAAATGGATGTGCAAATAAAAAATAGTCGGTAAATGAAAACATCGATAAAAAGAGGTGCAACACAAGGACTTCGCAGGAGGTCACCAATCCTAGTACTACTCTCGCCCAAGCACGCTTAACTGAGGAGTCTTGATGTGATCCGGTGCATTAGTGCTGGTACGATCGCACCTGATAACTAATACGCTTTAATTGTATATATGTCTTTCATTTTCTTAAAAATTAGTAAATTAAAAAAAATGGATGTGCAAATAAAAAATAGTCTGTAAATGAAAATATCGATAAAAAGAGGAGCACAAGGACTTCCCAGGAGGTCACCCATTCTAGTACTACTCTCGCCCAAGCACACTTAACTGCGGAGTTCTGATGGGATCCGGTGCATTAGTGCTGGTACGATCGCAACTGATAACTAATACGCTTTAATTGTATATATGTCTTTCATTTTCGTAAAAACTAGTAAAATAAAAAAAATGGATGTGCAAATAAAAAATAGTCGGTAAATGAAAACATCGATAAAAAGAGGTGCAACACAAGGACTTCGCAGGAGGTCACCAATCCTAGTACTACTCTCGCCCAAGCACGCTTAACTGAGGAGTCTTGATGTGATCCGGTGCATTAGTGCTGGTACGATCGCACCTGATAACTAATACGCTTTAATTGTATATATGTCTTTCATTTTCTTAAAAATTAGTAAATTAAAAAAAATGGATGTGCAAATAAAAAATAGTCTGTAAATGAAAATATCGATAAAAAGAGGAGCACAAGGACTTCCCAGGAGGTCACCCATCCTAGTACTACTCTCGCCCAGACACGCTTAACTGCGGAGTTCTAATGGGATCCGGTGCATTAGTGCTGGTATGATCGCACCTGATAACTAATACGCTTTAATTGTATATATGTCTTTCATTTTCGTAAAAATTAGTAAATTAAAAAAAAGGATGTGCCAATAAAAAATAGTCGGTAAATGAAAATATCGATAAAAAGAGGTGCAACACAAGGACTTCCCAGGAGGTCACCTATCCTAGTACTACTCTCGCCCAAGCACGCTTAACTACAGAGTTCTGATGGGATCCGGTGCATTAGTGCTGGTATGATCGCACCTGATAACTAATACGCTTTAATTGTATATATGTCTTTCATTTTCGTAAAAATTAGTAAATTAAAAAAAATGGATGTGCAAATAAAAAATAGTCGGTAAATGAAAATATCGATAAAAAGAGGTGCAACACAAGGACTTCCCAGGAGGTCACCCATCCTAGTACTACTCTCGCCCAAGCACACTTAACTGCGGAGTTCTGATGGGATCCAGTGCATTAGTGCTGGTACGATCGCACCTGATAACTAATATGCTTTAATTATATATATGTCTTTCATTTTCGTAAAAATTAGTAAATTAAAAAAAATGGATGTGCAAATAAAAAATAGTCGGTAAATGAAAATATCGATAAAAAGAGGTGAAACACAAGGACTTCCCAGTAGCTCACCCATCCTAGTACTACTCTCGCCCAAGCACGCTTAACTGCGCAGTTCTGATGGGATCCGGTGCATTAGTGCTGGTATGATCGCACCTGATAACTAATACGCTTTAAGTGTATATATGTCTTTCATTTTCGTAAAAATTAGTAAAATAAAAAAAATGGATGTGCAAATAAAAAATAGTCGGTAAATGAAAACATCGATAAAAAGAGGTGCAACACAAGGACTTCCAAGGAGGTCACCAATCCTAGTACTACTCTCGCCCAAGCACGCTTAACTGAGGATTTTTGATGTGATCCGGTGCATTAGTGCTGGTACGATCGCACCTGATAACTTATACGCTTTAATTATATATATGTCTTTCATTTTCGTAAAAATTAGTAAATTAAAAAAAATGGATGTGCAAATAAAAAATAGTCGGTAAATGAAAACATCGATAAAAAGAGGTGCAACACAAGGACTTCGCAGGAGGTCACCAATCCTAGTACTACTCTCGCCCAAGCACGCTTAACTGAGGAGTCTTGATGTGATCCGGTGCATTAGTGCTGGTACGATCGCACCTGATAACTAATACGCTTTAATTGTATATATGTCTTTCATTTTCGTAAAAATTAGTAAATTAAAAAAAATAGATGTGCAAATAAAAAATAGTCGGTAAATGAAAATATCGATAAAAAGAGGTGAAACACAAGGACTTCCCAGTAGGTCACCCATCCTAGTACTACTCTCGCCCAAGCACGCTTAACTGAGCAGTTCTGATGGGATCCGGTGCATTAGTGCTGGTACGATCGCACCTGATAACTAATACGCTTTAATTGTATATATGTCTTTCATTTTCGTAAAAATTAGTTAAATAAAAAAAATGGATGTGCAAATAAAAAATAGTCGGTAAATGAAAATATCGATAAAAAGAGGTGCAACACAAGGACTTCCCAGGAAGTCACCCATCCTAGTACTACTCTCGCCCAAGCACGCTTAACTGCGGAGTTCTGATGGGATCCGGTGCATTAGTGCTGGTATGATCGCAGCTGATAATTAATATGCTTTAATTATATATATGTCTTTCATTTTCGTAAAAATTAGTAAATTAAAAAAAATGGATGTGCAAATAAAAAATAGTCGGTAAATGAAAATATCGATAAAAAGAGGTGAAACACAAGGACTTCCCAGTAGCTCACCCATCCTAGTACTACTCTCGCCCAAGCACGCTTAACTGCGCAGTTCTGAAGGGATCCGGTGCATTAGTGCTGGTATGATCGCACCTGATAACTAATACGCTTTAAGTGTATATATGTCTTTCATTTTCGTAAAAATTAGTAAAATAAAAAAAATGGATGTGCAAATAAAAAATAGTCGGTAAATGAAAACATCGATAAAAAGAGGTGCAACACAAGGACTTCCAAGGAGGTCACCAATCCTAGTACTACTCTCGCCCAAGCACGCTTAACTGAGGAGTCTTGATTTGATCCGGTGCATTAGTGCTGGTACGATCGCACCTGATAACTTATACGCTTTAATTATATATATGTCTTTCATTTTCTTAAAAATTAGTAAATTAAAAAAAATGGATGTGCACATAAAAAATAGTCTGTAAATGAAAATATCGATAAAAAGAGGAGCACAAGGACTTCCCAGGAGGTCACCCATCCTAGTACTACTCTCGCCCAAGCACACTTAACTGCGGAGTTCTGATGGGATCCGGTGCATTAGTGCTGGTATGATCGCACCTGATAACTAATACGCTTTAATTGTATATATGTCTTTCAATTTCGTAAAATTAGTAAATTAAAAAAAATGGATGTGCAAATAAAAAATAGTCGGTAAATGAAAATATCGATAAAAAGAGGTGCAACACAAGGACTTCCCAGTAGGTCACCCATCCTAGTACTACTCTCGCCCAAGCACGCTTAACTGAGGAGTCTTGATGTGATCCGGTGCATTAGTGCTGGTACGACCGCACCTGATAACTAATATGCTTTAATTATATATATGTCTTTCATTTTCGTAAAAATTAGTAAATTAAAAAAAATGGATGTGCAAATAAAAAATAGTCGGTAAATGAAAATATCGATAAAAAGAGGTGAAACACAAGGACTTCCCAGTAGCTCACCCATCCTAGTACTACTCTCGCCCAAGCACGCTTAACTGCGCAGTTCTGATGGGATCCGGTGCATTAGTGCTGGTATGATCGCACCTGATAACTAATATGCTTTAATTGTATATATGTCTTTCATTTTCGTAAAAATTAGTAAATTAAAAAAACGGATGTGCCAATAAAAAATAGTCGGTAAATGAAAATATCGATAAAAAGAGGTGCAACACAAGGACTTCCCAGGAGGTCACCCATCCTAGTACTACTCTCGCCCAAGCACGCTTAAATACAGAGTTCTGATGGGATCCGGTGCATTAGTGCTGGTATGATCGCACCTGATAACTAATACGCTTTAATTGTATATATGTCTTTCATTTTCGTAAAAATTAGTAAATTAAAAAAAATGGATGTGCAAATAAAAAATAGTCGGTAAATGAAAATATCGATAAAAAGAGGTGCAACACAAGGACTTCCCAGTAGGTCACCCATCCTAGTACTACTCTCGCCCAAGCACACTTAACTGCGGAGTTCTGATGGGATCCGGTGCATTAGTGCTGGTACGACCGCACCTGATAACTAATATGCTTTAATTATATATATGTCTTTCATTTTCGTAAAAATTAGTAAATTAAAAAAAATGGATGTGCAAATAAAAAATAGTCGGTAAATGAAAATATCGATAAAAAGAGGTGATACACAAGGACTTCCCAGTAGCTCACCCATCCTAGTACTACTCTCGCCCAAGCACGCTTAACTGCGCAGTTCTGATGGGATCCGGTGCATTAGTGCTGGTATGATCGCACCTGATAACTAATACGCTTTAATTGTATATATGTCTTTCATTTTCGTAAAAATTAGTAAAATAAAAAAAAATGGATGTGCAAATAAAAAATAGTCGGTAAATGAAAATATCGATAAAAAGAGGTGCAACACAAGGACTTCCCAGGAAGTCACCCATCCTAGTACTACTCTCGCCCAAGCACGCTTAACTGCGGAGTTCTGATGGGATCCGGTGCATTAATGCTGGTACGATCGCACCTGATAACTAATACGCTTTAATTGTATATATGTCTTTCATTTTCGTAAAAATTAGTAAATTAAAAAAAATGGATGTGCAAATAAAAAATAGTCGGTAAATGAAAACATCGATAAAAAGAGGTGCAACACAAGGACTTCGCAGGAGGTCACCAATCCTAGTACTACTCTCGCCCAAGCACGCTTAACTGAGGAGTCTTGATGTGATCCGGTGCATTAGTGCTGGTACGATCGCACCTGATAACTAATACGCTTTAATTGTATATATGTCTTTCATTTTCTTAAAAATTAGTAAATTAAAAAAAATGGATGTGCAAATAAAAAATAGTCTGTAAATGAAAATATCGATAAAAAGAGGAGCACAAGGACTTCCCAGGAGGTCACCCATCCTAGTACTACTCTCGCCCAAGCACACTTAACTGCGGAGTTCTGATGGGATCCAGTGCATTAGTGCTGGTACGATCGCAACTGATAACTAATACGCTTTAATTGTATATATGTCTTTCATTTTCGTAAAAACTAGTAAAATAAAAAAAATGGATGTGCAAATAAAAAATAGTCGGTAAATGAAAACATCGATAAAAAGAGGTGCAACACAAGGACTTCGCAGGAGGTCACCAATCCTAGTACTACTCTCGCCCAAGCACGCTTAACTGAGGAGTCTTGATGTGATCCGGTGCATTAGTGCTGGTACGATCGCACCTGATAACTAATACGCTTTAATTGTATATATGTCTTTCATTTTCTTAAAAATTAGTAAATTAAAAAAAATGGATGTGCAAATAAAAAATAGTCTGTAAATGAAAATATCGATAAAAAGAGGAGCACAAGGACTTCCCAGGAGGTCACCCATCCTAGTACTACTCTCGCCCAGACACGCTTAACTGCGGAGTTCTAATGGGATCCGGTGCATTAGTGCTGGTATGATCGCACCTGATAACTAATACGCTTTAATTGTATATATGTCTTTCATTTTCGTAAAAATTAGTAAATTAAAAAAAAGGATGTGCCAATAAAAAATAGTCGGTAAATGAAAATATCGATAAAAAGAGGTGCAACACAAGGACTTCCCAGGAGGTCACCTATCCTAGTACTACTCTCGCCCAAGCACGCTTAACTACAGAGTTCTGATGGGATCCGGTGCATTAGTGCTGGTATGATCGCACCTGATAACTAATACGCTTTAATTGTATATATGTCTTTCATTTTCGTAAAAATTAGTAAATTAAAAAAAATGGATGTGCAAATAAAAAATAGTCGGTAAATGAAAATATCGATAAAAAGAGGTGCAACACAAGGACTTCCCAGGAGGTCACCCATCCTAGTACTACTCTCGCCCAAGCACACTTAACTGCGGAGTTCTGATGGGATCCAGTGCATTAGTGCTGGTACGATCGCACCTGATAACTAATATGCTTTAATTATATATATGTCTTTCATTTTCGTAAAAATTAGTAAATTAAAAAAAATGGATGTGCAAATAAAAAATAGTCGGTAAATGAAAATATCGATAAAAAGAGGTGAAACACAAGGACTTCCCAGTAGCTCACCCATCCTAGTACTACTCTCGCCCAAGCACGCTTAACTGCGCAGTTCTGATGGGATCCGGTGCATTAGTGCTGGTATGATCGCACCTGATAACTAATACGCTTTAAGTGTATATATGTCTTTCATTTTCGTAAAAATTAGTAAATTAAAAAAAATGGATGTGCAAATAAAAAATAGTCGGTAAATGAAAACATCGATAAAAAGAGGTGCAACACAAGGACTTCGCAGGAGGTCACCAATCCTAGTACTACTCTCGCCCAAGCACGCTTAACTGAGGAGTCTTGATGTGATCCGGTGCATTAGTGCTGGTACGATCGCACCTGATAACTAATACGCTTTAATTGTATATATGTCTTTCATTTTCTTAAAAATTAGTAAATTAAAAAAAATGGATGTGCAAATAAAAAATAGTCTGTAAATGAAAATATCGATAAAAAGAGGAGCACAAGGACTTCCCAGGAGGTCACCCATCCTAGTACTACTCTCGCCCAAGCACACTTAACTGCGGAGTTCTGATGGGATCCGGTGCATTAGTGCTGGTACGATCGCAACTGATAACTAATACGCTTTAATTGTATATATGTCTTTCATTTTCGTAAAAACTAGTAAAATAAAAAAAATGGATGTGCAAATAAAAAATAGTCGGTAAATGAAAACATCGATAAAAAGAGGTGCAACACAAGGACTTCGCAGGAGGTCACCAATCCTAGTACTACTCTCGCCCAAGCACGCTTAACTGAGGAGTCTTGATGTGATCCGGTGCATTAGTGCTGGTACGATCGCACCTGATAACTAATACGCTTTAATTGTATATATGTCTTTCATTTTCTTAAAAATTAGTAAATTAAAAAAAATGGATGTGCAAATAAAAAATAGTCTGTAAATGAAAATATCGATAAAAAGAGGAGCACAAGGACTTCCCAGGAGGTCACCCATCCTAGTACTACTCTCGCCCAGACACGCTTAACTGCGGAGTTCTAATGGGATCCGGTGCATTAGTGCTGGTATGATCGCACCTGATAACTAATACGCTTTAATTGTATATATGTCTTTCATTTTCGTAAAAATTAGTAAATTAAAAAAAAGGATGTGCCAATAAAAAATAGTCGGTAAATGAAAATATCGATAAAAAGAGGTGCAACACAAGGACTTCCCAGGAGGTCACCTATCCTAGTACTACTCTCGCCCAAGCACGCTTAACTACAGAGTTCTGATGGGATCCGGTGCATTAGTGCTGGTATGATCGCACCTGATAACTAATACGCTTTAATTGTATATATGTCTTTCATTTTCGTAAAAATTAGTAAATTAAAAAAAATGGATGTGCAAATAAAAAATAGTCGGTAAATGAAAATATCGATAAAAAGAGGTGCAACACAAGGACTTCCCAGGAGGTCACCCATCCTAGTACTACTCTCGCCCAAGCACACTTAACTGCGGAGTTCTGATGGGATCCAGTGCATTAGTGCTGGTACGATCGCACCTGATAACTAATATGCTTTAATTATATATATGTCTTTCATTTTCGTAAAAATTAGTAAATTAAAAAAAATGGATGTGCAAATAAAAAATAGTCGGTAAATGAAAATATCGATAAAAAGAGGTGAAACACAAGGACTTCCCAGTAGCTCACCCATCCTAGTACTACTCTCGCCCAAGCACGCTTAACTGCGCAGTTCTGATGGGATCCGGTGCATTAGTGCTGGTATGATCGCACCTGATAACTAATACGCTTTAAGTGTATATATGTCTTTCATTTTCGTAAAAATTAGTAAATTAAAAAAAATGGATGTGCAAATAAAAAATAGTCGGTAAATGAAAACATCGATAAAAAGAGGTGCAACACAAGGACTTCGCAGGAGGTCACCAATCCTAGTACTACTCTCGCCCAAGCACGCTTAACTGAGGAGTCTTGATGTGATCCGGTGCATTAGTGCTGGTACGATCGCACCTGATAACTAATACGCTTTAATTGTATATATGTCTTTCATTTTCTTAAAAATTAGTAAATTAAAAAAAATGGATGTGCAAATAAAAAATAGTCTGTAAATGAAAATATCGATAAAAAGAGGAGCACAAGGACTTCCCAGGAGGTCACCCATCCTAGTACTACTCTCGCCCAAGCACACTTAACTGCGGAGTTCTGATGGGATCCGGTGCATTAGTGCTGGTACGATCGCAACTGATAACTAATACGCTTTAATTGTATATATGTCTTTCATTTTCGTAAAAACTAGTAAAATAAAAAAAATGGATGTGCAAATAAAAAATAGTCGGTAAATGAAAACATCGATAAAAAGAGGTGCAACACAAGGACTTCGCAGGAGGTCACCAATCCTAGTACTACTCTCGCCCAAGCACGCTTAACTGAGGAGTCTTGATGTGATCCGGTGCATTAGTGCTGGTACGATCGCACCTGATAACTAATACGCTTTAATTGTATATATGTCTTTCATTTTCTTAAAAATTAGTAAATTAAAAAAAATGGATGTGCAAATAAAAAATAGTCTGTAAATGAAAATATCGATAAAAAGAGGAGCACAAGGACTTCCCAGGAGGTCACCCATCCTAGTACTACTCTCGCCCAGACACGCTTAACTGCGGAGTTCTAATGGGATCCGGTGCATTAGTGCTGGTATGATCGCACCTGATAACTAATACGCTTTAATTGTATATATGTCTTTCATTTTCGTAAAAATTAGTAAATTAAAAAAAAGGATGTGCCAATAAAAAATAGTCGGTAAATGAAAATATCGATAAAAAGAGGTGCAACACAAGGACTTCCCAGGAGGTCACCTATCCTAGTACTACTCTCGCCCAAGCACGCTTAACTACAGAGTTCTGATGGGATCCGGTGCATTAGTGCTGGTATGATCGCACCTGATAACTAATACGCTTTAATTGTATATATGTCTTTCATTTTCGTAAAAATTAGTAAATTAAAAAAAATGGATGTGCAAATAAAAAATAGTCGGTAAATGAAAATATCGATAAAAAGAGGTGCAACACAAGGACTTCCCAGGAGGTCACCCATCCTAGTACTACTCTCGCCCAAGCACACTTAACTGCGGAGTTCTGATGGGATCCAGTGCATTAGTGCTGGTACGATCGCACCTGATAACTAATATGCTTTAATTATATATATGTCTTTCATTTTCGTAAAAATTAGTAAATTAAAAAAAATGGATGTGCAAATAAAAAATAGTCGGTAAATGAAAATATCGATAAAAAGAGGTGAAACACAAGGACTTCCCAGTAGCTCACCCATCCTAGTACTACTCTCGCCCAAGCACGCTTAACTGCGCAGTTCTGATGGGATCCGGTGCATTAGTGCTGGTATGATCGCACCTGATAACTAATACGCTTTAAGTGTATATATGTCTTTCATTTTCGTAAAAATTAGTAAAATAAAAAAAATGGATGTGCAAATAAAAAATAGTCGGTAAATGAAAACATCGATAAAAAGAGGTGCAACACAAGGACTTCCAAGGAGGTCACCAATCCTAGTACTACTCTCGCCCAAGCACGCTTAACTGAGGATTTTTGATGTGATCCGGTGCATTAGTGCTGGTACGATCGCACCTGATAACTTATACGCTTTAATTATATATATGTCTTTCATTTTCGTAAAAATTAGTAAATTAAAAAAAATGGATGTGCAAATAAAAAATAGTCGGTAAATGAAAACATCGATAAAAAGAGGTGCAACACAAGGACTTCGCAGGAGGTCACCAATCCTAGTACTACTCTCGCCCAAGCACGCTTAACTGAGGAGTCTTGATGTGATCCGGTGCATTAGTGCTGGTACGATCGCACCTGATAACTAATACGCTTTAATTGTATATATGTCTTTCATTTTCGTAAAAATTAGTAAATTAAAAAAAATAGATGTGCAAATAAAAAATAGTCGGTAAATGAAAATATCGATAAAAAGAGGTGAAACACAAGGACTTCCCAGTAGGTCACCCATCCTAGTACTACTCTCGCCCAAGCACGCTTAACTGAGCAGTTCTGATGGGATCCGGTGCATTAGTGCTGGTACGATCGCACCTGATAACTAATACGCTTTAATTGTATATATGTCTTTCATTTTCGTAAAAATTAGTTAAATAAAAAAAATGGATGTGCAAATAAAAAATAGTCGGTAAATGAAAATATCGATAAAAAGAGGTGCAACACAAGGACTTCCCAGGAAGTCACCCATCCTAGTACTACTCTCGCCCAAGCACGCTTAACTGCGGAGTTCTGATGGGATCCGGTGCATTAGTGCTGGTATGATCGCAGCTGATAATTAATATGCTTTAATTATATATATGTCTTTCATTTTCGTAAAAATTAGTAAATTAAAAAAAATGGATGTGCAAATAAAAAATAGTCGGTAAATGAAAATATCGATAAAAAGAGGTGAAACACAAGGACTTCCCAGTAGCTCACCCATCCTAGTACTACTCTCGCCCAAGCACGCTTAACTGCGCAGTTCTGAAGGGATCCGGTGCATTAGTGCTGGTATGATCGCACCTGATAACTAATACGCTTTAAGTGTATATATGTCTTTCATTTTCGTAAAAATTAGTAAAATAAAAAAAATGGATGTGCAAATAAAAAATAGTCGGTAAATGAAAACATCGATAAAAAGAGGTGCAACACAAGGACTTCCAAGGAGGTCACCAATCCTAGTACTACTCTCGCCCAAGCACGCTTAACTGAGGAGTCTTGATGTGATCCGGTGCATTAGTGCTGGTACGATCGCACCTGATAACTTATACGCTTTAATTATATATATGTCTTTCATTTTCTTAAAAATTAGTAAATTAAAAAAAATGGATGTGCACATAAAAAATAGTCTGTAAATGAAAATATCGATAAAAAGAGGAGCACAAGGACTTCCCAGGAGGTCACCCATCCTAGTACTACTCTCGCCCAAGCACACTTAACTGCGGAGTTCTGATGGGATCCGGTGCATTAGTGCTGGTATGATCGCACCTGATAACTAATACGCTTTAATTGTATATATGTCTTTCAATTTCGTAAAATTAGTAAATTAAAAAAAATGGATGTGCAAATAAAAAATAGTCGGTAAATGAAAATATCGATAAAAAGAGGTGCAACACAAGGACTTCCCAGTAGGTCACCCATCCTAGTACTACTCTCGCCCAAGCACACTTAACTGCGGAGTTCTGATGGGATCCGGTGCATTAGTGCTGGTACGACAGCACCTGATAACTAATATGCTTTAATTGTATATATGTCTTTCATTTTCGTAAAAATTAGTAAATTAAAAAAAATGGATGTGCAAATAAAAAATAGTCGGTAAATGAAAATATCGATAAAAAGAGGTGATACACAAGGACTTCCCAGTAGCTCACCCATCCTAGTACTACTCTCGCCCAAGCACGCTTAACTGCGCAGTTCTGATGGGATCCGGTGCATTAGTGCTGGTATGATCGCACCTGATAACTAATACGCTTTAATTGTATATATGTCTTTCATTTTCGTAAAAATTAGTAAAATAAAAAAAAATGGATGTGCAAATAAAAAATAGTCGGTAAATGAAAATATCGATAAAAAGAGGTGCAACACAAGGACTTCCCAGGAAGTCACCCATCCTAGTACTACTCTCGCCCAAGCACACTTAACTGCGGAGTTCAGATGGGATCCGGTGCATTAGTGCTGGTACGATCGCACCTGATAACTAATATGCTTTAATTATATATATGTCTTTCATTTTCGTAAAAATTAGTAAATTAAAAAAAATGGATGTGCAAATAAAAAATAGTCGGTAAATGAAAATATCGATAAAAAGAGGTGAAACACAAGGACTTCCCAGTAGCTCACCCATCCTAGTACTACTCTCGCCCAAGCACGCTTAACTGCGCAGTTCTGATGGGATCCGGTGCATTAGTGCTGGTATGATCGCACCTGATAACTAATACGCTTTAATTGTATATATGTCTTTCATTTTCGTAAAAATTAGTAAATTAAAAAAACGGATGTGCCAATAAAAAATAGTCGGTAAATGAAAATATCGATAAAAAGAGGTGCAACACAAGGACTTCCCAGGAGGTCACCCATCCTAGTACTACTCTCGCCCAAGCACGCTTAAATACAGAGTTCTGATGGGATCCGGTGCATTAAGGCTGGTATGATCGCACCTGATAACTAATACGCTTTAATTGTATATATGTCTTTCATTTTCGTAAAAATTAGTAAATTAAAAAAAATGGATGTGCAAATAAAAAATAGTCGGTAAATGAAAATATCGATAAAAAGAGGTGCAACACAAGGACTTCCCAGTAGGTCACCCATCCTAGTACTACTCTCGCCCAAGCACACTTAACTGCGGAGTTTTGATGGGATCCGGTGCATTAGTGCTGGTACGACCGCACCTGATAACTAATATGCTTTAATTATATATATGTCTTTCATTTTCGTAAAAATTAGTAAATTAAAAAAAATGGATGTGCAAATAAAAAATAGTCGGTAAATGAAAATATCGATAAAAAGAGGTGATACACAAGGACTTCCCAGTAGCTCACCCATCCTAGTACTACTCTCGCCCAAGCACGCTTAACTGCGCAGTTCTGATGGGATCCGGTGCATTAGTGCTGGTATGATCGCACCTGATAACTAATACGCTTTAATTGTATATATGTCTTTTATTTTCGTAAAAATTAGTAAAATAAAAAAAAATGGATGTGCAAATAAAAAATAGTCGGTAAATGAAAATATCGATAAAAAGAGGTGCAACACAAGGACTTCCCAGGAAGTCACCCATCCTAGTACTACTCTCGCCCAAGCACACTTAACTGCGGAGTTCTGATGGGATCCGGTGCATTAGTGCTGGTACGATCGCACCTGATAACTAATATGCTTTAATTATATATATGTCTTTCATTTTCGTAAAAATTAGTAAATTAAAAAAAATGGATGTGCAAATAAAAAATAGTCGGTCAATGAAAATATCGATAAAAAGAGGTGAAACACAAGGACTTCCCAGTAGCTCACCCATCCTAGTACTACTCTCGCCCAAGCACGCTTAACTGCGCAGTTCTGATGGGATCCGGTGCATTAGTGCTGGTATGATCGCACCTGATAACTAATACGCTTTAATTGTATATATGTCTTTCATTTTCGTAAAAATTAGTAAATTAAAAAAAATGGATGTGCAAATAAAAAATAGTCGGTAAATGAAAATATCGATAAAAAGAGGTGCAACACAAGGACTTCCCAGGAGGTCACCCATCCTAGTACTACTCTCGCCCAAGCACACTTAACTACGGAGTTCTGATGGGATCCAGTGCATTAGTGCTGGTACGATCGCACCTGATAACTAATATGCTTTAATTATATATATGTCTTTCATTTTCGTAAAAATTAGTAAATTAAAAAAAATGGATGTGCAAATAAAAAATAGTCGGTAAATGAAAATATCGATAAAAAGAGGTGAAACACAAGGACTTCCCAGTAGCTCACCCATCCTAGTACTACTCTCGCCCAAGCACGCTTAACTGCGCAGTTCTGAAGGGATCCGGTGCATTAGTGCTGGTATGATCGCACCTGATAACTAATACGCTTTAAGTGTATATATGTCTTTCATTTTCGTAAAAATTAGTAAAATAAAAAAAATGGATGTGCAAATAAAAAATAGTCGGTAAATGAAAACATCGATAAAAAGAGGTGCAACACAAGGACTTCCAAGGAGGTCACCAATCCTAGTACTACTCTCGCCCAAGCACGCTTAACTGAGGAGTCTTGATGTGATCCGGTGCATTAGTGCTGGTACGATCGCACCTGATAACTTATACGCTTTAATTATATATATGTCTTTCATTTTCTTAAAAATTAGTAAATTAAAAAAAATGGATGTGCACATAAAAAATAGTCTGTAAATGAAAATATCGATAAAAAGAGGAGCACAAGGACTTCCCAGGAGGTCACCCATCCTAGTACTACTCTCGCCCAAGCACACTTAACTGCGGAGTTCTGATGGGATCCGGTGCATTAGTGCTGGTACGATCGCACCTGATAACTAATATGCTTTAATTATATATATGTCTTTCATTTTCGTAAAAATTAGTAAATTAAAAAAAATGGATGTGCAAATAAAAAATAGTCGGTAAATGAAAATATCGATAAAAAGAGGTGAAACACAAGGACTTCCCAGTAGCTCACCCATCCTAGTACTACTCTCGCCCAAGCACGCTTAACTGCGCAGTTCTGATGGGATCCGGTGCATTAGTGCTGATATGATCGCACCTGATAACTAATACGCTTTAATTGTATATATGTCTTTCATTTTCGTAAAAATTAGTAAATTAAAAAAACGGATGTGCCAATAAAAAATAGTCGGTAAATGAAAATATCGATAAAAAGAGGTGCAACACAAGGACTTCCCAGGAGGTCACCCATCCTAGTACTACTCTCTCCCAAGCACGCTTAAATACAGAGTTCTGATGGGATCCGGTGCATTAGTGCTGGTATGATCGCACCTGATAACTAATACGCTTTAATTGTATATATGTCTTTCAATTTCGTAAAAATTAGTAAATTAAAAAAAATGGATGTGCAAATAAAAAATAGTCGGTAAATGAAAATATCGATAAAAAGAGGTGCAACACAAGGACTTCCCAGTAGGTCACCCATCCTAGTACTACTCTCGCCCAAGCACACTTAACTGCGGAGTTCTGATGGGATCCGGTGCATTAGTGCTGGTACGACCGCACCTGATAACTAATATGCTTTAATTATATATATGTCTTTCATTTTCGTAAAAATTAGTAAATTAAAAAAATGGATGTGCAAATAAAAAATAGTCGGTAAATGAAAATATCGATAAAAAGAGGTGATACACAAGGACTTCCCAGTAGCTCACCCATCCTAGTACTACTCTCGCCCAAGCACGCTTAACTGCGCAGTTCTGAAGGGATCCGGTGCATTAGTGCTGGTATGATAGCACCTGATAACTAATACGCTTTAATTGTATATATGTCTTTCATTTTCGTAAAAATTAGTAAAATAAAAAAAAATGGATGTGCAAATAAAAAATAGTCGGTAAATGAAAATATCGATAAAAAGAGGTGCAACACAAGGACTTCCCAGGAGGTCACCCATCCTAGTACTACTCTCGCCCAAGCACACTTAACTGCGGAGTTCTGATGGGATCCGGTGCATTAGTGCTGGTATGATCGCACCTGATAACTAATACGCTTTAATTGTATATATGTCTTTCATTTTCGTAAAAATTAGTAAATTAAAAAAAATGGATGTGCAAATAAAAAATAGTCGGTAAATGAAAATATCGATAAAAAGAGGTGAAACACAAGGACTTCCCAGTAGCTCACCCATCCTAGTACTACTCTCGCCCAAGCACGCTTAACTGCGCAGTTCTGAAGGGATCCGGTGCATTAGTGCTGGTATGATCGCACCTGATAACTAATACGCTTTAAGTGTATATATGTCTTTCATTTTCGTAAAAATTAGTAAAATAAAAAAAATGGATGTGCAAATAAAAAATAGTCGGTAAATGAAAACATCGATAAAAAGAGGTGCAACACAAGGACTTCCAAGGAGGTCACCAATCCTAGTACTACTCTCGCCCAAGCACGCTTAACTGAGGAGTCTTGATGTGATCCGGTGCATTAGTGCTGGTACGATCGCACCTGATAACTTATACGCTTTAATTATATATATGTCTTTCATTTTCTTAAAAATTAGTAAATTAAAAAAAATGGATGTGCACATAAAAAATAGTCTGTAAATGAAAATATCGATAAAAAGAGGAGCACAAGGACTTCCCAGGAGGTCACCCATCCTAGTACTACTCTCGCCCAAGCACACTTAACTGCGGAGTTCTGATGGGATCCGGTGCATTAGTGCTGGTACGATCGCACCTGATAACTAATATGCTTTAATTATATATATGTCTTTCATTTTCGTAAAAATTAGTAAATTAAAAAAAATGGATGTGCAAATAAAAAATAGTCGGTAAATGAAAATATCGATAAAAAGAGGTGAAACACAAGGACTTCCCAGTAGCTCACCCATCCTAGTACTACTCTCGCCCAAGCACGCTTAACTGCGCAGTTCTGATGGGATCCGGTGCATTAGTGCTGGTATGATCGCACCTGATAACTAATACGCTTTAATTGTATATATGTCTTTCATTTTCGTAAAAATTAGTAAATTAAAAAAACGGATGTGCCAATAAAAAATAGTCGGTAAATGAAAATATCGATAAAAAGAGGTGCAACACAAGGACTTCCCAGGAGGTCACCCATCCTAGTACTACTCTCTCCCAAGCACGCTTAAATACAGAGTTCTGATGGGATCCGGTGCATTAGTGCTGGTATGATCGCACCTGATAACTAATACGCTTTAATTGTATATATGTCTTTCAATTTCGTAAAAATTAGTAAATTAAAAAAAATGGATGTGCAAATAAAAAATAGTCGGTAAATGAAAATATCGATAAAAAGAGGTGCAACACAAGGACTTCCCAGTAGGTCACCCATCCTAGTACTACTCTCGCCCAAGCACACTTAACTGCGGAGTTCTGATGGGATCCGGTGCATTAGTGCTGGTACGACCGCACCTGATAACTAATATGCTTTAATTATATATATGTCTTTCATTTTCGTAAAAATTAGTAAATTAAAAAAAATGGATGTGCAAATAAAAAATAGTCGGTAAATGAAAATATCGATAAAAAGAGGTGATACACAAGGACTTCCCAGTAGCTCACCCATCCTAGTACTACTCTCGCCCAAGCACGCTTAACTGCGCAGTTCTGAAGGGATCCGGTGCATTAGTGCTGGTATGATCGCACCTGATAACTAATACGCTTTAATTGTATATATGTCTTTCATTTTCGTAAAAATTAGTAAAATAAAAAAAAATGGATGTGCAAATAAAAAATAGTCGGTAAATGAAAATATCGATAAAAAGAGGTGCAACACAAGGACTTCCCAGGAAGTCACCCATCCTAGTACTACTCTCACCCAAGCACACTTAACTGCGGAGTTCTGATGGGATCCGGTGCATTAGTGCTGGTACGATCGCACCTGATAACTAATATGCTTTAATTATATATATGTCTTTCATTTTCGTAAAAATTAGTAAATTAAAAAAAATGGATGTGCAAATAAAAAATAGTCGGTAAATGAAAATATCGATAAAAAGAGGTGAAACACAAGGACTTCCCAGTAGCTCACCCATCCTAGTACTACTCTCGCCCAAGCACGCTTAACTGCGCAGTTCTGATGGGATCCGGTGCATTAGTGCTGGTATGATCGCACCTGATAACTAATACGCTTTAATTGTATATATGTCTTTCATTTTCGTAAAAATTAGTAAATTAAAAAAACGGATGTGCCAATAAAAAATAGTCGGTAAATGAAAATATCGATAAAAAGAGGTGCAACACAAGGACTTCCCAGGAGGTCACCCATCCTAGTACTACTCTCGCCCAAGCACGCTTAAATACAGAGTTCTGATGGGATCCGGTGCATTAGTGCTGGTATGATCGCACCTGATAACTAATACGCTTTAATTGTATATATGTCTTTCATTTTCGTAAAAATTAGTAAATTAAAAAAAATGGATGTGCAAATAAAAAATAGTCGGTAAATGAAAATATCGATAAAAAGAGGTGCAACACAAGGACTTCCCAGTAGGTCACCCATCCTAGTACTACTCTCGCCCAAGCACACTTAACTGCGGAGTTCTGATGGGATCCGGTGCATTAGTGCTGGTACGACCGCACCTGATAACTAATATGCTTTAATTATATATATGTCTTTCATTTTCGTAAAAATTAGTAAATTAAAAAAAATGGATGTGCAAATAAAAAATAGTCGGTAAATGAAAATATCGATAAAAAGAGGTGATACACAAGGACTTCCCAGTAGCTCACCCATCCTAGTACTACTCTCGCCCAAGCACGCTTAACTGCGCAGTTCTGATGGGATCCGGTGCATTAGTGCTGGTATGATCGCACCTGATAACTAATACGCTTTAATTGTATATATGTCTTTCATTTTCGTAAAAATTAGTAAAATAAAAAATAGTCGGTAAATGAAAATATCGATAAAAAGAGGTGCAACACAAGGACTTCCCAGGAAGTCACCCATCCTAGTACTACTCTCGCCCAAGCACGCTTAACTGCGGAGTTCTGATGGGATCCGGTGCATTAGTGCTGGTACGATCGCACCTGATAACTAATACGCTTTAATTGTATATATGTCTTTCATTTTCGTAAAAATTAGTAAATTAAAAAAAATGGATGTGCAAATAAAAAATAGTCGGTAAATGAAAACATCGATAAAAAGAGGTGCAACACAAGGACTTCGCAGGAGGTCACCAATCCTAGTACTACTCTCGCCCAAGCACGCTTAACTGAGGAGTCTTGATGTGATCCGGTGCATTAGTGCTGGTACGATCGCACCTGATAACTAATACGCTTTAATTGTATATATGTCTTTCATTTTCTTAAAAATTAGTAAATTAAAAAAAATGGATGTGCAAATAAAAAATAGTCTGTAAATGAAAATATCGATAAAAAGAGGAGCACAAGGACTTCCCAGGAGGTCACCCATCCTAGTACTACTCTCGCCCAGACACGCTTAACTGCGCAGTTCTAATGGGATCCGGTGCATTAGTGCTGGTATGATCGCACCTGATAACTAATACGCTTTAATTGTATATATGTCTTTCATTTTCGTAAAAATTAGTAAATTAAAAAAAAGGATGTGCCAATAAAAAATAGTCGGTAAATGAAAATATCGATAAAAAGAGGTGCAACACAAGGACTTCCCAGGAGGTCACCCATCCTAGTACTACTCTCGCCCAAGCACGCTTAAATACAGAGTTTTGATGGGATCCGGTGCATTAGTGCTGGTATGATCGCACCTGATAACTAATACGCTTTAATTGTATATATGTCTTTCATTTTCGTAAAAATTAGTAAATTAAAAAAATGGATGTGCAAATAAAAAATAGTCGGTAAATGAAAATATCGATAAAAAGAGGTGCAACACAAGGACTTCCCAGGAGGTCACCCATCCTAGTACTACTCTCGCCCAAGCACACTTAACTGCGGAGTTCTGATGGGATCCAGTGCATTAGTGCTGGTACGATCGCACCTAATAACTAATACGCTTTAATTATATATATTTCTTTCATTTTCGTAAAAATTAGTAAATTAAAAAAAATGGATGTGCAAATAAAAAATAGTCGGTAAATGAAAATATCGATAAAAAGAGGTGAAACACAAGGACTTCCCAGTAGCTCACCCATCCTAGTACTACTCTCGCCCAAGCACGCTTAACTGCGCAGTTCTGATGGGATCCGGTGCATTAGTGCTGGTAGGATCGCACCTGATAACTAATACGCTTTAAGTGTATATATGTCTTTCATTTTCGTAAAAATTAGTAAAATAAAAAAAATGGATGTGCAAATAAAAAATAGTCGGTAAATGAAAACATCGATAAAAAGAGGTGCAACACAAGGACTTCCAAGGAGGTCACCAATCCTAGTACTACTCTCGCCCAAGCACGCTTAACTGAGGAGTCTTGATGTGATCCGGTGCATTAGTGCTGGTACGATCGCACCTGATAACTTATACGCTTTAATTATATATATGTCTTTCATTTTCTTAAAAATTAGTAAATTAAAAAAAATGGATGTGCACATAAAAAATAGTCTGTAAATGAAAATATCGATAAAAAGAGGAGCACAAGGACTTCCCAGGAGGTCACCCATCCTAGTACTACTCTCGCCCAAGCACACTTAACTGCGGAGTTCTGATGGGATCCGGTGCATTAGTGCTGGTATGATCGCACCTGATAACTAATACGCTTTAATTGTATATATGTCTTTCATTTTCGTAAAAATTAGTAAAATAAAAAAAATGGATGTGCAAATAAAAAATAGTCGGTAAATGAAAACATCGATAAAAAGAGGTGCAACACAAGGACTTCCAAGGAGGTCACCAATCCTAGTACTACTCTCGCCCAAGCACGCTTAACTGAGGAGTCTTGATGTGATCCGGTGCATTAGTGCTGGTACGATCGCACCTGATAACTTATACGCTTTAATTATATATATGTCTTTCATTTTCTTAAAAATTAGTAAATTAAAAAAAATGGATGTGCACATAAAAAATAGTCTGTAAATGAAAATATCGATAAAAAAAGGAGCACAAGGACTTCCCAGGAGGTCACCCATCCTAGTACTACTCTCGCCCAAGCACACTTAACTGCGGAGTTCTGATGGGATCCAGTGCATTAGTGCTGGTACGATCGCACCTGATAACTAATATGCTTTAATTATATATATGTCTTTCATTTTCGTAAAAATTAGTAAATTAAAAAAAATGGATGTGCAAATAAAAAATAGTCGGTAAATGAAAATATCGATAAAAAGAGGTGAAACACAAGGACTTCCCAGTAGCTCACCCATCCTAGTACTACTCTCGCCCAAGCACGCTTAACTACGCAGTTCTGATGGGATCCGGTGCATTAGTGCTGGTATGATCGCACCTGATAACTTATACGCTTTAATTGTATATATGTCTTTCATTTTCGTAAAAATTAGTAAAATAAAAAAAAATGGATGTGCAAATAAAAAATAGTCGGTAAATGAAAATATCGATAAAAAGAGGTGCAACACAAGGACTTCCCAGGAAGTCACCCATCCTAGTACTACTCTCGCCCAAGCACGCTTAACTGCGGAGTTCTGATGGGATCCGGTGCATTAGTGCTGGTACGATCACACCTGATAACTAATACGCTTTAATTGTATATATGTCTTTCATTTTCGTAAAAATTAGTAAATTAAAAAAAATGGATGTGCAAATAAAAAATAGTCGGTAAATGAAAACATCGATAAAAAGAGGTGCAACACAAGGACTTCGCAGGAGGTCACCAATCCTAGTACTACTCTCGCCCAAGCACGCTTAACTGAGGAGTCTTGATGTGATCCGGTGCATTAGTGCTGGTACGATCGCACCTGATAACTAATACGCTTTAATTGTATATATGTCTTTCATTTTCTTAAAAATTAGTAAATTAAAAAAAATGGATGTGCAAATAAAAAATAGTCTGTAAATGAAAATATCGATAAAAAGAGGAGCACAAGGACTTCCCAGGAGGTCACCCATCCTAGTACTACTCTCGCCCAAGCACACTTAACTGCGGAGTTCTGATGGGATCCGGTGCATTAGTGCTGGTACGATCGCAACTGATAACTAATACGCTTTAATTGTATATATGTCTTTCATTTTCGTAAAAACTAGTAAAATAAAAAAAATGGATGTGCAAATAAAAAATAGTCGGTAAATGAAAACATCGATAAAAAGAGGTGCAACACAAGGACTTCCCAGGAGGTCACCAATCCTAGTACTACTCTCGCCCAAGCACGCTTAACTGAGGAGTCTTGATGTGATCCGGTGCATTAGTGCTGGTACGATCGCACCTGATAACTAATACGCTTTAATTGTATATATGACTTTCATTTTCGTAAAAATTAGTAAATTAAAAAAAATGGATGTGCAAATAAAAAATAGTCGGTAAATGAAAACATCGATAAAAAGAGGTGCAACACAAGGACTTCCCAGGAGGTCACCCATCCTAGTACTACTCTCGCCCAAGCACACTTAACTGCGGAGTTCTGATGGGATCCGGTGCATTAGTGCTGGTACGATCGCACCTGATAACTAATATGCTTTAATTATATATATGTCTTTCATTTTCGTAAAAATTAGTAAATTAAAAAAAATGGATGTGCAAATAAAGAATAGTCGGTAAATGAAAATATCGATAAAAAGAGGTGAAACACAAGGACTTCCCAGTAGCTCACCCATCCTAGTACTACTCTCGCCCAAGCACGCTTAACTGCGCAGTTCTGATGGGATCCGGTGCATTAGTGCTGGTATGATCGCACCTGATAACTTATACGCTTTAAGTGTATATATGTCTTTCATTTTCGTAAAAATTAGTAAAATAAAAAAAATGGATGTGCAAATAAAAAATAGTCGGTAAATGAAAACATCGATAAAAAGAGGTGCAACACAAGGACTTCCAAGGAGGTCACCAATCCTAGTACTACTCTCGCCCAAGCACGCTTAACTGAGGAGTCTTGATGTGATCCGGTGCATTAGTGCTGGTACGATCGCACCTGATAACTTATACGCTTTAATTATATATATGTCTTTCATTTTCTTAAAAATTAGTAAATTAAAAAAAATGGATGTGCACATAAAAAATAGTCTGTAAATGAAAATATCGATAAAAAGAGGAGCACAAGGACTTCCCAGGAGGTCACCCATCCTAGTACTACTCTCGCCCAAGCACACTTAACTGCGGAGTTCTGATGGGATCCGGTGCATTAGTGCTGGTACGATCGCACCTGATAACTAATATGCTTTAATTATATATATGTCTTTCATTTTCGTAAAAATTAGTAAATTAAAAAAAATGGATGTGCAAATAAAAAATAGTCGGTAAATGAAAATATCGATAAAAAGAGGTGAAACACAAGGACTTCCCAGTAGCTCACCCATCCTAGTACTACTCTCGCCCAAGCACGCTTAACTGCGCAGTTCTGATGGGATCCCGTGCATTAGTGCTGGTATGATCGCACCTGATAACTAATATGCTTTAATTGTATATATGTCTTTCATTTTCGTAAAAATTAGTAAATTAAAAAAACGGATGTGCCAATAAAAAATAGTCGGTAAATGAAAATATCGATAAAAAGAGGTGCAACACAAGGACTTCCCAGGAGGTCACCCATCCTAGTACTACTCTCGCCCAAGCACGCTTAAATTCAGAGTTCTGATGGGATCCGGTGCATTAGTGCTGGTATGATCGCACCTGATAACTAATACGCTTTAATTGTATATATGTCTTTCATTTTCGTAAAAATTAGTAAATTAAAAAAAATGGATGTGCAAATAAAAAATAGTCGGTAAATGAAAATATCGATAAAAAGAGGTGCAACACAAGGACTTCCCAGTAGGTCACCCATCCTAGTACTACTCTCGCCCAAGCACACTTAACTGCGGAGTTCTGATGGGATCCGGTGCATTAGTGCTGGTACGACCGCACCTGATAACTAATATGCTTTAATTATATATATGTCTTTCATTTTCGTAAAAATTAGTAAATTAAAAAAAATGGATGTGCAAATAAAAAATAGTCGGTAAATGAAAATATCGATAAAAAGAGGTGATACACAAGGACTTCCCAGTAGCTCACCCATCCTAGTACTACTCTCGCCCAAGCACGCTTAACTGCGCAGTTCTGATGGGATCCGGTGCATTAGTGCTGGTATGATCGCACCTGATAACTAATACGCTTTAATTGTATATATGTCTTTCATTTTCGTAAAAATTAGTAAAATAAAAAAAAATGGATGTGCAAATAAAAAATAGTCGGTAAATGAAAATATCGATAAAAAGAGGTGCAACACAAGGACTTCCCAGGAAGTCACCCATCCTAGTACTACTCTCGCCCAAGCACGCTTAACTGCGGAGTTCTGATGGGATCCGGTGCATTAGTGCTGGTACGATCGCACCTGATAACTAATACGCTTTAATTGTATATATGTCTTTCATTTTCGTAAAAATTAGTAAATTAAAAAAAATGGATGTGCAAATAAAAAATAGTCGGTAAATGAAAACATCGATAAAAAGAGGTGCAACACAAGGACTTCGCAGGAGGTCACCAATCCTAGTACTACTCTCGCCCAAGCACGCTTAACTGAGGAGTCTTGATGTGATCCGGTGCATTAGTGCTGGTACGATCGCACCTGATAACTAATACGCTTTAATTGTATATATGTCTTTCATTTTCTTAAAAATTAGTAAATTAAAAAAAATGGATGTGCAAATAAAAAATAGTCTGTAAATGAAAATATCGATAAAAAGAGGAGCACAAGGACTTCCCAGGAGGTCACCCATCCTAGTACTACTCTCGCCCAAGCACACTTAACTGCGGAGTTCTGATGGGATCCGGTGCATTAGTGCTGGTACGATCGCAACTGATAACTAATACGCTTTAATTGTATATATGTCTTTCATTTTCGTAAAAACTAGTAAAATAAAAAAAATGGATGTGCAAATAAAAAATAGTCGGTAAATGAAAACATCGATAAAAAGAGGTGCAACACAAGGACTTCGCAGGAGGTCACCAATCCTAGTACTACTCTCGCCCAAGCACGCTTAACTGAGGAGTCTTGATGTGATCCGGTGCATTAGTGCTGGTACGATCGCACCTGATAACTAATACGCTTTAATTGTATATATGTCTTTCATTTTCTTAAAAATTAGTAAATTAAAAAAAATGGATGTGCAAATAAAAAATAGTCTGTAAATGAAAATATCGATAAAAAGAGGAGCACAAGGACTTCCCAGGAGGTCACCCATCCTAGTACTACTCTCGCCCAGACACGCTTAACTGCGGAGTTCTAATGGGATCCGGTGCATTAGTGCTGGTATGATCGCACCTGATAACTAATACGCTTTAATTGTATATATGTCTTTCATTTTCGTAAAAATTAGTAAATTAAAAAAAAGGATGTGCCAATAAAAAATAGTCGGTAAATGAAAATATCGATAAAAAGAGGTGAAACACAAGGACTTCCCAGTAGCTCACCCATCCTAGTACTACTCTCGCCCAAGCACGCTTAACTGCGCAGTTCTGATGGGATCCGGTGCATTAGTGCTGGTATGATCGCACCTGATAACTAATACGCTTTAATTGTATATATGTCTTTCATTTTCGTAAAAATTAGTAAATTAAAAAAAATGGATGTGCAAATAAAAAATAGTCGGTAAATGAAAATATCGATAAAAAGAGGTGCAACACAAGGACTTCCCAGGAGGTCACCCATCCTAGTACTACTCTCGCCCAAGCACACTTAACTGCGGAGTTCTGATGGGATCCAGTGCATTAGTGCTGGTACGATCGCACCTGATAACTAATATGCTTTAATTATATATATGTCTTTCATTTTCGTAAAAATTAGTAAATTAAAAAAAATGGATGTGCAAATAAAAAATAGTCGGTAAATGAAAATATCGATAAAAAGAGGTGAAACACAAGGACTTCCCAGTAGCTCACCCATCCTAGTACTACTCTCGCCCAAGCACGCTTAACTGCGCAGTTTTGATGGGATCCGGTGCATTAGTGCTGGTACGACCGCACCTGATAACTAATATGCTTTAATTATATATATGTCTTTCATTTTCGTAAAAATTAGTAAATTAAAAAAAATGGATGTGCAAATAAAAAATAGTCGGTAAATGAAAACATCGATAAAAAGAGGTGCAACACAAGGACTTCCAAGGAGGTCACCAATCCTAGTACTACTCTCGCCCAAGCACGCTTAACTGAGGAGTCTTGATGTGATCCGGTGCATTAGTGCTGGTACGATCGCACCTGATAACTTTTACGCTTTAATTATATATATGTCTTTCATTTTCGTAAAAATTAGTAAATTAAAAAAAATGGATGTGCAAATAAAAAATAGTCGGTAAATGAAAACATCGATAAAAAGAGGTGCAACACAAGGACTTCGCAGGAGGTCACCAATCCTAGTACTACTCTCGCCCAAGCACGCTTAACTGAGGAGTCTTGATGTGATCCGGTGCATTAGTGCTGGTACGATCGCACCTGATAACTAATACGCTTTAATTGTATATATGTTTTTCATTTTCGTAAAAATTAGTAAATTAAAAAAAATAGATGTGCAAATAAAAAATAGTCGGTAAATGAAAATATCGATAAAAAGAGGTGAAACACAAGGACTTCCCAGTAGGTCACCCATCCTAGTACTACTCTCGCCCAAGCACGCTTAACTGAGCAGTTCTGATGGGATCCGGTGCATTAGTGCTGGTACGATCGCACCTGATAACTAATACGCTTTAATTGTATATATGTCTTTCATTTTCGTAAAAATTAGTTAAATAAAAAAAATAGATGTGCAAATAAAAAATAGTCGGTAAATGAAAATATCGATAAAAAGAGGTGCAACACAAGGACTTCCCAGGAGGTCACCCATCCTAGTACTACTCTCGCCCAAGCACACTTAACTGTAGAGTTCTGATGGGATCCGGTGCATTAGTGCTGGTACGATCGCACCTGATAACTAATATGCTTTAATTGTATATATGTCTTTCATTTTCGTAAAAATTAGTAAATTAAAAAAAATGGATGTGCAAATAAAAAATAGTCGGTAAATGAAAATATCGATAAAAAGAGGTGCAACACAAGGACTTCCCAGTAGGTCACCCATCCTAGTACTACTCTCGCCCAAGCACACTTAACTGCGGAGTTCTAATGGGATCCGGTGCATTAGTGCAGGTACGACCGCACCTGATAACTAATATGCTTTAATTATATATATGTCTTTCATTTTCGTAAAAATTAGTAAATTAAAAAAAATGGATGTGCAAATAAAAAATAGTCGGTAAATGAAAATATCGATAAAAAGAGGTGATACACAAGGACTTCCCAGTAGCTCACCCATCCTAGTACTACTCTCGCCCAAGCACGCTTAACTGCGCAGTTCTGATGGGATCCGGTGCATTAGTGCTGGTATGATCGCACCTGATAACTAATACGCTTTAATTGTATATATGTCTTTCATTTTCGTAAAAATTAGTAAAATAAAAAAAAATGGATGTGCAAATAAAAAATAGTCGGTAAATGAAAATATCGATAAAAAGAGGTGCAACACAAGGACTTCCCAGGAAGTCACCCATCCTAGTACTACTCTCGCCCAAGCACGCTTAACTGCGGAGTTCTGATGGGATCCGGTGCATTAGTGCTGGTACGATCGCACCTGATAACTAATACGCTTTAATTGTATATATGTCTTTCATTTTCGTAAAAATTAGTAAATTAAAAAAAATGGATGTGCAAATAAAAAATAGTCGGTAAATGAAAACATCGATAAAAAGAGGTGCAACACAAGGACTTCGCAGGAGGTCACCAATCCTAGTACTACTCTCGCCCAAGCACGCTTAACTGAGGAGTCTTGATGTGATCCGGTGCATTAGTGCTGGTACGATCGCACCTGATAACTAATACGCTTTAATTGTATATATGTCTTTCATTTTCGTAAAAATTAGTAAATTAAAAAAAATAGATGTGCAAATAAAAAATAGTCGGTAAATGAAAATATCGATAAAAAGAGGTGAAACACAAGGACTTCCCAGTAGGTCACCCATCCTAGTACTACTCTCGCCCAAGCACGCTTAACTGAGCAGTTCTGATGGGATCCGGTGCATTAGTGTTGGTACGATCGCACCTGATAACTAATACGCTTTAATTGTATATATGTCTTTCATTTTCGTAAAAATTAGTTAAATAAAAAAAATGGATGTGCAAATAAAAAATAGTCGGTAAATGAAAATATCGATAAAAAGAGGTGCAACACAAGGACTTCCCAGGAAGTCACCCATCCTAGTACTACTCTCGCCCAAGCACGCTTAACTGCGGAGTTCTGATGGGATCCGGTGCATTAGTGCTGGTATGATCGCAGCTGATAATTAATACGCTTTAATTGTATATATGTCTTTCATTTTCGTAAAAACTAGTAAAATAAAAAAAATGGATGTGCAAATAAAAAATAGTCGGTAAATGAAAACATCGATAAAAAGAGGTGCAACACAAGGACTTCCCAGGAGGTCACCAATCCTAGTACTACTCTCGCCCAAGCACGCTTAACTGAGGAGTCTTGATGTGATCCGGTGCATTAGTGCTGGTACGATCGCACCTGATAACTAATACGCTTTAATTGTATATATGTCTTTCATTTTCTTAAAAATTAGTAAATTAAAAAAAATGGATCTGCAAATAAAAAATAGTCTGTAAATGAAAATATCGATAAAAAGAGGAGCACAAGGACTTCCCAGGAGGTCACCCATCCTAGTACTACTCTCGCCCAGACACGCTTAACTGCGGAGTTCTGATGGGATCCGGTGCATTAGTGCTGGTACGATCGCAACTGATAACTAATACGCTTTAATTGTATATATGTCTTTCATTTTCGTAAAAATTAGTAAATTAAAAAAAAGGATGTGCCAATAAAAAATAGTCGGTAAATGAAAATATCGATAAAAAGAGGTGCAACACAAGGACTTCCCAGGAGGTCACCCATCCTAGTACTACTCTCGCCCAAGCACGCTTAACTACATAGTTCTGATGGGATCCGGTGCATTAGTGCTGGTATGATCGCACCTGATAACTAATACGCTTTAATTGTATATATGTCTTTCATTTTCGTAAAAATTAGTAAATTAAAAAAAATGGATGTGCAAATAAAAAATAGTCGGTAAATGAAAATATCGATAAAAAGAGGTGCAACACAAGGACTTCCCAGGAGGTCACCCATCCTAGTACTACTCTCGCCCAAGTACGCTTAACTGCGCAGTTCTGATGGGATCCGGTGCATTAGTGCTGGTATGATCGCACCAGATAACTAATACGCTTTAATTGTATATATGTCTTTCATTTTCGTAAAAATTAGTTAAATAAAAAAAATGGATGTGCAAATAAAAAATAGTCGGTAAATGAAAATATCGATAAAAAGAGGTGCAACACAAGGACTTCCCAGGAAGTCACCCATCCTAGTACTACTCTCGCCCAAGCACGCTTAACTGCGGAGTTCCGATGGGATCCGGTGCATTAGTGCTGGTATGATCGCAGCTGATAACTAATACGCTTTAATTGTATATATGTCTTTCATTTTCGTAAAAACTAGTAAAATAAAAAAAATGGATGTGCAAATAAAAAATAGTCGGTAAATGAAAACATCGATAAAAAGAGGTGCAACACAAGGACTTCCCAGGAGGTCACCAATCCTAGTACTACTCTCGCCCAAGCACGCTTAACTGAGGAGTCTTGATGTGATCCGGTGCATTAGTGCTGGTACGATCGCACCTGATAACTTATACGCTTTAATTGTATATATGTCTTTCATTTTCTTAAAAATTAGTAAATTAAAAAAAATGGATGTGCAAATAAAAAATAGTCGGTAAATGAAAATATCGATAAAAAGAGGTGAAACACAAGGACTTCCCAGTAGCTCACCCATCCTAGTACTACTCTCGCCCAAGCACGCTTAACTGCGCAGTTCTGATGGGATCCGGTGCATTAGTGCTGGTATGATCGCACCTGATAACTAATACGCTTTAATTGTATATATGTCTTTCATTTTCGTAAAAATTAGTAAATTAAAAAAAAGGATGTGCCAATAAAAAATAGTCGGTAAATGAAAATATCGATAAAAAGAGGTGCAACACAAGGACTTCCCAGGAGGTCACCCATCCTAGTACTACTCTCGCCCAAGCACGCTTAAATACAGAGTTCTGATGGGATCCGGTGCATTAGTGCTGGTATGATCGCACCTGATAACTAATACGCTTTAATTGTATATATGTCTTTCATTTTCGTAAAAATTAGTAAATTAAAAAAAATGGATGTACAAATAAAAAATAGTCGGTAAATGAAAATATCGATAAAAAGAGGTGCAACACAAGGACTTCCCAGTAGGTCACCCATCCTAGTACTACTCTCGCCCAAGCACACTTAACTGCGGAGTTCTGATGGGATCCGGTGCATTAGTGCTAGTACGACCGCACCTGATAACTAATATGCTTTAATTATATATATGTCTTTCATTTTCGTAAAAATTAGTAAATTAAAAAAAATGGATCTGCAAATAAAAAATAGTCGGTAAATGAAAATATCGATAAAAAGAGGTGATACACAAGGACTTCCCAGTAGCTCACCCATCCTAATACTACTCTCGCCCAAGCACGCTTAACTGCGCAGTTCTGATGGGATCCGGTGCATTAGTGCTGGTATGATCGCACCTGATAACTAATACGCTTTAATTGTATATATGTCTTTCATTTTCGTAAAAATTAGTAAAATAAAAAAAATGGATGTGCAAACAAAAAATAGTCGGTAAATGAAAATATCGATAAAAAGAGGTGCAACACAAGGACTTCCCAGGAAGTCACCCATCCTAGTACTACTCTCGCCCAAGCACGCTTAACTGCGGAGTTCTGATGGGATCCGGTGCATTAGTGCTGGTACGATCGCACCTGATAACTAATACGCTTTAATTGTATATATGTCTTTCATTTTCGTAAAAATTAGTAAATTAAAAAGAATGGATGTGCAAATAAAAAATAGTCGGTAAATGAAAATATCGATAAAAAGAGGTGCAACACAAGGACTTCCCAGGAGGTCACCCATCCTAGTACTACTCTCGCCCAAGCACACTTAACTGCAGAGTTCTAATGGGATCCGGTGCATTCGTGCTGGTACGATCGCACCTGATAACTAATACGCTTTAATTGTATATATGTCTTTCATTTTCGTAAAAATTAGTAAATTAAAAAAAAGGATGTGCCAATAAAAAATAGTCGGTAAATGAAAATATCGATAAAAAGAGGTGTAACACAAGGACTTCCCAGGAGGTCACCCATCCTAGTACTACTCTCGCCCAAGCACGCTTAACTACAGAGTTCTGATGGGATCTGGTGCATTAGTGCTGGTATGATCGCACCTGATAACTAATACGCTTTAATTGTATATATGTCTTTCATTTTCGTAAAAATTAGTAAATTAAAAAAAATGGATGTGCAAATAAAAAATAGTCGGTAAATGAAAATATCGATAAAAAGAGGTGAAACACAAGGACTTCCCAGTAGCTCACCCATCCTAGTACTACTCTCGCCCAAGCACGCTTAACTGCGCAGTTCTGATGGGATCCGGTGCATTAGTGCTGGTATGATCGCACCTGATAACTAATACGCTTTAATTGTATATATGTCTTTCATTTTCGTAAAAATTAGTAAATTAAAAAAAAGGATGTGCCAATAAAAAATAGTCGGTAAATGAAAATATCGATAAAAAGAGGTGCAACACAAGGACTTCCCAGGAGGTCACCCATCCTAGTACTACTCTCGCCCAAGCACGCTTAAATACAGAGTTCTGATGGGATCCGGTGCATTAGTGCTGGTATGATCGCACCTGATAACTAATACGCTTTAATTGTATATATGTCTTTCATTTTCGTAAAAATTAGTAAATTAAAAAAAATGGATGTACAAATAAAAAATAGTCGGTAAATGAAAATATCGATAAAAAGAGGTGCAACACAAGGACTTCCCAGTAGGTCACCCATCCTAGTACTACTCTCGCCCAAGCACACTTAACTGCGGAGTTCTGATGGGATCCGGTGCATTAGTGCTAGTACGACCGCACCTGATAACTAATATGCTTTAATTATATATATGTCTTTCATTTTCGTAAAAATTAGTAAATTAAAAAAAATGGATGTGCAAATAAAAAATAGTCGGTAAATGAAAATATCGATAAAAAGAGGTGATACACAAGGACTTCCCAGGAAGTCACCCATCCTAGTACTACTCTCGCCCAAGCACGCTTAACTGCGGAGTTCTGATGGGATCCGGTGCATTAGTGCTGGTACGATCGCAACTGATAACTAATACGCTTTAATTGTATATATGTCTTTCATTTTCGTAAAAATTAGTAAATTAAAAAAAATGGATGTGCAAATAAAAAATAGTCGGTAAATGAAAATATCGATAAAAAGAGGTGATACACAAGGACTTCCCAGGAAGTCACCCATCCTAGTACTACTCTCGCCCAAGCACGCTTAACTGCGGAGTTCTGATGGGATCCGGTGCATTAGTGCTGGTACGATCGCACCTGATAACTAATACGCTTTAATTGTATATATGTCTTTCATTTTCGTAAAAATTAGTAAATTAAAAAGAATGGATGTGCAAATAAAAAATAGTCGGTAAATGAAAATATCGATAAAAAGAGGTGCAACACAAGGACTTCCCAGGAGGTCACCCATCCTAGTACTACTCTCGCCCAAGCACACTTAACTGCAGAGTTCTAATGGGATCCGGTGCATTAGTGCTGGTACGATCGCAACTGATAACTAATACGCTTTAATTGTATATATGTCTTTCATTTTCGTAAAAACTAGTAAAATAAAAAAAATGGATGTGCAAATAAAAATTAGTCGGTAAATGAAAATATCGATAAAAAGAGGTGAAACACAAGGACTTCCCAGGAGGTCACCCATCCTAGTACTACTCTCGCCCAGACACGCTTAACTGCGGAGTTCTGATGGGATCCGGTGCATTAATGCTGGTATGATCGCACCTGATAACTAATACGCTTTAATTGTATATATGTCTTTCATTTTCGTAAAAATTAGTAAATTAAAAATAATGGATGTGCAAATAAAAAATAGTCGATAAATGAAAATATCGATAAAAAGAGGTGCAACACAAGGACTTCCCAGGAGGTCACCCATCCTAGTACTACTCTCGCCCAAGCACGCTTAGCTGCGGAGTTCTGATGGGATCCGGTGCATTAGTGCTGGTACGATCGCAACTGATAACTAATACGCTTTAATTGTATATATGTCTTTCATTTTCGTAAAAACTAGTAAAATAAAAAAAATGGATGTGCAAATAAAAATTAGTCGGTAAATGAAAATATCGATAAAAAGAGGTGAAACACAAGGACTTCCCAGGAGGTCACCCATCCTAGTACTACTCTCGCCCAGACACGCTTAACTGCGGAGTTCTGATGGGATCCGGTGCATTAATGCTGGTATGATCGCACCTGATAACTAATACGCTTTAATTGTATATATGTCTTTCATTTTCGTAAAAATTAATAAATTAAAAAAAAGGATGTGCCAATAAAAAATAGTCGGTAAATGAAAATATCGATAAAAAGAGGTGTAACACAAGGACTTCCCAGGAGGTCACCCATCCTAGTACTACTCTCGCCCAAGCACGCTTAACTACAGAGTTCTGATGGGATCCGGTGCATTAGTGCTGGTATGATCGCACCTGATAACTAATACGCTTTAATTGTATATATGTCTTTCATTTTCGTAAAAATTAGTAAATTAAAAAGAATGGATGTGCAAATAAAAAATAGTCGGTAAATGAAAATATCGATAAAAAGAGGTGCAACACAAGGACTTCCCAGGAGGTCACCCATCCTAGTACTACTCTCGCCCAAGCAAACTTAACTGCAGAGTTCTGATGGGATCCGGTGCATTAGTGCTGGTACGATCGCACCTGATAACTAATATGCTTTAATTGTATATATGTCTTTCATTTTCGTAAAAATTAGTAAATTAAAAAAAATGGATGTGCAAATAAAAAATAGTCGGTAAATGAAAATATCGATAAAAAGAGGTGCAACACAAGGACTTCCCAGGAGGTCACCCATCCTAGTACTACTCTCGCCCAAGCACCCTTAACTGTAGAGTTCTGATGGGATCCGGTGCATTAGTGCTGGTACGATCGCACCTGATAACTAATATGCTTTAATTGTATATATGTCTTTCATATTCGTAAAAATTAGTAAATTAAAAAAAATGGATGTGCAAATAAAAAATAGTCGGTAAATGAAAATATCGATAAAAAGAGGTGCAACACAAGGACTTCCCAGGAGGTCACCCATCCTAGTACTACTCTCGCCCAAGCACGCTTAGCTGCGGAGTTCTGATGGGATCCGGTGCATTAGTGCTGGTACGATCGCAACTGATAACTAATACGCTTTAATTGTATATATGTCTTTCATTTTCGTAAAAATTAGTAAATTAAAAAAAAGGATGTGCCAATAAAAAATAGTCGGTAAATGAAAATATCGATAAAAAGAGGTGCAACACAAGGACTTCCCAGGAGGTCACCCATCCTAGTACTACTCTCGCCCAAGCAAACTTAACTGCAGAGTTCTGATGGGATCCGGTGCATTAGTGCTGGTACGATCGCATCTGATAACTAATATGCTTTAATTGTATATATGTCTTTAATTTTCGTAAAAATTAGTAAATTAAAAAAAATGGATGTGCAAATAAAAAATAGTCGGTAAATGAAAATATCGATAAAAAGAGGTGCAACACAAGGACTTCCCAGGAGGTCACCCATCCTAGTACTACTCTCGCCCAAGCACACTTAACTGCAGAGTTCTGATGGGATCCGGTGCATTAGTGCTGGTACGATCGCACCTGATAACTAATATGCTTTAATTGTATATATGTCTTTCATTTTCGTAAAAATTAGTAAATTAAAAAAAATGGATGTGCAAATAAAAAATAGTCGGTAAATGAAAATATCGATAAAAAGAGGTGCAACACAAGGACTTCCCAGGAGGTCACCCATCCTAGTACTACTCTCGCCCAAGCACGCTTAGCTGCGGAGTTCTGATGGGATCCGGTGCATTAGTGCTGGTACGATCGCAACTGATAACTAATACGCTTTAATTGTATATATGTCTTTCATTTTCGTAAAAATTAGTAAATTAAAAAAAAGGATGTGCCAATAAAAAATAGTCGGTAAATGAAAATATCGATAAAAAGAGGTGCAACACAAGGACTTCCCAGGAGGTCACCCATCCTAGTACTACTCTCGCCCAAGCACGCTTAGCTGCGGAGTTCTGATGGGATCCGGTGCATTAGTGCTGGTACGATCGCAACTGATAACTAATACGCTTTAATTGTATATATGTCTTTCATTTTCGTAAAAATTAGTAAATTAAAAAAAAGGATGTGCCAATAAAAAATAGTCGGTAAATGAAAATATCGATAAAAAGAGGTGCAACACAAGGACTTCCCAGGAGGTCACCCATCCTAGTACTACTCTCGCCCAAGCACGCTTAGCTGCGGAGTTCTGATGGGATCCGGTGCATTAGTGCTGGTACGATCGCAACTGATAACTAATACGCTTTAATTGTATATATGTCTTTCATTTTCGTAAAAATTAGTAAATTAAAAAAAAGGATGTGCCAATAAAAAATAGTCGGTAAATGAAAATATCGATAAAAAGAGGTGCAACACAAGGACTTCCCAGGAGGTCACCCATCCTAGTACTACTCTCGCCCAAGCAAACTTAACTGCAGAGTTCTGATGGGATCCGGTGCATTAGTGCTGGTACGATCGCATCTGATAACTAATATGCTTTAATTGTATATATGTCTTTAATTTTCGTAAAAATTAGTAAATTAAAAAAAATGGATGTGCAAATAAAAAATAGTCGGTAAATGAAAATATCGATAAAAAGAGGTGCAACACAAGGACTTCCCAGGAGGTCACCCATCCTAGTACTACTCTCGCCCAAGCACCCTTAACTGCAGAGTTCTGATGGGATCCGGTGCATTAGTGCTGGTACGATCGCACCTGATAACTAATATGCTTTAATTGTATATATGTCTTTCATTTTCGTAAAAATTAGTAAATTAAAAAAAATGGATGTGCAAATAAAAAATAGTCGGTAAATGAAAATATCGATAAAAAGAGGTGCAACACAAGGACTTCCCAGGAGGTCACCCATCCTAGTACTACTCTCGCCCAAGCACGCTTAGCTGCGGAGTTCTGATGGGATCCGGTGCATTAGTGCTGGTACGATCGCAACTGATAACTAATACGCTTTAATTGTATATATGTCTTTCATTTTCGTAAAAATTAGTAAATTAAAAAAAAGGATGTGCCAATAAAAAATAGTCGGTAAATGAAAATATCGATAAAAAGAGGTGCAACACAAGGACTTCCCAGGAGGTCACCCATCCTAGTACTACTCTCGCCCAAGCACGCTTAGCTGCGGAGTTCTGATGGGATCCGGTGCATTAGTGCTGGTACGATCGCAACTGATAACTAATACGCTATAATTGTATATTTGTCTTTCATTTTCGTAAAAACTAGTAAAATAAAAAAAATGGATGTGCAAATAAAAATTAGTCGGTAAATGAAAATATCGATAAAAAGAGGTGAAACACAAGGACTTCCCAGGAGGTCACCCATCCTAGTACTACTCTCGCACAAACACGCTTAACTGCGGAGTTCTGATGGGATCCGGTGCATTAGTGCTGGTATGATCGCACCTGATAACTAATACGCTTTAATTGTATATATGTCTTTCATTTTCGTAAAAATTAGTAAATTAAAAAAAAGGATGTGCCAATAAAAAATAGTCGGTAAATGAAAATATCGATAAAAAGAGGTGTAACACAAGGACTTCCCAGGAGGTCACCCATCCTAGTACTACTCTCGCCCAAGCAAACTTAACTGCAGAGTTCTGATGGGATCCGGTGCATTAGTGCTGGTACGATCGCACCTGATAACTAATATGCTTTAATTGTATATATGTCTTTCAATTTCGTAAAAATTAGTAAATTAAAAAAAATGGATGTGCAAATAAAAAATAGTCGGTAAATGAAAATATCGATAAAAAGAGGTGCAACACAAGGACTTCCCAGGAGGTCACCCATCCTAGTACTACTCTCGCCCAAGCACACTTAACTGCAGAGTTCTGATGGGATCCGGTGCATTAGTGCTGGTACGATCGCACCTGATAACTAATATGCTTTAATTGTATATATGTCTTTCATATTCGTAAAAATTAGTAAATTAAAAAAAATGGATGTGCAAATAAAAAATAGTCGGTAAATGAAAATATCGATAAAAAGAGGTGCAACACAAGGACTTCCCAGGAGGTCACCCATCCTAGTACTACTCTCGCCCAAGCACGCTTAGCTGCGGAGTTCTGATGGGATCCGGTGCATTAGTGCTGGTACGATCGCAACTGATAACTAATACGCTTTAATTGTATATATGTCTTTCATTTTCGTAAAAATTAGTAAATTAAAAAAAGGATGTGCCAATAAAAAATAGTCGGTAAATGAAAATATCGATAAAAAGAGGTGCAACACAAGGACTTCCCAGGAGGTCACCCATCCTAGTACTACTCTCGCCCAAGCACGCTTAGCTGCGGAGTTCTGATGGGATCCGGTGCATTAGTGCTGGTACGATCGCAACTGATAACTAATATGCTTTAATTGTATATATGTCTTTAATTTTCGTAAAAATTAGTAAATTAAAAAAAATGGATGTGCAAATAAAAAATAGTCGGTAAATGAAAATATCGATAAAAAGAGGTGCAACACAAGGACTTCCCAGGAGGTCACCCATCCTAGTACTACTCTCGCCCAAGCACACTTAACTGCAGAGTTCTGATGGGATCCGGTGCATTAGTGCTGGTACGATCGCACCTGATAACTAATATGCTTTAATTGTATATATGTCTTTCATTTTCGTAAAAATTAGTAAATTAAAAAAAATGGATGTGCAAATAAAAAATAGTCGGTAAATGAAAATATCGATAAAAAGAGGTGCAACACAAGGACTTCCCAGGAGGTCACCCATCCTAGTACTACTCTCGCCCAAGCACGCTTAGCTGCAGAGTTCTGATGGGATCCGGTGCATTAGTGCTGGTACGATCGCAACTGATAACTAATACGCTTTAATTGTATATATGTCTTTCATTTTCGTAAAAATTAGTAAATTTAAAAAAAGGATGTGCCAATAAAAAATAGTCGGTAAATGAAAATATCGATAAAAAGAGGTGCAACACAAGGACTTCCCAGGAGGTCACCCATCCTAGTACTACTCTCGCCCAAGCACGCTTAGCTGCGGAGTTCTGATGGGATCCGGTGCATTAGTGCTGGTACGATCGCAACTGATAACTAATACGCTATAATTGTATATTTGTCTTTCATTTTCGTAAAAACTAGTAAAATAAAAAAAATGGATGTGCAAATAAAAATTAGTCGGTAAATGAAAATATCGATAAAAAGAGGTGAAACACAAGGACTTCCCAGGAGGTCACCCATCCTAGTACTACTCTCGCACAAACACGCTTAACTGCGGAGTTCTGATGGGATCCGGTGCATTAGTGCTGGTATGATCGCACCTGATAACTAATACGCTTTAATTGTATATATGTCTTTCATTTTCGTAAAAATTAGTAAATTAAAAAAAAGGATGTGCCAATAAAAAATAGTCGGTAAATGAAAATATCGATAAAAAGAGGTGCAACACAAGGACTTCCCAGGAGGTCACCCATCCTAGTACTACTCTCGCCCAAGCACGCTTAGCTGCGGAGTTCTGAAGGGATCCGGTGCATTAGTGCTGGTACGATCGCAACTGATAACTAATACGCTTTAATTGTATATATGTCTTTCATTTTCGTAAAAATTAGTAAATTAAAAAAAAGGATGTGCCAATAAAAAATAGTCGGTAAATGAAAATATCGATAAAAAGAGGTGCAACACAAGGACTTCCCAGGAGGTCACCCATCCTAGTACTACTCTCGCCCAAGCACGCTTAGCTGCGGAGTTCTGATGGGATCCGGTGCATTAGTGCTGGTACGATCGCAACTGATAACTAATACGCTATAATTGTATATTTGTCTTTCATTTTCGTAAAAACTAGTAAAATAAAAAAAATGGATGTGCAAATAAAAATTAGTCGGTAAATGAAAATATCGATAAAAAGAGGTGAAACACAAGGACTTCCCAGGAGGTCACCCATCCTAGTACTACTCTCGCCCAAGCACGCTTAACTACAGAGTTCTGATGGGATCCGGTGCATTAGTGCTGGTATGATCGCACCTGATAACTAATACGCTTTAATTGTATATATGTCTTTCATTTTCGTAAAAATTAGTAAATTAAAAAGAATGGATGTGCAAATAAAAAATAGTCGGTAAATGAAAATATCGATAAAAAGAGGTGCAACACAAGGACTTCCCAGGAGGTTACCCATCCTAGTACTACTCTCGCCAAAGCAAACTTAACTGCAGAGTTCTGATGGGATCCGGTGCATTAGTGCTGGTACGATCGCACCTGATAACTAATATGCTTTAATTGTATATATGTCTTTCATTTTCGTAAAAATTAGTAAATTAAAAAAAATGGATGTGCAAATAAAAAATAGTCGGTAAATGAAAATATCGATAAAAAGAGGTGCAACACAAGGACTTCCCAGGAGGTCACCCATCCTAGTACTACTCTCGCACAAACACGCTTAACTGCGGAGTTCTGATGGGATCCGGTGCATTAGTGCTGGTATGATCGCACCTGATAACTAATACGCTTTAATTGTATATATGTCTTTCATTTTCGTAAAAATTAGTAAATTAAAAAAAAGGATGTGCCAATAAAAAATAGTCGGTAAATGAAAATATCGATAAAAAGAGGTGTAACACAAGGACTTCCCAGGAGGTCACCCATCCTAGTACTACTCTCGCCCAAGCACGCTTAACTACAGAGTTCTGATGGGATCCGGTGCATTAGTGCTGGTATGATCGCATCTGATAACTAATACGCTTTAATTGTATATATGTCTTTCATTTTCGTAAAAATTAGTAAATTAAAAAGAATGGATGTGCAAATAAAAAATAGTCGGTAAATGAAAATATCGATAAAAAGAGGTGCAACACAAGGACTTCCCAGGAGGTCACCCGTCCTAGTACTACTCTCGCCCAAGCAAACTTAACTGCAGAGTTCTGATGGGATCCGGTGCATTAGTGCTGGTATGATCGCATCTGATAACTAATACGCTTTAATTGTATATATGTCTTTCATTTTCGTAAAAATTAGTAAATTAAAAAGAATGGATGTGCAAATAAAAAATAGTCGGTAAATGAAAATATCGATAAAAAGAGGTGCAACACAAGGACTTCCCAGGAGGTCACCCATCCTAGTACTACTCTCGCCCAAGCAAACTTAACTGCAGAGTTCTGATGGGATCCGGTGCATTAGTGCTGGTACGATCGCACCTGATAACTAATATGCTTTAATTGTATATATGTCTTTCATTTTCGTAAAAATTAGTAAATTAAAAAAAATGGATGTGCAAATAAAAAATAGTCGGTAAATGAAAATATCGATAAAAAGAGGTGCAACACAAGGACTTCCCAGGAGGTCACCCATCCTAGTACTACTCTCGCCCAAGCACACTTAACTGCAAAGTTCTGATGGGATCCGGTGCATTAGTGCTGGTACGATCGCAACTGATAACTAATACGCTATAATTGTATATTTGTCTTTCATTTTCGTAAAAACTAGTAAAATAAAAAAAATGGATGTGCAAATAAAAATTAGTCGGTAAATGAAAATATCGATAAAAAGAGGTGAAACACAAGGACTTCCCAGGAGGTCACCCATCCTAGTACTACTCTCGCCCAAGCACGCTTAACTGCGGAGTTCTGATGGGATCCGGTGCATTAGTGCTGGTACGATCGCACCTGATAACTAATACGCTTTAATTGTATATATGTCTTTCATTTTCGTAAAAATTAGTAAAATAAAAAAAATGGATGTGCAAATAAAAAATAGTCGGTAAATGAAAATATCGATAAAAAGAGGTGCAACACAAGGACTTCCCAGGAAGTCACCCATCCTAGTATTACTCTCGCCCAAGCACGCTTAACTGCGGAGTTCTGATGGGATCCGGTACATTAGTGCTGGTACGATCGCACCTGATAACTAATACGCTTTAATTGTATATATGTCTTTCATTTTCGTAAAAATTAGTAAATTAAAAAAAAGGATGTGCCAATAAAAAATAGTCGGTAAATGAAAATATCGATATAAAGAGGTGTAACACAAGGACTTCCCAGGAGGTCACCCATCCTAGTACTACTCTCGCCCAAGCACGCTTAACTACAGAGTTCTGATGGGATCCGGTGCATTAGTGCTGGTACGATCGCAACTGATAACTAATACGCTATAATTGTATATTTGTCTTTCATTTTCGTAAAAACTAGTAAAATAAAAAAAATGGATGTGCAAATAAAAATTAGTCGGTAAATGAAAATATCGATAAAAAGAGGTGAAACACAAGGACTTCCCAGGAGGTCACCCATCCTAGTACTACTCTCGCCCAAGCACGCTTAACTGCGGAGTTCTGATGGGATCCGGTGCATTAGTGCTGGTACGATCGCACCTGATAACTAATACGCTTTCATTGTATATATGTCTTTCATTTTCGTAAAAATTAGTAAAATAAAAAAAATGGATGTGCAAATAAAAAATAGTCGGTAAATGAAAATATCGATAAAAAGAGGTGCAACACAAGGACTTCCCAGGAAGTCACCCATCCTAGTATTACTCTCGCCCAAGCACGCTTAACTGCGGAGTTCTGATGGGATCCGGTACATTAGTGCTGGTACGATCGCACCTGATAACTAATACCCTTTAATTGTATATATGTCTTTCATTTTCGTAAAAATTAGTAAATTAAAAAGAATGGATGTGCAAATAAAAAATAGTCGGTAAATGAAAATATCGATAAAAAGAGGTGCAACACAAGGACTTCCCCAGAGGTCACCCATCCTAGTACTACTCTCGCCCAAGCACACTTAACTGCAAAGTTCTAATGGGATCCGGTGCATTCGTGCTGGTACGATCGCACCTGATAACTAATACGCTTTAATTGTATATATGTCTTTCATTTTTGTAAAAATTAGTAAATTAAAAAAAAGGATGTGCCAATAAAAAATAGTCGGTAAATGAAAATATCGATAAAAAGAGGTGTAACACAAGGACTTCCCAGGAGGTCACCCATCCTAGTACTACTCTCGCCCAAGCACGCTTAACTACAGAGTTCTGATGGGATCCGGTGCATTAGTGCTGGTATGATCGCACCTGATAACTAATACGCTTTAATTGTATATATGTCTTTCATTTTCGTAAAAATTAGTAAATTAAAAAAAATGGATGTGCAAATAAAAAATAGTCGGTAAATGAAAATATCGATAAAAAGAGGTGCAACACAAGGACTTCCCAGGAGGTCACCCATCCTAGTACTACTCTCGCCCAAGCACGCTTAGCTGCGGAGTTCTGATGGGATCCGGTGCATTAGTGCTGGTACGATCGCAACTGATAACTAATACGCTTTAATTGTATATATGTCTTTCATTTTCGTAAAAACTAGTAAAATAAAAAAAATGGATGTGCAAATAAAAATTAGTCGGTAAATGAAAATATCGTTAAAAAGAGGTGAAACACAAGGACTTCCCAGGAGGTCACCCATCCTAGTACTACTCTCGCCCAGACACGCTTAACTGCGGAGTTCTGATGGGATCCGGTGCATTAGTGCTGGTATGATCGCACCTGATAACTAATACGCTTTAATTGTATATATGTCTTTCATTTTCGTAAAAATTAGTAAATTAAAAAAAAGGATGTGCCAATAAAAAATAGTCGGTAAATGAAAATATCGATAAAAAGAGGTGTAACACAAGGACTTCCCAGGAGGTCACCCATCCTAGTACTATTCTCGCCCAAGCACGCTTAACTACAGAGTTCTGATGGGATCCGGTGCATTAGTGCTGGTATGATCGCACCTGATAACTAATACGCTTTAATTGTATATATGTCTTTCATTTTCGTAAAAATAAGTAAATTAAAAAGAATGGATGTGCAAATAAAAAATAGTCAGTAAATGAAAATATCGATAAAAAGAGGTGCAACACAAGGACTCCCCAGGAGGTCACCCATCCTAGTACTACTCTCGCCCAAGCAAACTTAACTGCAGAGTTCTGATGGGATCCGGTGCATTAGTGCTGGTACGATCGCACCTGATAACTAATATGCTTTAATTGTATATATGTCTTTCATTTTCGTAAAAATTAGTAAAATAAAAAAAATGGATGTGCAAATAAAAAATAGTCGGTAAATGAAAATATCGATAAAAAGAGGTGCAACACAAGGACTTCCCAGGAAGTCACCCATCCTAGTATTACTCTCGCCCAAGCACGCTTAACTGCGGAGTTCTGATGGGATCCGGTACATTAGTGCTGGTACGATCGCACCTGATAACTAATACGCTTTAATTGTATATATGTCTTTCATTTTCGTAAAAATTAGTAAATTAAAAAGAATGGATGTGCAAATAAAAAATAGTCGGTAAATGAAAATATCGATAAAAAGAGGTGCAACACAAGGACTTCCCCAGAGGTCACCCATCCTAGTACTACTCTCGCCCAAGCACACTTAACTGCAGAGTTCTAATGGGATCCGGTGCATTCGTGCTGGTACGATCGCACCTGATAACTAATACGCTTTAATTGTATATATGTCTTTCATTTTTGTAAAAATTAGTAAATTAAAAAAAAGGATGTGCCAATAAAAAATAGTCGGTAAATGAAAATATCGATAAAAAGAGGTGTAACACAAGGACTTCCCAGGAGGTCACCCATCCTAGTACTACTCTCGCCCAAGCACGCTTAACTACAGAGTTCTGATGGGATCCGGTGCATTAGTGCTGGTATGATCGCACCTGATAACTAATACGCTTTAATTGTATATATGTCTTTCATTTTCGTAAAAATTAGTAAATTAAAAAAAATGGATGTGCAAATAAAAAATAGTCGGTAAATGAAAATATCGATAAAAAGAGGTGCAACACAAGGACTTCCCAGGAGGTCACCCATCCTAGTACTACTCTCGCCCAAGCACGCTTAGCTGCGGAGTTCTGATGGGATCCGGTGCATTAGTGCTGGTACGATCGCAACTGATAACTAATACGCTTTAATTGTATATATGTCTTTCATTTTCGTAAAAACTAGTAAAATAAAAAAAATGGATGTGCAAATAAAAATTAGTCGGTAAATGAAAATATCGTTAAAAAGAGGTGAAACACAAGGACTTCCCAGGAGGTCACCCATCCTAGTACTACTCTCGCCCAGACACGCTTAACTGCGGAGTTCTGATGGGATCCGGTGCATTAGTGCTGGTATGATCGCACCTGATAACTAATACGCTTTAATTGTATATATGTCTTTCATTTTCGTAAAAATTAGTAAATTAAAAAAAAGGATGTGCCAATAAAAAATAGTCGGTAAATGAAAATATCGATAAAAAGAGGTGTAACACAAGGACTTCCCAGGAGGTCACCCATCCTAGTACTATTCTCGCCCAAGCACGCTTAACTACAGAGTTCTGATGGGATCCGGTGCATTAGTGCTGGTATGATCGCACCTGATAACTAATACGCTTTAATTGTATATATGTCTTTCATTTTCGTAAAAATTAGTAAATTAAAAAGAATGGATGTGCAAATAAAAAATAGTCAGTAAATGAAAATATCGATAAAAAGAGGTGCAACACAAGGACTCCCCAGGAGGTCACCCATCCTAGTACTACTCTCGCCCAAGCAAACTTAACTGCAGAGTTCTGATGGGATCCGGTGCATTAGTGCTGGTACGATCGCACCTGATAACTAATATGCTTTAATTGTATATATGTCTTTCATTTTCGTAAAAATTAGTAAATTAAAAAAAATGGATGTGCAAATAAAAAATAGTCGGTAAATGAAAATATCGATAAAAAGAGGTGCAACACAAGGACTTCCCAGGAGGACACCCATCCTAGTACTACTCTCGCCCAAGCACACTTAACTGTAGAGTTCTGATGGGATCCGGTGCATTAGTGCTGGTACGATCGCACCTGATAACTAATATGCTTTAATTGTATATATGTCTTTCATATTCGTAAAAATTAGTAAATTAAAAAAAATGGATGTGCAAATAAAAAATAGTCGGTAAATGAAAATATCGATAAAAAGAGGTGCAACACAAGGACTTCCCAGGAGGTCACCCATCCTAGTACTACTCTCGCCCAAGCACGCTTAGCTGCGGAGTTCTGATGGGATCCGGTGCATTAGTGCTGGTACGATCGCAACTGATAACTAATACGCTTTAATTGTATATATGTCTTTCATTTTCGTAAAAATTAGTAAATTAAAAAAAAGGATGTGCCAATAAAAAATAGTCGGTAAATGAAAATATCGATAAAAAGAGGTGCAACACAAGGACTTCCCAGGAGGTCACCCATCCTAGTACTACTCTCGCCCAAGCACGCTTAGCTGCGGAGTTCTGATGGGATCCGGTGCATTAGTGCTGGTACGATCGCAACTGATAACTAATACGCTATAATTGTATATTTGTCTTTCATTTTCGTAAAAACTAGTAAAATAAAAAAAATGGATGTGCAAATAAAAATTAGTCGGTAAATGAAAATATCGATAAAAAGAGGTGAAACACAAGGACTTCCCGGGAGGTCACCCATCCTAGTACTACTCTCGCCCAAGCACGCTTAACTACAGAGTTCTGATGGGATCCGGTGCATTAGTGCTGGTACGATCGCACCTGATAACTAATACGCTTTAATTGTATATATGTCTTTCATTTTCGTAAAAATTAGTAAATTAAAAAGAATGGATGTGCAAATAAAAAATAGTCGGTAAATGAAAATATCGATAAAAAGAGGTGCAACACAAGGACTTCCCAGGAGGTCACCCATCCTAGTACTACTCTCGCCCAAGCAAACTTAACTGCAGAGTTCTGATGGGATCCGGTGCATTAGTGCTGGTACGATCGCACCTGATAACTAATATGCTTTAATTGTATATATGTCTTTCATTTTCGTAAAAATTAGTAAATTAAAAAAAATGGATGTGCAAATAAAAAATAGTCGGTAAATGAAAATATCGATAAAAAGAGGTGCAACACAAGGACTTCCCAGGAGGTCACCCATCCTAGTACTACTCTCGCCCAAGCACACTTAACTGCAAAGTTCTGATGGGATCCGGTGCATTAGTGCTGGTACGATCGCAACTGATAACTAATACGCTATAATTGTATATTTGTCTTTCATTTTCGTAAAAACTAGTAAAATAAAAAAAATGGATGTGCAAATAAAAATTAGTCGGTAAATGAAAATATCGATAAAAAGAGGTGAAACACAAGGACTTCCCAAGAGGTCACCCATCCTAGTACTACTCTCGCCCAAGCACGCTTAACTGCGGAGTTCTGATGGGATCCGGTGCATTAGTGCTGGTACGATCGCACCTGATAACTAATACGCTTTAATTATATATATGTCTTTCATTTTCGTAAAAATTAGTAAAATAAAAAAAATGGATGTGCAAATAAAAAATAGTCGGTAAATGAAAATATCGATAAAAAGAGGTGCAACACAAGGACTTCCCAGGAGGTCACCCATCCTAGTATTACTCTCGCCCAAGCACGCTTAACTGCGGAGTTCTGATGGGATCCGGTACATTAGTGCTGGTACGATCGCACCTGATAACTAATACGCTTTAATTGTATATATGTCTTTCATTTTCGTAAAAATTAGTAAATTAAAAAAAAGGATGTGCCAATAAAAAATAGTCGGTAAATGAAAATATCGATATAAAGAGGTGTAACACAAGGACTTCCCAGGAGGTCACCCATCCTAGTACTACTCTCGCCCAAGCACGCTTAACTACAGAGTTCTGATGGGATCCGGTGCATTAGTGCTGGTACGATCGCAACTGATAACTAATACGCTATAATTGTATATTTGTCTTTCATTTTCGTAAAAACTAGTAAAATAAAAAAAATGGATGTGCAAATAAAAATTAGTCGGTAAATGAAAATATCGATAAAAAGAGGTGAAACACAAGGACTTCCCAGGAGGTCACCCATCCTAGTACTACTCTCGCCCAAGCACGCTTAACTGCGGAGTTCTGATGGGATCCGGTGCATTAGTGCTGGTACGATCGCACCTGATAACTAATACGCTTTAATTGTATATATGTCTTTCATTTTCGTAAAAATTAGTAAAATAAAAAAAATGGATGTGCAAATAAAAAATAGTCGGTAAATGAAAATATCGATAAAAAGAGGTGCAACACAAGGACTTCCCAGGAAGTCACCCATCCTAGTATTACTCTCGCCCAAGCACGCTTAACTGCGGAGTTCTGATGGGATCCGGTACATTAGTGCTGGTACGATCGCACCTGATAACTAATACGCTTTAATTGTATATATGTCTTTCATTTTCGTAAAAATTAGTAAATTAAAAAGAATGGATGTGCAAATAAAAAATAGTCGGTAAATGAAAATATCGATAAAAAGAGGTGCAACACAAGGACTTCCCCGGAGGTCACCCATCCTAGTACTACTCTCGCCCAAGCACACTTAACTGCAGAGTTCTAATGGGATCCGGTGCATTCGTGCTGGTACGATCGCACCTGATAACTAATACGCTTTAATTGTATATATGTCTTTCATTTTTGTAAAAATTAGTAAATTAAAAAAAAGGATGTGCCAATAAAAAATAGTCGGTAAATGAAAATATCGATAAAAAGAGGTGTAACACAGAACTTCCCAGGAGGTCACCCATCCTAGTACTACTCTCGCCCAAGCACGCTTAACTACAGAGTTCTGATGGGATCCGGTGCATTAGTGCTGGTATGATCGCACCTGATAACTAATACGCTTTAATTGTATATATGTCTTTCATTTTCGTAAAAATTAGTAAATTAAAAAAAATGGATGTGCAAATAAAAAATAGTCGGTAAATGAAAATATCGATAAAAAGAGGTGCAACACAAGGACTTCCCAGGAGGTCACCCATCCTAGTACTACTCTCGCCCAAGCACGCTTAGCTGCGGAGTTCTGATGGGATCCGGTGCATTAGTGCTGGTACGATCGCAACTGATAACTAATACGCTTTAATTGTATATATGTCTTTCATTTTCGTAAAAACTAGTAAAATAAAAAAAATGGATGTGCAAATAAAAATTAGTCGGTAAATGAAAATATCGTTAAAAAGAGGTGAAACACAAGGACTTCCCAGGAGGTCACCCATCCTAGTACTACTCTCGCCCAGACACGCTTAACTGCGGAGTTCTGATGGGATCCGGTGCATTAGTGCTGGTATGATCGCACCTGATAACTAATACGCTTTAATTGTATATATGTCTTTCATTTTCGTAAAAATTAGTAAATTAAAAAAAAGGATGTGCCAATAAAAAATAGTCGGTAAATGAAAATATCGATAAAAAGAGGTGTAACACAAGGACTTCCCAGGAGGTCACCCATCCTAGTACTACTCTCGCCCAAGCACGCTTAACTACAGAGTTCTGATGGGATCCGGTGCATTAGTGCTGGTACGATCGCACCTGATAACTAATACGCTTTAATTGTATATATGTCTTTCATTTTCGTAAAAATTAGTAAATTAAAAAGAATGGATGTGCAAATAAAAAATAGTCGGTAAATGAAAATATCGATAAAAAGAGGTGCAACACAAGGACTTCCCAGGAGGTCACCCATCCTAGTATTACTCTCGCCCAAGCAAACTTAACTGCAGAGTTCTGATGGGATCCGGTGCATTAGTGCTGGTACGATCGCACCTGATAACTAATATGCTTTAATTGTATATATGTCTTTCATTTTCGTAAAAATTAGTAAATTAAAAAAAATGGATGTGCAAATAAAAAATAGTCGGTAAATGAAAATATCGATAAAAAGAGGTGCAACACAAGGACTTCCCAGGAGGTAACCCATCCTAGTACTACTCTCGCCCAAGCACACTTAACTGCAGAGTTCTGATGGGATCCGGTGCATTAGTGCTGGTACGATCGCACCTGATAACTAATATGCTTTAATTGTATATATGTCTTTCATTTTCGTAAAAATTAGTAAATTAAAAAAAATGGATGTGCAAATAAAAAATAGTCGGTAAATGAAAATATCGATAAAAAGAGGTGCAACACAAGGACTTCCCAGGAGGTCACCCATCCTAGTACTACTCTCGCCCAAGCACGCTTAGCTGCGGAGTTCTGATGGGATCCGGTGCATTAGTGCTGGTACGATCGCAACTGATAACTAATACGCTTTAATTGTATATATGTCTTTCATTTTCGTAAAAATTAGTAAATTAAAAAAAAGGATGTGCCAATAAAAAATAGTCGGTAAATGAAAATATCGATAAAAAGAGGTGCAACACAAGGACTTCCCAGGAGGTCACCCATCCTAGTACTACTCTCGCCCAAGCACGCTTAGCTGCGGAGTTCTGATGGGATCCGGTGCATTAGTGCTGGTACGATCGCAACTGATAACTAATACGCTATAATTGTATATTTGTCTTTCATTTTCGTAAAAACTAGTAAAATAAAAAAAATGGATGTGCAAATAAAAATTAGTCGGTAAATGAAAATATCGATAAAAAGAGGTGAAACACAAGGACTTCCCAGGAGGTCACCCATCCTAGTACTACTCTCGCCCAAGCACGCTTAACTGCGGAGTTCTGAAGGGATCCGGTGCATTAGTGCTGGTACGATCGCACCTGATAACTAATACGCTTTAATTGTATATATGTCTTTCATTTTCGTAAAAATTAGTAAAATAAAAAAAATGGATGTGCAAATAAAAAATAGTCGGTAAATGAAAATATCGATAAAAAGAGGTGCAACACAAGGACTTCCCAGGAAGTCACCCATCCTAGTACTATTCTCGCCCAAGCACGCTTAACTGCGGAGTTCTGATGGGATCCGGTACATTAGTGCTGGTACGATCGCACCTGATAACTAATACGCTTTAATTGTATATATGTCTTTCATTTTCGTAAAAATTAGTAAATTAAAAAGAATGGATGTGCAAATAAAAAATAGTCGGTAAATGAAAATATCGATAAAAAGAGGTGCAACACAAGGACTTCCCAGGAGGTCACCCATCCTAGTACTACTCTCGCCCAAGCACACTTAACTGCAGAGTTCTAATGGGATCCGGTGCATTCGTGCTGGTACGATCGCACCTGATAACTAATACGCTTTAATTGTATATATGTCTTTCATTTTCGTAAAAATTAGTAAATTAAAAAAAAGGATGTGCCAATAAAAAATAGTCGGTAAATGAAAATATCGATAAAAAGAGGTGTAACACAAGGACTTCCCAGGAGGTCACCCATCCTAGTACTACTCTCGCCCAAGCACGCTTAACTACAGAGTTCTGATGGGATCCGGTGCATTAGTGCTGGTACGATCGCAACTGATAACTAATACGCTATAATTGTATATTTGTCTTTCATTTTCGTAAAAACTAGTAAAATAAAAAAAATGGATGTGCAAATAAAAATTAGTCGGTAAATGAAAATATCGATAAAAAGAGGTGAAACACAAGGACTTCCCAGGAGGTCACCCATCCTAGTACTACTCTCGCCCAAGCACGCTTAACTACAGAGTTCTGATGGGATCCGGTGCATTAGTGCTGGTACGATCGCACCTGATAACTAATACGCTTTAATTGTATATATGTCTTTCATTTTCGTAAAAATTAGTAAATTAAAAAGAATGGATGTGCAAATAAAAAATAGTCGGTAAATGAAAATATCGATAAAAAGAGGTGAAACACAAGGACTTCCCAGGAGGTCACCCATCCTAGTACTACTCTCGCCCAAGCACGCTTAACTACAGAGTTCTGATGGGATCCGGTGCATTAGTGCTGGTACGATCGCACCTGATAACTAATACGCTTTAATTGTATATATGTCTTTCATTTTTGTAAAAATTAGTAAATTAAAAAAAAGGATGTGCCAATAAAAAATAGTCGGTAAATGAAAATATCGATAAAGAGAGGTGTAACACAGAACTTCCCAGGAGGTCACCCATCCTAGTACTACTCTCGCCCAAGCACGCTTAACTACAGAGTTCTGATGGGATCCGGTGCATTAGTGCTGGTACGATCGCACCTGATAACTAATACGCTTTAATTGTATATATGTCTTTCATTTTCGTAAAAATTAGTAAATTAAAAAGAATGGATGTGCAAATAAAAAATAGTCGGTAAATGAAAATATCGATAAAAAGAGGTGAAACACAAGGACTTCCCAGGAGGTCACCCATCCTAGTACTACTCTCGCCCAAGCACGCTTAACTACAGAGTTCTGATGGGATCCGGTGCATTAGTGCTGGTACGATCGCACCTGATAACTAATACGCTTTAATTGTATATATGTCTTTCATTTTTGTAAAAATTAGTAAATTAAAAAAAAGGATGTGCCAATAAAAAATAGTCGGTAAATGAAAATATCGATAAAAAGAGGTGTAACACAGAACTTCCCAGGAGGTCACCCATCCTAGTACTACTCTCGCCCAAGCACGCTTAACTACAGAGTTCTGATGGGATCCGGTGCATTAGTGCTGGTATGATCGCACCTGATAACTAATACGCTTTAATTGTATATATGTCTTTCATTTTCGTAAAAATTAGTAAATTAAAAAAAATGGATGTGCAAATAAAAAATAGTCGGTAAATGAAAATATCGATAAAAAGAGGTGCAACACAAGGACTTCCCAGGAGGTCACCCATCCTAGTACTACTCTCGCCCAAGCACGCTTAGCTGCGGAGTTCTGATGGGATCCGGTGCATTAGTGCTGGTACGATCGCAACTGATAACTAATACGCTTTAATTGTATATATGTCTTTCATTTTCGTAAAAACTAGTAAAATAAAAAAAATGGATGTGCAAATAAAAATTAGTCGGTAAATGAAAATATCGTTAAAAAGAGGTGAAACACAAGGACTTCCCAGGAGGTCACCCATCCTAGTACTACTCTCGCCCAGACACGCTTAACTGCGGAGTTCTGATGGGATCCGGTGCATTAGTGCTGGTATGATCGCACTTGATAACTAATACGCTTTAATTGTATATATGTCTTTCATTTTCGTAAAAATTAGTAAATTAAAAAAAAGGATGTGCCAATAAAAAATAGTCGGTAAATGAAAATATCGATAAAAAGAGGTGTAACACAAGGACTTCCCAGGAGGTCACCCATCCTAGTACTACTCTCGCCCAAGCACGCTTAACTACAGAGTTCTGATGGGATCCGGTGCATTAGTGCTGGTACGATCGCACCTGATAACTAATACGCTTTAATTGTATATATGTCTTTCATTTTCGTAAAAATTAGTAAATTAAAAAGAATGGATGTGCAAATAAAAAATAGTCGGTAAATGAAAATATCGATAAAAAGAGGTGCAACACAAGGACTTCCCAGGAGGTCACCCATCCTAGTATTACTCTCGCCCAAGCAAACTTAACTGCAGAGTTCTGATGGGATCCGGTGCATTAGTGCTGGTACGATCGCACCTGATAACTAATATGCTTTAATTGTATATATGTCTTTCATTTTCGTAAAAATTAGTAAATTAAAAAAAATGGATGTGCAAATAAAAAATAGTCGGTAAATGAAAATATCGATAAAAAGAGGTGCAACACAAGGACTTCCCAGGAGGTAACCCATCCTAGTACTACTCTCGCCCAAGCACACTTAACTGCAGAGTTCTGATGGGATCCGGTGCATTAGTGCTGGTACGATCGCACCTGATAACTAATATGCTTTAATTGTATATATGTCTTTCATTTTCGTAAAAATTAGTAAATTAAAAAAAATGGATGTGCAAATAAAAAATAGTCGGTAAATGAAAATATCGATAAAAAGAGGTGCAACACAAGGACTTCCCAGGAGGTCACCCATCCTAGTACTACTCTCGCCCAAGCACGCTTAGCTGCGGAGTTCTGATGGGATCCGGTGCATTAGTGCTGGTACGATCGCAACTGATAACTAATACGCTTTAATTGTATATATGTCTTTCATTTTCGTAAAAATTAGTAAATTAAAAAAAAGGATGTGCCAATAAAAAATAGTCGGTAAATGAAAATATCGATAAAAAGAGGTGCAACACAAGGACTTCCCAGGAGGTCACCCATCCTAGTACTACTCTCGCCCAAGCACGCTTAGCTGCGGAGTTCTGATGGGATCCGGTGCATTAGTGCTGGTACGATCGCAACTGATAACTAATACGCTATAATTGTATATTTGTCTTTCATTTTCGTAAAAACTAGTAAAATAAAAAAAATGGATGTGCAAATAAAAATTAGTCGGTAAATGAAAATATCGATAAAAAGAGGTGAAACACAAGGACTTCCCAGGAGGTCACCCATCCTAGTACTACTCTCGCCCAAGCACGCTTAACTGCGGAGTTCTGAAGGGATCCGGTGCATTAGTGCTGGTACGATCGCACCTGATAACTAATACGCTTTAATTGTATATATGTCTTTCATTTTCGTAAAAATTAGTAAAATAAAAAAAATGGATGTGCAAATAAAAAATAGTCGGTAAATGAAAATATCGATAAAAAGAGGTGCAACACAAGGACTTCCCAGGAAGTCACCCATCCTAGTACTATTCTCGCCCAAGCACGCTTAACTGCGGAGTTCTGATGGGATCCGGTACATTAGTGCTGGTACGATCGCACCTGATAACTAATACGCTTTAATTGTATATATGTCTTTCATTTTCGTAAAAATTAGTAAATTAAAAAGAATGGATGTGCAAATAAAAAATAGTCGGTAAATGAAAATATCGATAAAAAGAGGTGCAACACAAGGACTTCCCAGGAGGTCACCCATCCTAGTACTACTCTCGCCCAAGCACACTTAACTGCAGAGTTCTAATGGGATCCGGTGCATTCGTGCTGGTACGATCGCACCTGATAACTAATACGCTTTAATTGTATATATGTCTTTCATTTTCGTAAAAATTAGTAAATTAAAAAAAAGGATGTGCCAATAAAAAATAGTCGGTAAATGAAAATATCGATAAAAAGAGGTGTAACACAAGGACTTCCCAGGAGGTCACCCATCCTAGTACTACTCTCGCCCAAGCACGCTTAACTACAGAGTTCTGATGGGATCCGGTGCATTAGTGCTGGTACGATCGCAACTGATAACTAATACGCTATAATTGTATATTTGTCTTTCATTTTCGTAAAAACTAGTAAAATAAAAAAAATGGATGTGCAAATAAAAATTAGTCGGTAAATGAAAATATCGATAAAAAGAGGTGAAACACAAGGACTTCCCAGGAGGTCACCCATCCTAGTACTACTCTCGCCCAAGCACGCTTAACTACAGAGTTCTGATGGGATCCGGTGCATTAGTGCTGGTACGATCGCACCTGATAACTAATACGCTTTAATTGTATATATGTCTTTCATTTTCGTAAAAATTAGTAAATTAAAAAGAATGGATGTGCAAATAAAAAATAGTCGGTAAATGAAAATATCGATAAAAAGAGGTGAAACACAAGGACTTCCCAGGAGGTCACCCATCCTAGTACTACTCTCGCCCAAGCACGCTTAACTACAGAGTTCTGATGGGATCCGGTGCATTAGTGCTGGTACGATCGCACCTGATAACTAATACGCTTTAATTGTATATATGTCTTTCATTTTCGTAAAAATTAGTAAATTAAAAAGAATGGATGTGCAAATAAAAAATAGTCGGTAAATGAAAATATCGATAAAAAGAGGTGCAACACAAGGACTTCCCAGGAGGTCACCCATCCTAGTATTACTCTCGCCCAAGCAAATTTAACTGCAGAGTTCTGATGGGATCCGGTGCATTAGTGCTGGTACGATCGCACCTGATAACTAATACGCTTTAATTGTATATATGTCTTTCATTTTCGTAAAAATTAGTAAATTAAAAAAAATGGATGTGCAAATAAAAAATAGTCGGTAAATGAAAATATCGATAAAAAGAGGTGCAACACAAGGACTTCCCAGGAGGTCACCCATCCTAGTACTACTCTCGCCCAAGCACACTTAACTGCAGAGTTCTAATGGGATCCGGTGCATTCGTGCTGGTACGATCGCACCTGATAACTAATACGCTTTAATTGTATATATGTCTTTCATTTTCGTAAAAATTAGTAAATTAAAAAAAAGGATGTGCCAATAAAAAATAGTCGGTAAATGAAAATATCGATAAAAAGAGGTGTAACACAAGGACTTCCCAGGAGGTCACCCATCCTAGTACTACTCTCGCCCAAGCACGCTTAACTACAGAGTTCTGATGGGATCCGGTGCATTAGTGCTGGTACGATCGCAACTGATAACTAATACGCTATAATTGTATATTTGTCTTTCATTTTCGTAAAAACTAGTAAAATAAAAAAAATGGATGTGCAAATAAAAATTAGTCGGTAAATGAAAATATCGATAAAAAGAGGTGAAACACAAGGACTTCCCAGGAGGTCACCCATCCTAGTACTACTCTCGCCCAAGCACGCTTAACTACAGAGTTCTGATGGGATCCGGTGCATTAGTGCTGGTACAATCGCACCTGATAACTAATACGCTTTAATTGTATATATGTCTTTCATTTTCGTAAAAATTAGTAAATTAAAAAGAATGGATGTGCAAATAAAAAATAGTCGGTAAATGAAAATATCGATAAAAAGAGGTGAAACACAAGGACTTCCCAGGAGGTCACCCATCCTAGTACTACTCTCGCCCAAGCACGCTTAACTACAGAGTTCTGATGGGATCCGGTGCATTAGTGCTGGTACGATCGCACCTGATAACTAATACGCTTTAATTGTATATATGTCTTTCATTTTCGTAAAAATTAGTAAATTAAAAAGAATGGATGTTCAAATAAAAAATAGTCGGTAAATGAAAATATCGATAAAAAGAGGTGCAACACACGGACTTCCCAGGAGGTCACCCATCCTAGTATTACTCTCGCCCAAGCAAATTTAACTGCAGAGTTCTGATGGGATCCGGTGCATTAGTGTTGGTACGATCGCACCTGATAACTAATATGCTTTAATTGTATATATGTCTTTCATTTTCGTAAAAATTAGTAAATTAAAAAAAATGGATGTGCAAATAAAAAATAGTCGGTAAATGAAAATATCGATAAAAAGAGGTGCAACACAAGGACTTCCCAGGAGGTCACCCATCCTAGTACTACTCTCGCCCAAGCACACTTAACTGCAGAGTTCTGATGGGATCCGGTGCATTAGTGCTGGTACGATCGCACCTGATAACTAATATGCTTTAATTGTATATATGTCTTTCATTTTCGTAAAAATTAGTAAATTAAAAAAAATGGATGTGCAAATAAAAAATAGTCGGTAAATGAAAATATCGATAAAAAGAGGTGCAACACAAGGACTTCCCAGGAGGTCACCCATCCTAGTACTACTCTCGCCCAAGCACGCTTAGCTGCGGAGTTCTGATGGGATCCGGTGCATTAGTGCTGGTACGATCGCAACTGATAACTAATACGCTTTAATTGTATATATGTCTTTCATTTTCGTAAAAATTAGTAAATTAAAAAAAAGGATGTGCCAATAAAAAATAGTCGGTAAATGAAAATATCGATAAAATGAGGTGCAACACAAGGACTTCCCAGGAGGTCACCCATCCTAGTACTACTCTCGCCCAAGCACGCTTAGCTGCGGAGTTCTGATGGGATCCGGTGCATTAGTGCTGGTACGATCGCAACTGATAACTAATACGCTATAATTGTATATTTGTCTTTCATTTTCGTAAAAACTAGTAAAATAAAAAAAATGGATGTGCAAATAAAAATTAGTCGGTAAATGAAAATATCGATAAAAAGAGGTGAAACACAAGGACTTCCTAGGAGGTCACCCATCCTAGTACTACTCTCGCCCAAGCACGCTTAACTGCGGAGTTCTGATGGGATCCGGTGCATTAGTGCTGGTACGATCGCACCTGATAACTAATACGCTTTAATTGTATATATGTCTTTCATTTTCGTAAAAATTAGTAAAATAAAAAAAATGGATGTGCAAATAAAAAATAGTCGGTAAATGAAAATATCGATAAAAAGAGGTGCAACACAAGGACTTCCCAGGAAGTCACCCATCCTAGTACTACTCTCGCCCAAGCACGCTTAACTGCGGAGTTCTGATGGGATCCGGTACATTAGTGCTGGTACGATCGCACCTGATAACTAATACGCTTTAATTGTATATATGTCTTTCATTTTCGTAAAAATTAGTAAATTAAAAAGAATGGATGTGCAAATAAAAAATAGTCGGTAAATGAAAATATCGATAAAAAGAGGTGCAACACAAGGACTTCCCAGGAGGTCACCCGTCCTAGTACTACTCTCGCCCAAGCAAACTTAACTGCAGAGTTCTGATGGGATCCGGTGCATTAGTGCTGGTATGATCGCATCTGATAACTAATACGCTTTAATTGTATATATGTCTTTCATTTTCGTAAAAATTAGTAAATTAAAAAAAAGGATGTGCCAATAAAAAATAGTCGGTAAATGAAAATATCGATAAAAAGAGGTGTAACACAAGGACTTCCCAGGAGGTCACCCATCCTAGTACTACTCTCGCCCGAGCACGCTTAACTACAGAGTTCTGATGGGATCCGGTGCATTAGTGCTGGTACGATCGCACCTGATAACTAATACGCTTTAATTGTATATATGTCTTTCATTTTCGTAAAAATTAGTAAATTAAAAAAAATGGATGTGCAAATAAAAAATAGTCGGTAAATGAAAATATCGATAAAAAGAGGTGCAACACAAGGACTTCCCAGGAGGTCACCCATCCTAGTACTACTCTCGCCCAAGCACGCTTAGCTGCGGAGTTCTGATGGGATCCGGTGCATTAGTGCTGGTACGATCGCAACTGATAACTAATACGCTTTAATTGTATATATGTCTTTCATTTTCGTAAAAACTAGTAAAATAAAAAAAATGGATGTGCAAATAAAAATTAGTCGGTAAATGAAAATATCGATAAAAAGAGGTGAAACACAAGGACTTCCCAGGAGGTCACCCATCCTAGTACTACTCTCGCCCAGACACGCTTAACTGCGGAGTTCTGATGGGATCCGGTGCATTAGTGCTGGTATGATCGCACTTGATAACTAATACGCTTTAATTGTATATATGTCTTTCATTTTCGTAAAAATTAGTAAATTAAAAAAAAGGATGTGCCAATAAAAAATAGTCGGTAAATGAAAATATCGATAAAAAGAGGTGTAACACAAGGACTTCCCAGGAGGTCACCCATCCTAGTACTACTCTCGCCCAAGCACGCTTAACTACAGAGTTCTGATGGGATCCGGTGCATTAGTGCTGGTATGATCGCACCTGATAACTAATACGCTTTAATTGTATATATGTCTTTCATTTTCGTAAAAATTAGTAAATTAAAAAGAATGGATGTGCAAATAAAAAATAGTCAGTAAATGAAAATATCGATAAAAAGAGGTGCAACACAAGGACTTCCCAGGAGGTCACCCATCCTAGTACTACTCTCGCCCAAGCAAACTTAACTGCAGAGTTCTGATGGGATCCGGTGCATTAGTGCTGGTACGATCGCAACTGATAACTAATACGCTATAATTGTATATTTGTCTTTCATTTTCGTAAAAACTAGTAAAATAAAAAAAATGGATGTGCAAATAAAAATTAGTCGGTAAATGAAAATATCGATAAAAAGAGGTGAAACACAAGGACTTCCTAGGAGGTCACCCATCCTAGTACTACTCTCGCCCAAGCACGCTTAACTGCGGAGTTCTGATGGGATCCGGTGCATTAGTGCTGGTACGATCGCACCTGATAACTAATACGCTTTAATTGTATATATGTCTTTCATTTTCGTAAAAATTAGTAAAATAAAAAAAATGGATGTGCAAATAAAAAATAGTCGGTAAATGAAAATATCGATAAAAAGAGGTGCAACACAAGGACTTCCCAGGAAGTCACCCATCCTAGTACTACTCTCGCCCAAGCACGCTTAACTGCGGAGTTCTGATGGGATCCGGTACATTAGTGCTGGTACGATCGCACCTGATAACTAATACGCTTTAATTGTATATATGTCTTTCATTTTCGTAAAAATTAGTAAATTAAAAAGAATGGATGTGCAAATAAAAAATAGTCGGTAAATGAAAATATCGATAAAAAGAGGTGCAACACAAGGACTTCCCAGGAGGTCACCCGTCCTAGTACTACTCTCGCCCAAGCAAACTTAACTGCAGAGTTCTGATGGGATCCGGTGCATTAGTGCTGGTATGATCGCATCTGATAACTAATACGCTTTAATTGTATATATGTCTTTCATTTTCGTAAAAATTAGTAAATTAAAAAAAAGGATGTGCCAATAAAAAATAGTCGGTAAATGAAAATATCGATAAAAAGAGGTGTAACACAAGGACTTCCCAGGAGGTCACCCATCCTAGTACTACTCTCGCCCGAGCACGCTTAACTACAGAGTTCTGATGGGATCCGGTGCATTAGTGCTGGTACGATCGCACCTGATAACTAATACGCTTTAATTGTATATATGTCTTTCATTTTCGTAAAAATTAGTAAATTAAAAAAAATGGATGTGCAAATAAAAAATAGTCGGTAAATGAAAATATCGATAAAAAGAGGTGCAACACAAGGACTTCCCAGGAGGTCACCCATCCTAGTACTACTCTCGCCCAAGCACGCTTAGCTGCGGAGTTCTGATGGGATCCGGTGCATTAGTGCTGGTACGATCGCAACTGATAACTAATACGCTTTAATTGTATATATGTCTTTCATTTTCGTAAAAACTAGTAAAATAAAAAAAATGGATGTGCAAATAAAAATTAGTCGGTAAATGAAAATATCGATAAAAAGAGGTGAAACACAAGGACTTCCCAGGAGGTCACCCATCCTAGTACTACTCTCGCCCAGACACGCTTAACTGCGGAGTTCTGATGGGATCCGGTGCATTAGTGCTGGTATGATCGCACTTGATAACTAATACGCTTTAATTGTATATATGTCTTTCATTTTCGTAAAAATTAGTAAATTAAAAAAAAGGATGTGCCAATAAAAAATAGTCGGTAAATGAAAATATCGATAAAAAGAGGTGTAACACAAGGACTTCCCAGGAGGTCACCCATCCTAGTACTACTCTCGCCCAAGCACGCTTAACTACAGAGTTCTGATGGGATCCGGTGCATTAGTGCTGGTATGATCGCACCTGATAACTAATACGCTTTAATTGTATATATGTCTTTCATTTTCGTAAAAATTAGTAAATTAAAAAGAATGGATGTGCAAATAAAAAATAGTCAGTAAATGAAAATATCGATAAAAAGAGGTGCAACACAAGGACTTCCCAGGAGGTCACCCATCCTAGTACTACTCTCGCCCAAGCAAACTTAACTGCAGAGTTCTGATGGGATCCGGTGCATTAGTGCTGGTACGATCGCACCTGATAACTAATATGCTTTAATTGTATATATGTCTTTCATTTTCGTAAAAATTAGTAAATTAAAAAAAATGGATGTGCAAATAAAAAATAGTCGGTAAATGAAAATATCGATAAAAAGAGGTGCAACACAAGGACTTCCCAGGAGGTCACCCATCCTAGTACTACTCTCGCCCAAGCACGGTTAGCTGCGGAGTTCTGATGGGATCCGGTGCATTAGTGCTGGTACGATCGCAACTGATAACTAATACGCTTTAATTGTATATATGTCTTTCATTTTCGTAAAAACTAGTAAAATAAAAAAAATGGATGTGCAAATAAAAATTAGTCGGTAAATGAAAATATCGATAAAAAGAGGTGAAACACAAGGACTTCCCAGGAGGTCACCCATCCTAGTACTACTCTCGCCCAGACACGCTTAACTGCGGAGTTCTGATGGGATCCGGTGCATTAGTGCTGGTATGATCGCACCTGATAACTAATACGCTTTAATTGTATATATGTCTTTCATTTTCGTAAAAATTAGTAAATTAAAAAAAAGGATGTGCCAATAAAAAATAGTCGGTAAATGAAAATATCGATAAAAAGAGGTGTAACACAAGGACTTCCCAGGAGGTCACCCATCCTAGTACTACTCTCGCCCAAGCACGCTTAACTACAGAGTTCTGATGGGATCCGGTGCATTAGTGCTGGTATGATCGCACCTGATAACTAATACGCTTTAATTGTATATATGTCTTTCATTTTCGTAAAAATTAGTAAATTAAAAAGAATGGATGTGCAAATAAAAAATAGTCAGTAAATGAAAATATCGATAAAAAGAGGTGCAACACAAGGACTTCCCAGGAGGTCACCCATCCTAGTACTACTCTCGCCCAAGCAAACTTAACTGCAGAGTTCTGATGGGATCCGGTGCATTAGTGCTGGTACGATCGCACCTGATAACTAATATGCTTTAATTGTATATATGTCTTTCATTTTCGTAAAAATTAGTAAATTAAAAAAAATGGATGTGCAAATAAAAAATAGTCGGTAAATGAAAATATCGATAAAAAGAGGTGCAACACAAGGACTTCCCAGGAGGTCACCCATCCTAGTACTACTCTCGCCCAAGCACACTTAACTGTAGAGTTCTGATGGGATCCGGTGCATTAGTGCTGGTACGATCGCACCTGATAACTAATATGCTTTAATTGTATATATGTCTTTCATATTCGTAAAAATTAGTAAATTAAAAAAAATGGATGTGCAAATAAAAAATAGTCGGTAAATGAAAATATCGATAAAAAGAGGTGCAACACAAGGACTTCCCAGGAGGTCACCCATCCTAGTACTACTCTCGCCCAAGCACGCTTAGCTGCGGAGTTCTGATGGGATCCGGTTCATTAGTGCTGGTACGATCGCAACTGATAACTAATACGCTTTAATTGTATATATGTCTTTCATTTTCGTAAAAATTAGTAAATTAAAAAAAAGGATGTGCCAATAAAAAATAGTCGGTAAATGAAAATATCGATAAAAAGAGGTGCAACACAAGGACTTCCCAGGAGGTCACCCATCCTAGTACTACTCTCGCCCAAGCACGCTTAGCTGCGGAGTTCTGATGGGATCCGGTGCATTAGTGCTGGTACGATCGCAACTGATAACTAATACGCTATAATTGTATATTTGTCTTTCATTTTCGTAAAAACTAGTAAAATAAAAAAAATGGATGTGCAAATAAAAATTAGTCGGTAAATGAAAATATCGATAAAAAGAGGTGAAACACAAGGACTTCCCAGGAGGTCACCCATCCTAGTACTACTCTCGCCCAAGCACGCTTAACTACAGAGTTCTGATGGGATCCGGTGCATTAGTGCTGGTATGATCGCACCTGATAACTAATACGCTTTAATTGTATATATGTCTTTCATTTTCGTAAAAATTAGTAAATTAAAAAGAATGGATGTGCAAATAAAAAATAGTCGGTAAATGAAAATATCGATAAAAAGAGGTGCAACACAAGGACTTCCCAGGAGGTCACCCATCCTAGTACTACTCTCGCCCAAGCAAACTTAACTGCAGAGTTCTGATGGGATCCGGTGCATTAGTGCTGGTACGATCGCACCTGATAACTAATATGCTTTAATTGTATATATGTCTTTCATTTTCGTAAAAATTAGTAAATTAAAAAGAATGGATGTGCAAATAAAAAATAGTCAGTAAATGAAAATATCGATAAAAAGAGGTGCAACACAAGGACTTCCCAGGAGGTCACCCATCCTAGTACTACTCTCGCCCAAGCAAACTTAACTGCAGAGTTCTGATGGGATCCGGTGCATTAGTGCTGGTACGATCGCACCTGATAACTAATATGCTTTAATTGTATATATGTCTTTCATTTTCGTAAAAATTAGTAAATTAAAAAAAATGGATGTGCAAATAAAAAATAGTCGGTAAATGAAAATATCGATAAAAAGAGGTGCAACACAAGGACTTCCCAGGAGGTCACCCATCCTAGTACTACTCTCGCCCAAGCACGGTTAGCTGCGGAGTTCTGATGGGATCCGGTGCATTAGTGCTGGTACGATCGCAACTGATAACTAATACGCTTTAATTGTATATATGTCTTTCATTTTCGTAAAAACTAGTAAAATAAAAAAAATGGATGTGCAAATAAAAATTAGTCGGTAAATGAAAATATCGATAAAAAGAGGTGAAACACAAGGACTTCCCAGGAGGTCACCCATCCTAGTACTACTCTCGCCCAGACACGCTTAACTGCGGAGTTCTGATGGGATCCGGTGCATTAGTGCTGGTATGATCGCACCTGATAACTAATACGCTTTAATTGTATATATGTCTTTCATTTTCGTAAAAATTAGTAAATTAAAAAAAAGGATGTGCCAATAAAAAATAGTCGGTAAATGAAAATATCGATAAAAAGAGGTGTAACACAAGGACTTCCCAGGAGGTCACCCATCCTAGTACTACTCTCGCCCAAGCACGCTTAACTACAGAGTTCTGATGGGATCCGGTGCATTAGTGCTGGTATGATCGCACCTGATAACTAATACGCTTTAATTGTATATATGTCTTTCATTTTCGTAAAAATTAGTAAATTAAAAAGAATGGATGTGCAAATAAAAAATAGTCAGTAAATGAAAATATCGATAAAAAGAGGTGCAACACAAGGACTTCCCAGGAGGTCACCCATCCTAGTACTACTCTCGCCCAAGCAAACTTAACTGCAGAGTTCTGATGGGATCCGGTGCATTAGTGCTGGTACGATCGCACCTGATAACTAATATGCTTTAATTGTATATATGTCTTTCATTTTCGTAAAAATTAGTAAATTAAAAAAAATGGATGTGCAAATAAAAAATAGTCGGTAAATGAAAATATCGATAAAAAGAGGTGCAACACAAGGACTTCCCAGGAGGTCACCCATCCTAGTACTACTCTCGCCCAAGCACACTTAACTGTAGAGTTCTGATGGGATCCGGTGCATTAGTGCTGGTACGATCGCACCTGATAACTAATATGCTTTAATTGTATATATGTCTTTCATATTCGTAAAAATTAGTAAATTAAAAAAAATGGATGTGCAAATAAAAAATAGTCGGTAAATGAAAATATCGATAAAAAGAGGTGCAACACAAGGACTTCCCAGGAGGTCACCCATCCTAGTACTACTCTCGCCCAAGCACGCTTAGCTGCGGAGTTCTGATGGGATCCGGTTCATTAGTGCTGGTACGATCGCAACTGATAACTAATACGCTTTAATTGTATATATGTCTTTCATTTTCGTAAAAATTAGTAAATTAAAAAAAAGGATGTGCCAATAAAAAATAGTCGGTAAATGAAAATATCGATAAAAAGAGGTGCAACACAAGGACTTCCCAGGAGGTCACCCATCCTAGTACTACTCTCGCCCAAGCACGCTTAGCTGCGGAGTTCTGATGGGATCCGGTGCATTAGTGCTGGTACGATCGCAACTGATAACTAATACGCTATAATTGTATATTTGTCTTTCATTTTCGTAAAAACTAGTAAAATAAAAAAAATGGATGTGCAAATAAAAATTAGTCGGTAAATGAAAATATCGATAAAAAGAGGTGAAACACAAGGACTTCCCAGGAGGTCACCCATCCTAGTACTACTCTCGCCCAAGCACGCTTAACTACAGAGTTCTGATGGGATCCGGTGCATTAGTGCTGGTATGATCGCACCTGATAACTAATACGCTTTAATTGTATATATGTCTTTCATTTTCGTAAAAATTAGTAAATTAAAAAGAATGGATGTGCAAATAAAAAATAGTCGGTAAATGAAAATATCGATAAAAAGAGGTGCAACACAAGGACTTCCCAGGAGGTCACCCATCCTAGTACTACTCTCGCCCAAGCAAACTTAACTGCAGAGTTCTGATGGGATCCGGTGCATTAGTGCTGGTACGATCGCACCTGATAACTAATATGCTTTAATTGTATATATGTCTTTAATTTTCGTAAAAATTAGTAAATTAAAAAAAATGGATGTGCAAATAAAAAATAGTCGGTAAATGAAAATATCGATAAAAAGAGGTGCAACACAAGGACTTCCCAGGAGGTCACCCATCCTAGTACTACTCTCGCCCAAGCACACTTAACTGTAGAGTTCTGATGGGATCCGGTGCATTAGTGCTGGTACGATCGCACCTGATAACTAATATGCTTTAATTGTATATATGTCTTTCATTTTCGTAAAAATTAGTAAATTAAAAAAAATGGATGTGCAAATAAAAAATAGTCGGTAAATGAAAATATCGATAAAAAGAGGTGCAACACAAGGACTTCCCAGGAGGTCACCCATCCTAGTACTACTCTCGCCCAAGCACGCTTAGCTGCGGAGTTCTGATGGGATCCGGTGCATTAGTGCTGGTACGATCGCAACTGATAACTAATACGCTTTAATTGTATATATGTCTTTCATTTTCGTAAAAATTAGTAAATTAAAAAAAAGGATGTGCCAATAAAAAATAGTCGGTAAATGAAAATATCGATAAAAAGAGGTGCAACACAAGGACTTCCCAGGAGGTCACCCATCCTAGTACTACTCTCGCCCAAGCACGCTTAGCTGCGGAGTTCTGATGGGATCCGGTGCATTAGTGCTGGTACGATCGCAACTGATAACTAATACGCTATAATTGTATATTTGTCTTTCATTTTCGTAAAAACTAGTAAAATAAAAAAAATGGATGTGCAAATAAAAATTAGTCGGTAAATGAAAATATCGATAAAAAGAGGTGAAACACAAGGACTTCCCAGGAGGTCACCCATCCTAGTACTACTCTCGCACAAACACGCTTAACTGCGGAGTTCTGATGGGATCCGGTGCATTAGTGCTGGTATGATCGCACCTGATAACTAATACGCTTTAATTGTATATATGTCTTTCATTTTCGTAAAAATTAGTAAATTAAAAAAAAGGATGTGCCAATAAAAAATAGTCGGTAAATGAAAATATCGATAAAAAGAGGTGTAACACAAGGACTTCCCAGGAGGTCACCCATCCTAGTACTACTCTCGCCCAAGCACGCTTAACTACAGAGTTCTGATGGGATCCGGTGCATTAGTGCTGGTATGATCGCATCTGATAACTAATACGCTTTAATTGTATATATGTCTTTCATTTTCGTAAAAATTAGTAAATTAAAAAGAATGGATGTGCAAATAAAAAATAGTCGGTAAATGAAAATATCGATAAAAAGAGGTGCAACACAAGGACTTCCCAGGAGGTCACCCATCCTAGTACTACTCTCGCCCAAGCACGGTTAGCTGCGGAGTTCTGATGGGATCCGGTGCATTAGTGCTGGTACGATCGCAACTGATAACTAATACGCTATAATTGTATATTTGTCTTTCATTGTCGTAAAAACTAGTAAAATAAAAAAAATGGATGTGCAAATAAAAATTAGTCGGTAAATGAAAATATCGATAAAAAGAGGTGAAACACAAGGACTTCCCAGGAGGTCACCCATCCTAGTACTACTCTCGCACAAACACGCTTAACTGCGGAGTTCTGATGGGATCCGGTGCATTAGTGCTGGTATGATCGCACCTGATAACTAATACGCTTTAATTGTATATATGTCTTTCATTTTCGTAAAAATTAGTAAATTAAAAAAAAGGATGTGCCAATAAAAAATAGTCGGTAAATGAAAATATCGATAAAAAGAGGTGTAACACAAGGACTTCCCAGGAGGTCACCCATCCTAGTACTACTCTCGCCCAAGCACGCTTAACTACAGAGTTCTGATGGGATCCGGTGCATTAGTGCTGGTATGATCGCATCTGATAACTAATACGCTTTAATTGTATATATGTCTTTCATTTTCGTAAAAATTAGTAAATTAAAAAGAATGGATGTGCAAATAAAAAATAGTCGGTAAATGAAAATATCGATAAAAAGAGGTGCAACACAAGGACTTCCCAGGAGGTCACCCATCCTAGTACTACTCTCGCCAAAGCAAACTTAACTGCAGAGTTCTGATGGAATCTGGTGCATTAGTGCTGGTACGATCGCACCTGATAACTAATATGCTTTAATTGTATATATGTCTTTCATTTTCGTAAAAATTAGTAAATTAAAAAAAATGGATGTGCAAATAAAAAATAGTCGGTAAATGAAAATATCGATAAAAAGAGGTACAACACAAGGACTTCCCAGGAGGTCACCAATCCTAGTACTACTCTCGCCCAAGCACACTTAACTGCAGAGTTCTGATGGGATCCGGTGCATTAGTGCTGGTACGATCGCACCTGATAACTAATATGCTTTAATTGTATATATGTCTTTCATATTCGTAAAAATTAGTAAATTAAAAAAAATGGATGTGCAAATAAAAAATAGTCGGTAAATGAAAATATCGATAAAAAGAGGTGCAACACAAGGACTTCCCAGGAGGTCACCCATCCTAGTACTACTCTCGCCCAAGCACGCTTAGCTGCGGAGTTCTGATGGGATCCGGTGCATTAGTGCTGGTACGATCGCAACTGATAACTAATACGCTTTAATTGTATATATGTCTTTCATTTTCGTAAAAACTAGTAAAATAAAAAAAATGGATGTGCAAATAAAAATTAGTCGGTAAATGAAAATATCGATAAAAAGAGGCGAAACACAAGGACTTCCCAGGAGGTCACCCATCCTAGTACTACTCTCGCCCAGACACGCTTAACTGCGGAGTTCTGATGGGATCCGGTGCATTAGTGCTGGTATGATCGCACCTGATAACTAATACTCTTTAATTGTATATATGTCTTTCATTTTCGTAAAAATTAGTAAATTAAAAAAAAGGATGTGCCAATAAAAAATAGTCGGTAAATGAAAATATCGATAAAAAGAGGTGTAACACAAGGACTTCCCAGGAGGTCACCCATCCTAGTACTACTCTCGCCCAAGCACGCTTAACTACAGAGTTCTGATGGGATCCGGTGCATTAGTGCTGGTATGATCGCACCTGATAACTAATACGCTTTAATTGTATATATGTCTTTCATTTTCGTAAAAATTAGTAAATTAAAAAAAATGGATGTGCAAAAAAAAAATAGTCGGTAAATGAAAATATCGATAAAAAGAGGTGCAACACAAGGACTTCCCAGGAGGTCACCCATCCTAGTACTACTCTCGCCCAAGCACGCTTAACTACAGAGTTCTGATGGGATCCGGTGCATTAGTGCTGGTATGATCGCATCTGATAACTAATACGCTTTAATTGTATATATGTCTTTCATTTTCGTAAAAATTAGTAAATTAAAAAGAATGGATGTGCAAATAAAAAATAGTCGGTAAATGAAAATATCGATAAAAAGAGGTGCAACACAAGGATTTCCCAGGAGGTCACCCATCCTAGTACTACTCTCGCCCAAGCACGCTTAGCTGCGGAGTTCTGATGGGATCTGGGGCATTAGTGCTGGTACGATCGCAACTGATAACTAATACGCTATAATTGTATATTTGTCTTTCATTTTCGTAAAAACTAGTAAAATAAAAAAAATGGATGTGCAAATAAAAATTAGTCGGTAAATGAAAATATCGATAAAAAGAGGTGAAACACAAGGACTTCCCAGGAGGTCACCCATCCTAGTACTACTCTCGCACAAACACGCTTAACTGCGGAGTTCTGATGGGATCCGGTGCATTAGTGCTGGTATGATCGCACCTGATAACTAATACGCTTTAATTGTATATATGTCTTTCATTTTCGTAAAAATTAGTAAATTAAAAAAAAGGATGTGCCAATAAAAAATAGTCGGTAAATGAAAATATCGATAAAAAGAGGTGTAACACAAGGACTTCCCAGGAGGTCACCCATCCTAGTACTACTCTCGCCCAAGCACGCTTAACTACAGAGTTCTGATGGGATCCGGTGCATTAGTGCTGGTATGATCGCATCTGATAACTAATACGCTTTAATTGTATATATGTCTTTCATTTTCGTAAAAATTAGTAAATTAAAAAGAATGGATGTGCAAATAAAAAATAGTCGGTAAATGAAAATATCGATAAAAAGAGGTGCAACACAAGGACTTCCCAGGAGGTCACCCATCCTAGTACTACTCTCGCCCAAGCAAACTTAACTGCAGAGTTCTGATGGAATCTGGTGCATTAGTGCTGGTACGATCGCACCTGATAACTAATATGCTTTAATTGTATATATGTCTTTCATTTTCGTAAAAATTAGTAAATTAAAAAAAATGGATGTGCAAATAAAAAATAGTCGGTAAATGAAAATATCGATAAAAAGAGGTACAACACAAGGACTTCCCAGGAGGTCACCAATCCTAGTACTACTCTCACCCAAGCACACTTAACTGCAGAGTTCTGATGGGATCCGGTGCATTAGTGCTGGTACGATCGCACCTGATAACTAATATGCTTTAATTGTATATATGTCTTTCATATTCGTAAAAATTAGTAAATTAAAAAAAATGGATGTGCAAATAAAAAATAGTCGGTAAATGAAAATATCGATAAAAAGAGGTGCAACACAAGGACTTCCCAGGAGGTCACCCATCCTAGTACTACTCTCGCCCAAGCACGCTTAGCTGCGGAGTTCTGATGGGATCCGGTGCATTAGTGCTGGTACGATCGCAACTGATAACTAATACGCTTTAATTGTATATATGTCTTTCATTTTCGTAAAAACTAGTAAAATAAAAAAAATGGATGTGCAAATAAAAATTAGTCGGTAAATGAAAATATCGATAAAAAGAGGCGAAACACAAGGACTTCCCAGGAGGTCACCCATCCTAGTACTACTCTCGCCCAGACACGCTTAACTGCGGAGTTCTGATGGGATCCGGTGCATTAGTGCTGGTATGATCGCACCTGATAACTAATACGCTTTAATTGTATATATGTCTTTCATTTTCGTAAAAATTAGTAAATTAAAAAAAAGGATGTGCCAATAAAAAATAGTCGGTAAATGAAAATATCGATAAAAAGAGGTGTAACACAAGGACTTCCCAGGAGGTCACCCATCCTAGTACTACTCTCGCCCAAGCACGCTTAACTACAGAGTTCTGATGGGATCCGGTGCATTAGTGCTGGTATGATCGCACCTGATAACTAATACGCTTTAATTGTATATATGTCTTTCATTTTCGTAAAAATTAGTAAATTAAAAAGAATGGATGTGCAAATAAAAAATAGTCGGTAAATGAAAATATCGATAAAAAGAGGTGCAACACAAGGACTTCCCAGGAGGTCACCCATCCTAGTACTACTCTCGCCCAAGCAAACTTAACTGCAGAGTTCTGATGGGATCCGGTGCATTAGTGCTGGTACGATCGCACTTGATAACTAATATGCTTTAATTGTATATATGTCTTTCATTTTCGTAAAAATTAGTAAATTAAAAAAAATGGATGTGCAAAAAAAAAATAGTCGGTAAATGAAAATATCGATAAAAAGAGGTGCAACACAAGGACTTCCCAGGAGGTCACCCATCCTAGTACTACTCTCGCCCAAGCAAACTTAACTGCAGAGTTCTGATGGGATCCGGTGCATTAGTGCTGGTACGATCGCACTTGATAACTAATATGCTTTAATTGTATATATGTCTTTCATTTTCGTAAAAATTAGTAAATTAAAAAAAATGGATGTGCAAAAAAAAAATAGTCGGTAAATGAAAATATCGATAAAAAGAGGTGCAACACAAGGACTTCCCAGGAGGTCACCCATCCTAGTACTACTCTCGCCCAAGCACGCTTAACTACAGAGTTCTGATGGGATCCGGTGCATTAGTGCTGGTATGATCGCATCTGATAACTAATACGCTTTAATTGTATATATGTCTTTCATTTTCGTAAAAATTAGTAAATTAAAAAGAATGGATGTGCAAATAAAAAATAGTCGGTAAATGAAAATATCGATAAAAAGAGGTGCAACACAAGGACTTCCCAGGAGGTCACCCATCCTAGTACTACTCTCGCCCAAGCACGCTTAGCTGCGGAGTTCTGATGGGATCTGGGGCATTAGTGCTGGTACGATCGCAACTGATAACTAATACGCTATAATTGTATATTTGTCTTTCATTTTCGTAAAAACTAGTAAAATAAAAAAAATGGATGTGCAAATAAAAATTAGTCGGTAAATGAAAATATCGATAAAAAGAGGTGAAACACAAGGACTTCCCAGGAGGTCACCCATCCTAGTACTACTCTCGCACAAACACGCTTAACTGCGGAGTTCTGATGGGATCCGGTGCATTAGTGCTGGTATGATCGCACCTGATAACTAATACGCTTTAATTGTATATATGTCTTTCATTTTCGTAAAAATTAGTAAATTAAAAAAAAGGATGTGCCAATAAAAAATAGTCGGTAAATGAAAATATCGATAAAAAGAGGTGTAACACAAGGACTTCCCAGGAGGTCACCCATCCTAGTACTACTCTCGCCCAAGCACGCTTAACTACAGAGTTCTGATGGGATCCGGTGCATTAGTGCTGGTATGATCGCATCTGATAACTAATACGCTTTAATTGTATATATGTCTTTCATTTTCGTAAAAATTAGTAAATTAAAAAGAATGGATGTGCAAATAAAAAATAGTCGGTAAATGAAAATATCGATAAAAAGAGGTGCAACACAAGGACTTCCCAGGAGGTCACCCATCCTAGTACTACTCTCGCCCAAGCAAACTTAACTGCAGAGTTCTGATGGAATCTGGTGCATTAGTGCTGGTACGATCGCACCTGATAACTAATATGCTTTAATTGTATATATGTCTTTCATTTTCGTAAAAATTAGTAAATTAAAAAAAATGGATGTGCAAATAAAAAATAGTCGGTAAATGAAAATATCGATAAAAAGAGGTACAACACAAGGACTTCCCAGGAGGTCACCAATCCTAGTACTACTCTCACCCAAGCACACTTAACTGCAGAGTTCTGATGGGATCCGGTGCATTAGTGCTGGTACGATCGCACCTGATAACTAATATGCTTTAATTGTATATATGTCTTTCATATTCGTAAAAATTAGTAAATTAAAAAAAATGGATGTGCAAATAAAAAATAGTCGGTAAATGAAAATATCGATAAAAAGAGGTGCAACACAAGGACTTCCCAGGAGGTCACCCATCCTAGTACTACTCTCGCCCAAGCACGCTTAGCTGCGGAGTTCTGATGGGATCCGGTGCATTAGTGCTGGTACGATCGCAACTGATAACTAATACGCTTTAATTGTATATATGTCTTTCATTTTCGTAAAAACTAGTAAAATAAAAAAAATGGATGTGCAAATAAAAATTAGTCGGTAAATGAAAATATCGATAAAAAGAGGCGAAACACAAGGACTTCCCAGGAGGTCACCCATCCTAGTACTACTCTCGCCCAGACACGCTTAACTGCGGAGTTCTGATGGGATCCGGTGCATTAGTGCTGGTATGATCGCACCTGATAACTAATACGCTTTAATTGTATATATGTCTTTCATTTTCGTAAAAATTAGTAAATTAAAAAAAAGGATGTGCCAATAAAAAATAGTCGGTAAATGAAAATATCGATAAAAAGAGGTGTAACACAAGGACTTCCCAGGAGGTCACCCATCCTAGTACTACTCTCGCCCAAGCAGGCTTAACTACAGAGTTCTGATGGGATCCGGTGCATTAGTGCTGGTATGATCGCACCTGATAACTAATACGCTTTAATTGTATATATGTCTTTCATTTTCGTAAAAATTAGTAAATTAAAAAGAATGGATGTGCAAATAAAAAATAGTCGGTAAATGAAAATATCGATAAAAAGAGGTGCAACACAAGGACTTCCCAGGAGGTCACCCATCCTAGTACTACTCTCGCCCAAGCAAACTTAACTGCAGAGTTCTGATGGGATCCGGTGCATTAGTGCTGGTACGATCGCACTTGATAACTAATATGCTTTAATTGTATATATGTCTTTCATTTTCGTAAAAATTAGTAAATTAAAAAAAATGGATGTGCAAAAAAAAAATAGTCGGTAAATGAAAATATCGATAAAAAGAGGTGCAACACAAGGACTTCCCAGGAGGTCACCCATCCTAGTACTACTCTCGCCCAAGCACACTTAACTGTAGAGTTCTGATGGGATCCGGTGCATTAGTGCTGGTACGATCGCACCTGATAACTAATATGCTTTAATTGTATATATGTCTTTCATATTCGTAAAAATTAGTAAATTAAAAAAAATGGATGTGCAAATAAAAAATAGTCGGTAAATGAAAATATCGATAAAAAGAGGTGCGACACAAGGACTTCCCAGGAGGTCACCCATCCTAGTACTACTCTCGCCCAAGCACGCTTAGCTGCGGAGTTCTGATGGGATCCAGTGCATTAGTGCTGGTACGATCGCAACTGATAACTAATACGCTTTAATTGTATATATGTCTTTCATTTTCGTAAAAATTAGTAAATTAAAAAAAAGGATGTGCCAATAAAAAATAGTCGGTAAATGAAAATATCGATAAAACGAGGTGCAACACAAGGACTTCCCAGGAGGTCACCCATCCTAGTACTACTCTCGCCCAAGCACGCTTAGCTGCGGAGTTTTGATGGGATCCGGTGCATTAGTGCTGGTACGATCGCAACTGATAACTAATACGCTATAATTGTATATTTGTCTTTCTTTTTCGTAAAAACTAGTAACATAAAAAAAATGGATGTGCAAATAAAAATTAGTCGGTAAATGAAAATATCGATAAAAAGAGGTGAAACACAAGGACTTCCCAGGAGGTCACCCATCCTAGTACTACTCTCGCCCAAGCACGCTTAACTACAGAGTTCTGATGGGATCCGGTGCATTAGTGCTGGTATGATCGCACCTGATAACTAATACGCTTTAATTGTATATATGTCTTTCATTTTCGTAAAAATTAGTAAATTAAAAAGAATGGATGTGCAAATAAAAAATAGTCGGTAAATGAAAATATCGATAAAAAGAGGTGCAACACAAGGACTTCCCAGGAGGTCACCCATCCTAGTACTACTCTCGCCCAAGCACACTTAACTGCAGAGTTCTGATGGGATCCGGTGCATTAGTGCTGGTACGATCGCACCTGATAACTAATATGCTTTAATTGTATATATGTCTTTCATATTCGTAAAAATTAGTAAATTAAAAAAAATGGATGTGCAAATAAAAAATAGTCGGTAAATGAAAATATCGATAAAAAGAGGTGCAACACAAGGACTTTCCAGGAGGTCACCCATCCTAGTACTACTCTCGCCCAAGCACGCTTAGCTGCGGAGTTCTGATGGGATCCGGTCCATTAGTGCTGGTACGATCGCAACTGATAACTAATACGCTTTAATTGTATATATGTCTTTCATTTTCGTAAAAATTAGTAAATTAAAAAAAAGGATGTGCCAATAAAAAATAGTCGGTAAATGAAAATATCGATAAAAAGAGGTGCAACACAAGGACTTCCCAGGAGGTCACCCATCCTAGTACTACTCTCACCCAAGCACGCTTAGCTGCGGAGTTCTGATGGGATCCGGTGCATTAGTGCTGGTACGATCGCAACTGATAACTAATACGCTATAATTGTATATTTGTCTTTCATTTTCGTAAAAACTAGTAAAATAAAAAAAATGGATGTGCAAATAAAAATTAGTCGGTAAATGAAAATATCGATAAAAAGAGGTGAAACACAAGGACTTCCCAGGAGGTCACCCATCCTAGTACTACTCTCGCCCAAGCACGCTTAACTACAGAGTTCTGATGGGATCCGGTGCATTAGTGCTGGTATGATCGCATCTGATAAGTAATACGCTTTAATTGTATATATGTCTTTCATTTTCGTAAAAATTAGTAAATTAAAAAGAATGGATGTGCAAATAAAAAATAGTCGGTAAATGAAAATATCGATAAAAAGAGGTGCAACACAAGGACTTCCCAGGAGGTCACCCATCCTAGTACTACTCTCGCCCAAGCAAACTTAACTGCAGAGTTCTGATGGGATCCGGTGCATTAGTGCTGGTACGATCGCACCTGATAACTAATATGCTTTAATTGTATATATGTCTTTCATTTTCGTAAAAATTAGTAAATTACAAAAAATAGATGTGCAAATAAAAAATAGTCGGTAAATGAAAATATCGATAAAAAGAGGTGCAACACAAGGACTTCCCAGGAGGTCACCCATCCTAGTACTACTCTCGCCCAAGCACACTTAACTGCAGAGTTCTGATGGGATCCGGTGCATTAGTGCTAGTACGATCGCACCTGATAACTAATATGCTTTAATTGTATATATGTCTTTCATATTCGTAAAAATTAGTAAATTAAAAAAAATGGATGTGCAAATAAAAAATAGTCGGTAAATGAAAATATCGATAAAAAGAGGTGCAACACAAGGACTTCCCAGGAGGTCACCCATCCTAGTACTACTCTCGCCCAAGCAAACTTAACTGCAGAGTTCTGATGGGATCCGGTGCATTAGTGCTGGTACGATCGCACCTGATAACTAATATGCTTAAATTGTATATATGTCTTTCATTTTCGTAAAAATTAGTAAATTAAAAAAAATAGATGTGCAAATAAAAAATAGTCGGTAAATGAAAATATCGATAAAAAGAGGTGCAACACAAGGACTTCCCAGGAGGTCACCCATCCTAGTACTACTCTCGCCCAAGCAAACTTAACTGCAGAGTTCTGATGGGATCCGGTGCATTAGTGCTGGTACGATCGCACCTGATAACTAATATGCTTTAATTGTATATATGTCTTTCATTTTCGTAAAAATTAGTAAATTAAAAAAAATAGATGTGCAAATAAAAAATAGTCGGTAAATGAAAATATCGATAAAAAGAGGTGCAACACAAGGACTTCCCAGGAGGTCACCCATCCTAGTACTACTCTCGCCCAAGCACGCTTAACTACAGAGTTCTGATGGGATCCGGTGCATTAGTGCTGGTATGATCGCACCTGATAACTAATACGCTTTAATTGTATATATGTCTTTCATTTTCGTAAAAATTAGTAAATTAAAAAGAATGGATGTGCAAATAAAAAATAGTCGGTAAATGAAAATATCGATAAAAAGAGGTGCAACACAAGGACTTCCCAGGAGGTCACCCATCCTAGTACTACTCTCGCCCAAGCACACTTAACTGCAGAGTTCTGATGGGATCCGGTGCATTAGTGCTGGTACGATCGCACCTGATAACTAATATGCTTTAATTGTATATATGTCTTTCATATTCGTAAAAATTAGTAAATTAAAAAAAATGGATGTGCAAATAAAAAATAGTCGGTAAATGAAAATATCGATAAAAAGAGGTGCAACACAAGGACTTCCCAGGAGGTCACCCATCCTAGTACTACTCTCGCCCAAGCACGCTTAGCTGCGGAGTTCTGATGGGATCCGGTCCATTAGTGCTGGTACGATCGCAACTGATAACTAATACGCTTTAATTGTATATATGTCTTTCATTTTCGTAAAAACTAGTAAAATAAAAAAAATGGATGTGCAAATAAAAATTAGTCGGTAAATGAAAATATCGATAAAAAGAGGTGAAACACAAGGACTTCCCAGGAGGTCACCCATCCTAGTACTACTCTCGCCCAAGCAAACTTAACTGCAGAGTTCTGATGGGATCCGGTGCATTAGTGCTGGTACGATCGCACCTGATAACTAATATGCTTTAATTGTATATATGTCTTTCATTTTCGTAAAAATTAGTAAATTAAAAAAAATAGATGTGCAAATAAAAAATAGTCGGTAAATGAAAATATCGATAAAAAGAGGTGCAACACAAGGACTTCCCAGGAGGTCACCCATCCTAGTACTACTCTCGCCCAAGCACACTTAACTGCAGAGTTCTGATGGGATCCGGTGCATTAGTGCTGGTACGATCGCACCTGATAACTAATATGCTTTAATTGTATATATGTCTTTCATATTCGTAAAAATTAGTAAATTAAAAAAAATGGATGTGCAAATAAAAAATAGTCGGTAAATGAAAATATCGATAAAAAGAGGTGCAACACAAGGACTTCCCAGGAGGTCACCCATCCTAGTACTACTCTCGCCCAAGCAAACTTAACTGCAGAGTTCTGATGGGATCCGGTGCATTAGTGCTGGTACGATCGCACCTGATAACTAATATGCTTTAATTGTATATATGTCTTTCATTTTCGTAAAAATTAGTAAATTAAAAAAAATGGATGTGCAAATAAAAAATAGTCGGTAAATGAAAATATCGATAAAAAGAGGTGCAACACAAGGACTTCCCAGGAGGTCACCCATCCTAGTACTACTCTCGCCCAAGCACACTTAACTGCAGAGTTCTGATGGGATCCGGTGCATTAGTGCTGGTACGATCGCACCTGATAACTAATATGCTTTAATTGTATATATGTCTTTCATTTTCGTAAAAATTAGTAAATTAAAAAAAATGGATGTGCAAATAAAAAATAGTCGGTAAATGAAAATATCGATAAAAAGAGGTGCAACACAAGGACTTCCCAGGAGGTCACCCATCCTAGTACTACTCTCGCACAAACACGCTTAACTGCGGAGTTCTGATGGGATCCGGTGCATTAGTGCTGGTATGATCGCACCTGATAACTAATACGCTTTAATTGTATATATGTCTTTCATTTTCGTAAAAATTAGTAAATTAAAAAAAAGGATGTGCCAATAAAAAATAGTCGGTAAATGAAAATATCGATAAAAAGAGGTGTAACACAAGGACTTCCCAGGAGGTCACCCATCCTAGTACTACTCTCGCCCAAGCACACTTAACTGCAGAGTTCTGATGGGATCCGGTGCATTAGTGCTGGTACGATCGCACCTGATAACTAATATGCTTTAATTGTATATATGTCTTTCATTTTCGTAAAAATTAGTAAATTAAAAAAAATGGATGTGCAAATAAAAAATAGTCGGTAAATGAAAATATCGATAAAAAGAGGTGCAACACAAGGACTTCCCAGGAGGTCACCCATCCTAGTACTACTCTCGCCCAAGCACACTTAACTGCAGAGTTCTGATGGGATCCGGTGCATTAGTGCTGGTACGATCGCAACTGATAACTAATACGCTTTAATTGTATATATGTCTTTCATTTTCGTAAAAACTAGTAAAATAAAAAAAAGGATGTGCCAATAAAAAATAGTCGGTAAATGAAAATATCGATAAAAAGAGGTGCAACACAAGGACTTCCCAGGAGGTCACCCATCCTAGTACTACTCTCGCACAAACACGCTTAACTGCGGAGTTCTGATGGGATCCGGTGCATTAGTGCTGGTATGATCGCACCTGATAACTAATACGCTTTAATTGTATATATGTCTTTCATTTTCGTAAAAATTAGTAAATTAAAAAAAAGGATGTGCCAATAAAAAATAGTCGGTAAATGAAAATATCGATAAAAAGAGGTGTAACACAAGGACTTCCCAGGAGGTCACCCATCCTAGTACTACTCTCGCCCAAGCACACTTAACTGCAGAGTTCTGATGGGATCCGGTGCATTAGTGCTGGTACGATCGCACCTGATAACTAATATGCTTTAATTGTATATATGTCTTTCATTTTCGTAAAAATTAGTAAATTAAAAAAAATGGATGTGCAAATAAAAAATAGTCGGTAAATGAAAATATCGATAAAAAGAGGTGCAACACAAGGACTTCCCAGGAGGTCACCCATCCTAGTACTACTCTCGCCCAAGCACGCTTAGCTGCGGAGTTCTGATGGGATCCGGTCCATTAGTGCTGGTACGATCGCAACTGATAACTAATACGCTTTAATTGTATATATGTCTTTCATTTTCGTAAAAACTAGTAAAATAAAAAAAATGGATGTGCAAATAAAAATTAGTCGGTAAATGAAAATATCGATAAAAAGAGGTGAAACACAAGGACTTCCCAGGAGGTCACCCATCCTAGTACTACTCTCGCCCAAGCACGCTTAACTACAGAGTTCTGATGGGATCCGGTGCATTAGTGCTGGTATGATCGCATCTGATAACTAATACGCTTTAATTGTATATATGTCTTTCATTTTCGTAAAAATTAGTAAATTAAAAAGAATGGATGTGCAAATAAAAAATAGTCGGTAAATGAAAATATCGATAAAAAGAGGTGCAACACAAGGACTTCCCAGGAGGTCACCCATCCTAGTACTACTCTCGCCCAAGCAAACTTAACTGCAGAGTTCTGATGGGATCCGGTGCATTAGTGCTGGTACGATCGCACCTGATAACTAATATGCTTTAATTGTATATATGTCTTTCATTTTCGTAAAAATTAGTAAATTAAAATAAATAGATGTGCAAATAAAAAATAGTCGGTAAATGAAAATATCGATAAAAAGAGGTGCAACACAAGGACTTCCCAGGAGGTCACCCATCCTAGTACTACTCTCGCCCAAGCACACTTAACTGCAGAGTTCTGATGGGATCCGGTGCATTAGTGCTGGTACGATCGCACCTGATAACTAATATGCTTTAATTGTATATATGTCTTTCATATTCGTAAAAATTAGTAAATTAAAAAAAATGGATGTGCAAATAAAAAATAGTCGGTAAATGAAAATATCGATAAAAAGAGGTGCAACACAAGGACTTCCCAGGAGGTCACCCATCCTAGTACTACTCTCGCCCAAGCAAACTTAACTGCAGAGTTCTGATGGGATCCGGTGCATTAGTGCTGGTACGATCGCACCTGATAACTAATATGCTTTAATTGTATATATGTCTTTCATTTTCGTAAAAATTAGTAAATTAAAAAAAATGGATGTGCAAATAAAAAATAGTCGGTAAATGAAAATATCGATAAAAAGAGGTGCAACACAAGGACTTCCCAGGAGGTCACCCATCCTAGTACTACTCTCGCCCAAGCACACTTAACTGCAGAGTTCTGATGGGATCCGGTGCATTAGTGCTGGTACGATCGCACCTGATAACTAATATGCTTTAATTGTATATATGTCTTTCATTTTCGTAAAAATTAGTAAATTAAAAAAAATGGATGTGCAAATAAAAAATAGTCGGTAAATGAAAATATCGATAAAAAGAGGTGCAACACAAGGACTTCCCAGGAGATCACCCATCCTAGTACTACTCTCGCCCAAGCACACTTAACTGCAGAGTTCTGATGGGATCCGGTGCATTAGTGCTGGTACGATCGCACCTGATAACTAATATGCTTTAATTGTATATATGTCTTTCATATTCGTAAAAATTAGTAAATTAAAAAAAATGGATGTGCAAATAAAAAATAGTCGGTAAATGAAAATATCGATAAAAAGAGGTGCAACACAAGGACTTCCCAGGAGGTCACCCATCCTAGTACTACTCTCGCCCAAGCACGCTTAGCTGCGGAGTTCTGATGGGATCCGGTCCATTAGTGCTGGTACGATCGCAACTGATAACTAATACGCTTTAATTGTATATATGTCTTTCATTTTCGTAAAAACTAGTAAAATAAAAAAAATGGATGTGCAAATAAAAATTAGTCGGTAAATGAAAATATCGATAAAAAGAGGTGCAACACAAGGACTTCCCAGGAAGTCACCCATCCTAGTACTACTCTCGCCCAAGCACGCTTAACTGCGCAGTTCTGATGGGATCCGGTGCATTAGTGCTGGTATGATCGCATCTGATAACTAATACGCTTTAATTGTATATATGTCTTTCATTTTCGTAAAAATTAGTAAATTAAAAAGAATGGATGTGCAAATAAAAAATAGTCGGTAAATGAAAATATCGATAAAAAGAGGTGCAACACAAGGACTTCCCAGGAGGTCACCCATCCTAGTACTACTCTCGCCCAAGCAAACTTAACTGCAGAGTTCTGATGGGATCCGGTGCATTAGTGCTGGTACGATCGCACCTGATAACTAATATGCTTTAATTGTATATATGTCTTTCATTTTCGTAAAAATTAGTAAATTAAAAAAAATAGATGTGCAAATAAAAAATAGTCGGTAAATGAAAATATCGATAAAAAGAGGTGCAACACAAGGACTTCCCAGGAGGTCACCCATCCTAGTACTACTCTCGCCCAAGCACACTTAACTGCAGAGTTCTGATGGGATCCGGTGCATTAGTGCTGGTACGATCGCACCTGATAACTAATATGCTTTAATTGTATATATGTCTTTCATATTCGTAAAAATTAGTAAATTAAAAAAAATGGATGTGCAAATAAAAAATAGTCGGTAAATGAAAATATCGATAAAAAGAGGTGCAACACAAGGACTTCCCAGGAGGTCACCCATCCTAGTACTACTCTCGCCCAAGCAAACTTAACTGCAGAGTTCTGATGGGATCCGGTGCATTAGTGCTGGTACGATCGCACCTGATAACTAATATGCTTTAATTGTATATATGTCTTTCATTTTCGTAAAAATTAGTAAATTAAAAAAAATGGATGTGCAAATAAAAAATAGTCGGTAAATGAAAATATCGATAAAAAGAGGTGCAACACAAGGACTTCCCAGGAGGTCACCCATCCTAGTACTACTCTCGCCCAAGCACACTTAACTGCAGAGTTCTGATGGGATCCGGTGCATTAGTGCTGGTACGATCGCACCTGATAACTAATATGCTTTAATTGTATATATGTCTTTCATTTTCGTAAAATTAGTAAATTAAAAAAAATGGATGTGCAAATAAAAAATAGTCGGTAAATGAAAATATCGATAAAAAGAGGTGCAACACAAGGACTTCCCAGGAGGTCACCCATCCTAGTACTACTCTCGCACAAACACGCTTAACTGCGGAGTTCTGATGGGATCCGGTGCATTAGTGCTGGTATGATCGCACCTGATAACTAATACGCTTTAATTGTATATATGTCTTTCATTTTCGTAAAAATTAGTAAATTAAAAAAAAGGATGTGCCAATAAAAAATAGTCGGTAAATGAAAATATCGATAAAAAGAGGTGTAACACAAGGACTTCCCAGGAGGTCACCCATCCTAGTACTACTCTCGCCCAAGCACACTTAACTGCAGAGTTCTGATGGGATCCGGTGCATTAGTGCTGGTACGATCGCACCTGATAACTAATATGCTTTAATTGTATATATGTCTTTCATTTTCGTAAAAATTAGTAAATTAAAAAAAATGGATGTGCAAATAAAAAATAGTCGGTAAATGAAAATATCGATAAAAAGAGGTGCAACACAAGGACTTCCCAGGAGGTCACCCATCCTAGTACTACTCTCGCCCAAGCACGCTTAGCTGCGGAGTTCTGATGGGATCCGGTCCATTAGTGCTGGTACGATCGCAACTGATAACTAATACGCTTTAATTGTATATATGTCTTTCATTTTCGTAAAAACTAGTAAAATAAAAAAAATGGATGTGCAAATAAAAATTAGTCGGTAAATGAAAATATCGATAAAAAGAGGTGAAACACAAGGACTTCCCAGGAGGTCACCCATCCTAGTACTACTCTCGCCCAAGCAAACTTAACTGCAGAGTTCTGATGGGATCCGGTGCATTAGTGCTGGTACGATCGCACCTGATAACTAATATGCTTTAATTGTATATATGTCTTTCATTTTCGTAAAAATTAGTAAATTAAAAAAAATGGATGTGCAAATAAAAAATAGTCGGTAAATGAAAATATCGATAAAAAGAGGTGCAACACAAGGACTTCCCAGGAGGTCACCCATCCTAGTACTACTCTCGCACAAACACGCTTAACTGCGGAGTTCTGATGGGATCCGGTGCATTAGTGCTGGTATGATCGCACCTGATAACTAATACGCTTTAATTGTATATATGTCTTTCATTTTCGTAAAAATTAGTAAATTAAAAAAAAGGATGTGCCAATAAAAAATAGTCGGTAAATGAAAATATCGATAAAAAGAGGTGTAACACAAGGACTTCCCAGGAGGTCACCCATCCTAGTACTACTCTCGCCCAAGCACACTTAACTGCAGAGTTCTGATGGGATCCGGTGCATTAGTGCTGGTACGATCGCACCTGATAACTAATATGCTTTAATTGTATATATGTCTTTCATTTTCGTAAAAATTAGTAAATTAAAAAAAATGGATGTGCAAATAAAAAATAGTCGGTAAATGAAAATATCGATAAAAAGAGGTGCAACACAAGGACTTCCCAGGAGGTCACCCATCCTAGTACTACTCTCGCCCAAGCACGCTTAGCTGCGGAGTTCTGATGGGATCCGGTCCATTAGTGCTGGTACGATCGCAACTGATAACTAATACGCTTTAATTGTATATATGTCTTTCATTTTCGTAAAAACTAGTAAAATAAAAAAAATGGATGTGCAAATAAAAATTAGTCGGTAAATGAAAATATCGATAAAAAGAGGTGAAACACAAGGACTTCCCAGGAGGTCACCCATCCTAGTACTACTCTCGCCCAAGCACGCTTAACTACAGAGTTCTGATGGGATCCGGTGCATTAGTGCTGGTATGATCGCATCTGATAACTAATACGCTTTAATTGTATATATGTCTTTCATTTTCGTAAAAATTAGTAAATTAAAAAGAATGGATGTGCAAATAAAAAATAGTCGGTAAATGAAAATATCGATAAAAAGAGGTGCAACACAAGGACTTCCCAGGAGGTCACCCATCCTAGTACTACTCTCGCCCAAGCAAACTTAACTGCAGAGTTCTGATGGGATCCGGTGCATTAGTGCTGGTACGATCGCACCTGATAACTAATATGCTTTAATTGTATATATGTCTTTCATTTTCGTAAAAATTAGTAAATTAAAATAAATAGATGTGCAAATAAAAAATAGTCGGTAAATGAAAATATCGATAAAAAGAGGTGCAACACAAGGACTTCCCAGGAGGTCACCCATCCTAGTACTACTCTCGCCCAAGCACACTTAACTGCAGAGTTCTGATGGGATCCGGTGCATTAGTGCTGGTACGATCGCACCTGATAACTAATATGCTTTAATTGTATATATGTCTTTCATATTCGTAAAAATTAGTAAATTAAAAAAAATGGATGTGCAAATAAAAAATAGTCGGTAAATGAAAATATCGATAAAAAGAGGTGCAACACAAGGACTTCCCAGGAGGTCACCCATCCTAGTACTACTCTCGCCCAAGCAAACTTAACTGCAGAGTTCTGATGGGATCCGGTGCATTAGTGCTGGTACGATCGCACCTGATAACTAATATGCTTTAATTGTATATATGTCTTTCATTTTCGTAAAAATTAGTAAATTAAAAAAAATGGATGTGCAAATAAAAAATAGTCGGTAAATGAAAATATCGATAAAAAGAGGTGCAACACAAGGACTTCCCAGGAGGTCACCCATCCTAGTACTACTCTCGCCCAAGCACACTTAACTGCAGAGTTCTGATGGGATCCGGTGCATTAGTGCTGGTACGATCGCACCTGATAACTAATATGCTTTAATTGTATATATGTCTTTCATTTTCGTAAAAATTAGTAAATTAAAAAAAATGGATGTGCAAATAAAAAATAGTCGGTAAATGAAAATATCGATAAAAAGAGGTGCAACACAAGGACTTCCCAGGAGATCACCCATCCTAGTACTACTCTCGCCCAAGCACACTTAACTGCAGAGTTCTGATGGGATCCGGTGCATTAGTGCTGGTACGATCGCACCTGATAACTAATATGCTTTAATTGTATATATGTCTTTCATATTCGTAAAAATTAGTAAATTAAAAAAAATGGATGTGCAAATAAAAAATAGTCGGTAAATGAAAATATCGATAAAAAGAGGTGCAACACAAGGACTTCCCAGGAGGTCACCCATCCTAGTACTACTCTCGCCCAAGCACGCTTAGCTGCGGAGTTCTGATGGGATCCGGTCCATTAGTGCTGGTACGATCGCAACTGATAACTAATACGCTTTAATTGTATATATGTCTTTCATTTTCGTAAAAACTAGTAAAATAAAAAAAATGGATGTGCAAATAAAAATTAGTCGGTAAATGAAAATATCGATAAAAAGAGGTGCAACACAAGGACTTCCCAGGAAGTCACCCATCCTAGTACTACTCTCGCCCAAGCACGCTTAACTGCGCAGTTCTGATGGGATCCGGTGCATTAGTGCTGGTATGATCGCATCTGATAACTAATACGCTTTAATTGTATATATGTCTTTCATTTTCGTAAAAATTAGTAAATTAAAAAGAATGGATGTGCAAATAAAAAATAGTCGGTAAATGAAAATATCGATAAAAAGAGGTGCAACACAAGGACTTCCCAGGAGGTCACCCATCCTAGTACTACTCTCGCCCAAGCAAACTTAACTGCAGAGTTCTGATGGGATCCGGTGCATTAGTGCTGGTACGATCGCACCTGATAACTAATATGCTTTAATTGTATATATGTCTTTCATTTTCGTAAAAATTAGTAAATTAAAAAAAATAGATGTGCAAATAAAAAATAGTCGGTAAATGAAAATATCGATAAAAAGAGGTGCAACACAAGGACTTCCCAGGAGGTCACCCATCCTAGTACTACTCTCGCCCAAGCACACTTAACTGCAGAGTTCTGATGGGATCCGGTGCATTAGTGCTGGTACGATCGCACCTGATAACTAATATGCTTTAATTGTATATATGTCTTTCATATTCGTAAAAATTAGTAAATTAAAAAAAATGGATGTGCAAATAAAAAATAGTCGGTAAATGAAAATATCGATAAAAAGAGGTGCAACACAAGGACTTCCCAGGAGGTCACCCATCCTAGTACTACTCTCGCCCAAGCAAACTTAACTGCAGAGTTCTGATGGGATCCGGTGCATTAGTGCTGGTACGATCGCACCTGATAACTAATATGCTTTAATTGTATATATGTCTTTCATTTTCGTAAAAATTAGTAAATTAAAAAAAATGGATGTGCAAATAAAAAATAGTCGGTAAATGAAAATATCGATAAAAAGAGGTGCAACACAAGGACTTCCCAGGAGGTCACCCATCCTAGTACTACTCTCGCCCAAGCACACTTAACTGCAGAGTTCTGATGGGATCCGGTGCATTAGTGCTGGTACGATCGCACCTGATAACTAATATGCTTTAATTGTATATATGTCTTTCATTTTCGTAAAATTAGTAAATTAAAAAAAATGGATGTGCAAATAAAAAATAGTCGGTAAATGAAAATATCGATAAAAAGAGGTGCAACACAAGGACTTCCCAGGAGGTCACCCATCCTAGTACTACTCTCGCACAAACACGCTTAACTGCGGAGTTCTGATGGGATCCGGTGCATTAGTGCTGGTATGATCGCACCTGATAACTAATACGCTTTAATTGTATATATGTCTTTCATTTTCGTAAAAATTAGTAAATTAAAAAAAAGGATGTGCCAATAAAAAATAGTCGGTAAATGAAAATATCGATAAAAAGAGGTGTAACACAAGGACTTCCCAGGAGGTCACCCATCCTAGTACTACTCTCGCCCAAGCACACTTAACTGCAGAGTTCTGATGGGATCCGGTGCATTAGTGCTGGTACGATCGCACCTGATAACTAATATGCTTTAATTGTATATATGTCTTTCATTTTCGTAAAAATTAGTAAATTAAAAAAAATGGATGTGCAAATAAAAAATAGTCGGTAAATGAAAATATCGATAAAAAGAGGTGCAACACAAGGACTTCCCAGGAGGTCACCCATCCTAGTACTACTCTCGCCCAAGCACGCTTAGCTGCGGAGTTCTGATGGGATCCGGTCCATTAGTGCTGGTACGATCGCAACTGATAACTAATACGCTTTAATTGTATATATGTCTTTCATTTTCGTAAAAACTAGTAAAATAAAAAAAATGGATGTGCAAATAAAAATTAGTCGGTAAATGAAAATATCGATAAAAAGAGGTGAAACACAAGGACTTCCCAGGAGGTCACCCATCCTAGTACTACTCTCGCCCAAGCACGCTTAACTACAGAGTTCTGATGGGATCCGGTGCATTAGTGCTGGTATGATCGCATCTGATAACTAATACGCTTTAATTGTATATATGTCTTTCATTTTCGTAAAAATTAGTAAATTAAAAAGAATGGATGTGCAAATAAAAAATAGTCGGTAAATGAAAATATCGATAAAAAGAGGTGCAACACAAGGACTTCCCAGGAGGTCACCCATCCTAGTACTACTCTCGCCCAAGCAAACTTAACTGCAGAGTTCTGATGGGATCCGGTGCATTAGTGCTGGTACGATCGCACCTGATAACTAATATGCTTTAATTGTATATGTCTTTCATTTTCGTAAAAATTAGTAAATTAAAAAAAATAGATGTGCAAATAAAAAATAGTCGGTAAATGAAAATATCGATAAAAAGAGGTGCAACACAAGGACTTCCCAGGAGGTCACCCATCCTAGTACTACTCTCGCCCAAGCACACTTAACTGCAGAGTTCTGATGGGATCCGGTGCATTAGTGCTGGTACGATCGCACCTGATAACTAATATGCTTTAATTGTATATATGTCTTTCATATTCGTAAAAATTAGTAAATTAAAAAAAATGGATGTGCAAATAAAAAATAGTCGGTAAATGAAAATATCGATAAAAAGAGGTGCAACACAAGGACTTCCCAGGAGGTCACCCATCCTAGTACTACTCTCGCCCAAGCAAACTTAACTGCAGAGTTCTGATGGGATCCGGTGCATTAGTGCTGGTACGATCGCACCTGATAACTAATATGCTTTAATTGTATATATGTCTTTCATTTTCGTAAAAATTAGTAAATTAAAAAAAATAGATGTGCAAATAAAAAATAGTCGGTAAATGAAAATATCGATAAAAAGAGGTGCAACACAAGGACTTCCCAAGAGGTCACCCATCCTAGTACTACTCTCGCCCAAGCACACTTAACTGCAGAGTTCTGATGGGATCCGGTGCATTAGTGCTGGTACGATCGCACCTGATAACTAATATGCTTTAATTGTATATATGTCTTTCATATTCGTAAAAATTAGTAAATTAAAAAAAATGGATGTGCAAATAAAAAATAGTCGGTAAATGAAAATATCGATAAAAAGAGGTGCAACACAAGGACTTCCCAGGAGGTCACCCATCCTAGTACTACTCTCGCCCAAGCAAACTTAACTGCAGAGTTCTGATGGGATCCGGTGCATTAGTGCTGGTACGATCGCACCTGATAACTAATATGCTTTAATTGTATATATGTCTTTCATTTTCGTAAAAATTAGTAAATTAAAAAAAATGGATGTGCAAATAAAAAATAGTCGGTAAATGAAAATATCGATAAAAAGAGGTGCAACACAAGGACTTCCCAGGAGGTCACCCATCCTAGTACTACTCTCGCCCAAGCACACTTAACTGCAGAGTTCTGATGGGATCCGGTGCATTAGTGCTGGTACGATCGCACCTGATAACTAATATGCTTTAATTGTATATATGTCTTTCATTTTCGTAAAAATTAGTAAATTAAAAAAAATGGATGTGCAAATAAAAAATAGTCGGTAAATGAAAATATCGATAAAAAGAGGTGCAACACAAGGACTTCCCAGGAGGTCACCCATCCTAGTACTACTCTCGCACAAACACGCTTAACTGCGGAGTTCTGATGGGATCCGGTGCATTAGTGCTGGTATGATCGCACCTGATAACTAATACGCTTTAATTGTATATATGTCTTTCATTTTCGTAAAAATTAGTAAATTAAAAAAAAGGATGTGCCAATAAAAAATAGTCGGTAAATGAAAATATCGATAAAAAGAGGTGTAACACAAGGACTTCCCAGGAGGTCACCCATCCTAGTACTACTCTCGCCCAAGCACACTTAACTGCAGAGTTCTGATGGGATCCGGTGCATTAGTGCTGGTACGATCGCACCTGATAACTAATATGCTTTAATTGTATATATGTCTTTCATTTTCGTAAAAATTAGTAAATTAAAAAAAATGGATGTGCAAATAAAAAATAGTCGGTAAATGAAAATATCGATAAAAAGAGGTGCAACACAAGGACTTCCCAGGAGGTCACCCATCCTAGTACTACTCTCGCCCAAGCACGCTTAGCTGCGGAGTTCTGATGGGATCCGGTCCATTAGTGCTGGTACGATCGCAACTGATAACTAATACGCTTTAATTGTATATATGTCTTTCATTTTCGTAAAAACTAGTAAAATAAAAAAAATGGATGTGCAAATAAAAATTAGTCGGTAAATGAAAATATCGATAAAAAGAGGTGAAACACAAGGACTTCCCAGGAGGTCACCCATCCTAGTACTACTCTCGCCCAAGCACGCTTAACTACAGAGTTCTGATGGGATCCGGTGCATTAGTGCTGGTATGATCGCATCTGATAACTAATACGCTTTAATTGTATATATGTCTTTCATTTTCGTAAAAATTAGTAAATTAAAAAGAATGGATGTGCAAATAAAAAATAGTCGGTAAATGAAAATATCGATAAAAAGAGGTGCAACACAAGGACTTCCCAGGAGGTCACCCATCCTAGTACTACTCTCGCCCAAGCAAACTTAACTGCAGAGTTCTGATGGGATCCGGTGCATTAGTGCTGGTACGATCGCACCTGATAACTAATATGCTTTAATTGTATATATGTCTTTCATTTTCGTAAAAATTAGTAAATTAAAAAAAATAGATGTGCAAATAAAAAATAGTCGGTAAATGAAAATATCGATAAAAAGAGGTGCAACACAAGGACTTCCCAGGAGGTCACCCATCCTAGTACTACTCTCGCCCAAGCACACTTAACTGCAGAGTTCTGATGGGATCCGGTGCATTAGTGCTGGTACGATCGCACCTGATAACTAATATGCTTTAATTGTATATATGTCTTTCATATTCGTAAAAATTAGTAAATTAAAAAAAATGGATGTGCAAATAAAAAATAGTCGGTAAATGAAAATATCGATAAAAAGAGGTGCAACACAAGGACTTCCCAGGAGGTCACCCATCCTAGTACTACTCTCGCCCAAGCAAACTTAACTGCAGAGTTCTGATGGGATCCGGTGCATTAGTGCTGGTACGATCGCACCTGATAACTAATATGCTTTAATTGTATATATGTCTTTCATTTTCGTAAAAATTAGTAAATTAAAAAAAATGGATGTGCAAATAAAAAATAGTCGGTAAATGAAAATATAGATAAAAAGAGGTGCAACACAAGGACTTCCCAGGAGGTCACCCATACTAGTACTACTCTCGCCCAAGCACACTTAACTGCAGAGTTCTGATGGGATCCGGTGCATTAGTGCTGGTACGATCGCACCTGATAACTAATATGCTTTAATTGTATATATGTCTTTCATTTTCGTAAAAATTAGTAAATTAAAAAAAATGGATGTGCAAATAAAAAATAGTCGGTAAATGAAAATATCGATAAAAAGAGGTGCAACACAAGGACTTCCCAGGAGGTCACCCATCCTAGTACTACTCTCGCCCAAGCACACTTAACTGCAGAGTTCTGATGGGATCCGGTGCATTAGTGCTGGTACGATCGCACCTGATAACTAATATGCTTTAATTGTATATATGTCTTTCATATTCGTAAAAATTAGTAAATTAAAAAAAATGGATGTGCAAATAAAAAATAGTCGGTAAATGAAAATATCGATAAAAAGAGGTGCAACACAAGGACTTCCCAGGAGGTCACCCATCCTAGTACTACTCTCGCCCAAGCACGCTTAGCTGCGGAGTTCTGATGGGATCCGGTCCATTAGTGCTGGTACGATCGCAACTGATAACTAATACGCTTTAATTGTATATATGTCTTTCATTTTCGTAAAAACTAGTAAAATAAAAAAAATGGATGTGCAAATAAAAATTAGTCGGTAAATGAAAATATCGATAAAAAGAGGTGCAACACAAGGACTTCCCAGGAAGTCACCCATCCTAGTACTACTCTCGCCCAAGCACGCTTAACTGCGCAGTTCTGATGGGATCCGGTGCATTAGTGCTGGTATGATCGCATCTGATAACTAATACGCTTTAATTGTATATATGTCTTTCATTTTCGTAAAAATTAGTAAATTAAAAAGAATGGATGTGCAAATAAAAAATAGTCGGTAAATGAAAATATCGATAAAAAGAGGTGCAACACAAGGACTTCCCAGGAGGTCACCCATCCTAGTACTACTCTCGCCCAAGCAAACTTAACTGCAGAGTTCTGATGGGATCCGGTGCATTAGTGCTGGTACGATCGCACCTGATAACTAATATGCTTTAATTGTATATATGTCTTTCATTTTCGTAAAAATTAGTAAATTAAAAAAAATAGATGTGCAAATAAAAAATAGTCGGTAAATGAAAATATCGATAAAAAGAGGTGCAACACAAGGACTTCCCAGGAGGTCACCCATCCTAGTACTACTCTCGCCCAAGCACACTTAACTGCAGAGTTCTGATGGGATCCGGTGCATTAGTGCTGGTACGATCGCACCTGATAACTAATATGCTTTAATTGTATATATGTCTTTCATATTCGTAAAAATTAGTAAATTAAAAAAAATGGATGTGCAAATAAAAAATAGTCGGTAAATGAAAATATCGATAAAAAGAGGTGCAACACAAGGACTTCCCAGGAGGTCACCCATCCTAGTACTACTCTCGCCCAAGCAAACTTAACTGCAGAGTTCTGATGGGATCCGGTGCATTAGTGCTGGTACGATCGCACCTGATAACTAATATGCTTTAATTGTATATATGTCTTTCATTTTCGTAAAAATTAGTAAATTAAAAAAAATGGATGTGCAAATAAAAAATAGTCGGTAAATGAAAATATCGATAAAAAGAGGTGCAACACAAGGACTTCCCAGGAGGTCACCCATCCTAGTACTACTCTCGCCCAAGCACACTTAACTGCAGAGTTCTGATGGGATCCGGTGCATTAGTGCTGGTACGATCGCACCTGATAACTAATATGCTTTAATTGTATATATGTCTTTCATTTTCGTAAAATTAGTAAATTAAAAAAAATGGATGTGCAAATAAAAAATAGTCGGTAAATGAAAATATCGATAAAAAGAGGTGCAACACAAGGACTTCCCAGGAGGTCACCCATCCTAGTACTACTCTCGCACAAACACGCTTAACTGCGGAGTTCTGATGGGATCCGGTGCATTAGTGCTGGTATGATCGCACCTGATAACTAATACGCTTTAATTGTATATATGTCTTTCATTTTCGTAAAAATTAGTAAATTAAAAAAAAGGATGTGCCAATAAAAAATAGTCGGTAAATGAAAATATCGATAAAAAGAGGTGTAACACAAGGACTTCCCAGGAGGTCACCCATCCTAGTACTACTCTCGCCCAAGCACACTTAACTGCAGAGTTCTGATGGGATCCGGTGCATTAGTGCTGGTACGATCGCACCTGATAACTAATATGCTTTAATTGTATATATGTCTTTCATTTTCGTAAAAATTAGTAAATTAAAAAAAATGGATGTGCAAATAAAAAATAGTCGGTAAATGAAAATATCGATAAAAAGAGGTGCAACACAAGGACTTCCCAGGAGGTCACCCATCCTAGTACTACTCTCGCCCAAGCACGCTTAGCTGCGGAGTTCTGATGGGATCCGGTCCATTAGTGCTGGTACGATCGCAACTGATAACTAATACGCTTTAATTGTATATATGTCTTTCATTTTCGTAAAAACTAGTAAAATAAAAAAAATGGATGTGCAAATAAAAATTAGTCGGTAAATGAAAATATCGATAAAAAGAGGTGAAACACAAGGACTTCCCAGGAGGTCACCCATCCTAGTACTACTCTCGCCCAAGCACGCTTAACTACAGAGTTCTGATGGGATCCGGTGCATTAGTGCTGGTATGATCGCATCTGATAACTAATACGCTTTAATTGTATATATGTCTTTCATTTTCGTAAAAATTAGTAAATTAAAAAGAATGGATGTGCAAATAAAAAATAGTCGGTAAATGAAAATATCGATAAAAAGAGGTGCAACACAAGGACTTCCCAGGAGGTCACCCATCCTAGTACTACTCTCGCCCAAGCAAACTTAACTGCAGAGTTCTGATGGGATCCGGTGCATTAGTGCTGGTACGATCGCACCTGATAACTAATATGCTTTAATTGTATATGTCTTTCATTTTCGTAAAAATTAGTAAATTAAAAAAAATAGATGTGCAAATAAAAAATAGTCGGTAAATGAAAATATCGATAAAAAGAGGTGCAACACAAGGACTTCCCAGGAGGTCACCCATCCTAGTACTACTCTCGCCCAAGCACACTTAACTGCAGAGTTCTGATGGGATCCGGTGCATTAGTGCTGGTACGATCGCACCTGATAACTAATATGCTTTAATTGTATATATGTCTTTCATATTCGTAAAAATTAGTAAATTAAAAAAAATGGATGTGCAAATAAAAAATAGTCGGTAAATGAAAATATCGATAAAAAGAGGT